>CM075014.1:7171627-7204598 GCA_037576675.1 Pangasius sanitwongsei | reverse complement strand
CACCAAACTGTTGCATTCTTCTTTTGTGATGCTTTTCCAGGCTTGTACCACAGCTTCTTTCAGTTGTTGTTTGTTTTGGGTGGTTTCTCCCTTCAGTCTCCTCTTCAGGAGGTGAAAGGCATGCTCACTTGGGTTAAGGTCTGGCGATTGACTTGGCCAGTCTAAAACCTTCAATTTTTCCCCTGAGTGTGTTTTGGGTCATTATCTTGCTGCATGATGATGTTTCTCCCAAATAAATTGGATGCATTTCTCTGTAAATTGGCAGACAGAATGTTTCTGCAGACTTCTGAATTCATTCTGCTGCCACCACCATGAGTTACATCATCAATAAAGATTAGTGAGCCCATTCCAGAAGCAGCCAAGCAAGCAAAAGCCATGACGCTACCTCCACCATGCTTGAGCAATAAGCTTGTATGTTTTGGATCATGATCCTATCTTTCTCCACACTTTGGCCTTTCCATCACTTTGGTAGAGATTAATCTTGGTTCCTGATTTTTTTGAGGCTCGTTTCTGTATTTGTTTGCAAATTCCAGTCTGGCCTTCTGATTCTTACTGCTTATGAGTGGTTTGCATCTTGTGCTATGGCCTCGATATTTCTGCTCTCAAAGTCTTCTTTGAACATTGGATTGTGATACCTTCACTCCTGCCCTGTGGAGGTTGTTAGTCAGTGTCACTGACTGTTGTTTTTGGATTTTTCTTCACAGCTTTCACAATGTTTGTCAACAACTGCTGTTGTTTTCCTTGGCCGACCTGTTTGACGTGTGGTTGTTAGTACACCAGTGGTTTCTTTCTTTTTCAGTACATTCCAAATTGTTGTATTAGCTATGCCCGGTGCTTGTGCAATGGCTCAATTTTCCCTCTTTTCTCATATTCAAAATGGCTTGCTTTTCTCCCAAAGACAGCTCTCTGGTCTTCATGTTTGTTTATCCTTTGTCACAACAAATACACTCTTCACAGGTGAAACCCGGTGATCAGACATTCAGAGCTATTAATTGTTCAAACAATTAATCTAACAGGGCACACCTGGGCAACAGGAAGCACCTGTCAGTCCCATGTTCCAATATTTTTGAGCACTTGAAAAATGGGAGGCATCAAACAAAAGGTGTGATGTTCTAAGTAATTTAACGCTATATGTAAATATCAGAAAATAAAAAGCTGAAATTCTGATGTATCGTCTCATTCATCTTTCGATCCCAAACCCAAATGTCTTCGGGGTACAGCAGAAACAAAGATACTTACGTTAATATAAGCCTTGTAAAGTCATGGAGACGGTTCTTTCTTGTCTTTGGAGTGTAATCTAATATGGTGAAGCTGCATTTTTGAATGGGTGCATACATGTCATAACGGAAACTGACAAGATAAGGCGAGCAGCTTTTTCAGACGGTTTTCATCCGAGCTTCGTTCTCCATCGTCTGCTGACTGCATACAGTTTCATACATCTCTGTGGCCTTGCCCTTTTTTTTTGTCAGACCTTTATTTTCTCAGAGATAAAGAATTACTAATAATTCAGAGAGGCAGAGGTGAGAAACAGCCATAATGGTGGAAAATGTGATCTGGAAAAAGGGAATTCTTCTAGTCTATCAGATAGCTAGTGATGAGTGATAAAGGCATTCCATAGACTGGCTCAAATGTCAGGAGGAGTTTTGTGCTTCGAGTGCCCTCTGATTTTGTTTCAAGCAGAGCGAGCAGTCAGAGTGATCGCTCAGGACAGGGTCAAGCGCCTAGCCCTCAGATAAGGAGAAGAGGAGAGTGCCAGTGGTCAGGCTTTACCGCCTCACCCTGCCCTTCCCTCTAAGGTTAACCTCTCGTTCAGTACAAGCCACTCACAGAAGCAGCTCACTATCCACCGAACCAAGTGCTGTGGGGGAGATCCTTGGGTATCAGTTTTGACAAGCGCCACAGGCAGCACCTAAGATGGCTCCACTGGAATTGGCCTGTTTGTGAACATACTGACCCTGAATGCAGAGGTCACACTGTCACTGCCAATCATCTGATCCCTAATGGACACTCTTGTTTACTCTAGGCTGTTTCAAACAACAATTTTTAAGACTTTGTTATCTGTAGCTTGAGCTGCTGAAGTTAAAATCTTTAGCTGACAGAAGTCAGGAGATCTTCAAAAACATTGTTGGTGGTACCCTAGAAACACAATTTCTGTTTTGTTTTCACTATATTTAAAGGTACTTCATAAGCAGGTCTGAACTGGCTACGGCATCCTCTTTCCAGTACGCACGGTGCTATAGGGGGAAAGTCTCCGTTTTATCTTGGTTGTTTCGATGTTTATTTCTGCAGTAGCGTGTCAGGAAAAATTGTAGCACATTGTAGACATTGTAAACATTTCCCAATAATATAAGTGTTACAGATAAATGCGTCTATGCTATTATGAAAGGGTAACGTGTTACATAATGAGTAGGTTTCAGACAGTTTGGCTGTCTGTTCAAGTAAAATCCCAAAGTCTGCAGAAAAATCAGATATTCTCCAAGATGCTTGGAACATACTAACAGCCAATTTCCCTCTAAAACCACAAATCCATTTGTAAGGCAGATGATGCTCACACCAAAGATTGACTAGATTTATTTATTTTATTTTTTTTCAATATTTGGAAACTCTTTATTTCATTATTCTTGAAAGCATCTCCACATCTCAAGTGTACTGTGTCTGAACTCTGGTTATAAGGTTGCGTGTGAAGAATCAGAGTAATTTCCCACTCACGCAGATTAAAAGCCCAAGCTCTGATGATTTATGCAGTTTATTGCTTCATCCGTAATCTTGGTGGATCTTTAATTCTAGTTTTAATTAAATGCCCCAAGGGAAGCACATTGCTCTCAAATTATGTTACAAACACAAAACGTGGCCGACATGGAACATGTTGATCAGGCTTTAACAAAAACAGTATCTTCAGATAACAGATGACACTGATCAAGCAGGTGATTGTTTCTTGTTAATGAGAAGAATGAGAAGAAATACTAATAAAGAAAGCCAGTAGATGAAAAAAGAGAGTGATTGTGACCAGTAGATGAAACGCAATGTATAGAATTAACATCGGCCCAAATAACTATGGAGAGGAGTTGTGATGAGATCATCTGAGAGCTTCAATTGTACTCAATGGAAGAAATTTTACAGAAGTTTTAAAAGTAAAAAAAAAAAAAAAGTTTTCACCCCCAAAGTATCCTCACTTGACCTGTAGGAATCCTATACCAGTTCACTCGAAAGAATAGTAGTACAGTGGGACACAGCTACACTCCATTATTTGGACTTCTTTAGCATCATTACTATAACAAGCTTTATGTCAATCCTAAACACAAATGTCCTGGAATCTGCACACACTGGCATTTCTAAGCACTTGCAGACTTTCTCCCACAGTCCCACGCCGGTGTCTCCCTTCGTTTATTGGTTGTAATGCAGCCCAGCAGGAACTGCAAACAGCACTACATGACACTCTGGCAAACGGGCCTCCCCAATACGGAGCACATAGCAGGTGTGAAATGGAATTAGCTCTAACCTCGACCCTCTGTAATGACCGAGCCAGCCAGCAATCATCCCCCTGTTGCTTCATAGCCATTAGCATACATTGTGCTTAAGCTGTGGTGAGAGACTGTTCTTCTCAGTGTGTCTGAGACCTGGTTTCCCAATTGGAGGCATGAAGTGGGTGGAAGGCATGTACCAGTGTGACTGCAGGCCAGAGCAGAGCTGGGATTAATCCCTGTGCAGGTTATCCAGAGGTCACCAAGGGATTGCTCTTCCTTTTGCATTTTGAATACCAGATCCAGATCCTTCTCCACAAGTAACCCCCGCCGGCAGCTCGAATACCCCGCCTCCCCCACTCTCAATCTAGAGTGCTTCACATTTTCGGGTGAATTAAGATCACCAGCAATACTGGGTTATTGTCTTTGTGTAAATGAACTTGTTTGCTTCTATGATCACCGCACTGCATTTTAAGGATCTGTTTGTTTGTATTGCAGCTATTGGACTTGTTCATGGTGTGGGACTGGTCCACTTACCTAGCAGACTACAGCCAGCCCACTTCAAAGTATCTTCGGGTCAACCCGTCAACTGCACTTGCACTTTTGGAGAAGTCAGTATTGCTCTTGTGCAGCCTTTATTTCATTACCTATGCGTATCTATTTGTCCTGTTTATCCTAAGATATGTTTTAAAGAAACTTTAAATCCTATGTTGATGTGAAGTAAAGATTACTGGTGGTGTTCCCATCAGCACCTAATATGCAATTTTCTTTCTCTTTGAATGCTAACGTGACAGAGTCAACCGAGGGTAGGTAGTAACAGTTTCACACAATTCCATCTTGCAGTGTACTTGCATACACCGGTGGAACTATTCTCCATATAAAATCCAGTACTCTACAGTACTCACAATTCTCGACTCGATTTGATTGGTCAGAAGGTGTTGATTAATTTTCTATAACAGCATGAGTGTAGTTCCATCTACAAGGCAAATCACCGGTTTATACTAATGCATTTATTCTAATACGTTACCAGTCCTGTAGTAACATCTTACACAAGGACATGTATGGCGGATGCTGCAGATAAACTGATTTTTAAAAAAGTTTTCTACAAGGAAACATTTATTTAGCATTTTTGGAATGAGTCTCCAGTGTCGGCGCTTAGAGACAGGCTTAGAGACCTGTAGTGTCTGTCTTCATGACAGAGGACCTTGCACTTTGCTGTGTTTTTCTGTCTTCTAAACTTAAGAGAAAAAACACAGGCTGGCGAGGGAATGACTGTTTATAGCTGCTATAACGTAAGTGATAACGTAAGGAACTAACTTGTTGCACAGACGTTCCACAACATTTAATAGAACTTTAAATGGATAAAACATACAAAGTGCCTTTAAAAAAAAAAATGTTAACATTGGCAAATTGCAGTGGTGTAGAGGAATAGAATCCCTCTTAAATATGGGGACGTGCTGTTATAGAAAAATAATCACATCCCACCACTCTGGTGTTTTATTCATTTCTTAATAAGTAAGTATATAAGTAGGAAACTTAGTAGTTTTCCATAAACACTGAAACTAACCAAATTTACATCATGACACTGTTAATGTTAACATTTCATCGATACTGAGGAGAAAGCTTCCTTTTTTTTTTTTTTAAACCCCTAATATTTAAGCCACACTCCATGGAAATTCATCACACACTCTGTAACCATATGCCATATGAAATGACATGTTCACGTCTCCACAGCTAACCACAAACTTCTTATACTTTACATATATAGCCTAATCTTCCTTGTTCTTTTCCCAGGATGAAGGACACAAGCAAAAAGAACAACATCTTTTCCCAGTTCCGAAAGAACGACCGCGACAAGCAGAAGCTGATCGAGACAGTGGTGAAGCAGCTGAGGAGTTTGGTGAACGGCATGTCGCAGCACTCCTAGATCGTCCCCTTACCGTTTCCTTCCTGCACTTCCCAATCCCAAAAGCACGGTGCAGAATTGAGACCAACTTCAAGACTACAGCACTGTTGTTTATTTGCCCCCTCGACTACGATGGCTCAGATTCCACCGAACCACTTTGAGTTTCGCAGCGTAGCTCGCTCACACGGCCGCATCCCCAGTGCCCTCTGCCAAAAGGTCTCCCGCTGTGTATGTTCCATTTCAAACTGAATCGATACTGTAAATACGGGATTAAAAAAACAAACAAAAAAAAAAACAACGAAGGGGTCGGTTTACCAAATGCAAACCATTAAGCAGTAATTTCTTCTTTTAATGTATTTTCAATGGCCAAGGATTATGTTTTGTATATTGTGAAAGTGAAATGATTGTATCACTACTCTGGAGTGCTGATGTGGGAATGATGAATGATGAAGTCCTCACGTGAGACTGATGTTCATGCCGAGATCTTTGAGAAATTCTCCGGAGTGGGATGGGCCATGAAGTTTTTAGTGTAAATATCTTAAATTATATTTAACACTACTATAAAATCATGCTTCCCACACATCTGAAGTGAATCAGTTTGGCTCAGATTATGTCAATTTGTGGTGTAGGGGACAAACCTTGCATGAATGTGTTCTTTTTTTTTTTTTTTTTTTTTAAATATTTAAGGCTGAAGATGACTGGATAGTTTAATGGTTTAATAACATTTGCATCTATTCTGAACCATTTCTTCATGTAAGGGAATAATGGTCTTCAGCTGTAAACTACATTTCATTATGTACAAAACACTTGCTTGTGTCTGAAACGCTCTGTGGAATTCTATTTTTTATTTCATTTTTATTTCCTCAGGGTGAAATGAAAGCTTTTTTTTTTTTTTTTTGAGTTTGAACGCTTTCAAAGCTCACACTAAGGCGAAAGAAAGCGAGCAATAACTGGTCCAGATGCAGCCGCCGAAGCAAAGCAGCATTTCATCATAACTTTAGTTGCTCCTGGTCTTTGCACAGACTTTGCACCAAATATTACTTAAGTTATTTACATATGTATATGTAAATTATTTACATATATATGTATGTATGCTTGTGAAATTAAAATGTCATTGTACAAACCACAAAATGGAACCTAGAGAATCTCTACATCAGAAGTGAGTGCAGGGGTGGGGCTTGTTCCTTTCCCTAACCATGAAAATGTAAAATAAAAAAAAAACCTTGAAACTTTATTAATAATTCTTAGTGATGCCACATGTTCAGTTTTTCCTCCAGTCTGTTATGTCTGAAACAGCACTGCTTATATTTCTCCCCTTCTTATTGAACGCAGAAGATACCAGCCTGCTAGTGGGCTGCATTATCTCTGACATCAAGTTCAGTGAGAACTCCCAAGAGCATCACTTTTCCCAGAATGCATTTGTTTTTGTCTGCCTTAATAAAATGTGATCAACAGAATGCTGTGTCATCTAGTTTTGTTCACAAAGACGTTGTCTATCACTGATAAAGCAAAATTGATTGCTGATCTTAAGTTGGAATTGAATATGCAGATACATCATTAATATATGGACATACATCAGTTCTTCTGAACATGAAAGCCACAATAGCAAACTGATATCAATGACCTTTATAACTTACTTTTTACTTCATAATCCAATTCATAATCCAATGCTCGTGCGATTCCTTAACCCCCTTAACTAATAAAGTGTAACAAAATGGGCTGAATGCTAAATGTCCTCACACTTCTCATAGTTTGTTGCATAAGTATTCACCCACTTGAACTTTTCCAGATTTTGCATTAGTCAGAGAAGCAACCAAGAAGCCAAGGACAACTTGATGCTACCTCCACCATGCTTCACTATACAGATGCTGTTCTCCTGCATAGTGTATAAGTGCAGTTTATGTCCAATAAGGAATACTTTGGCATGACCTTATAGACGCACAACATTAAGGCAGGCAACCATGGTCAGTGGAACTTTTATTAAAAGTGTTTAACAACTATTGATATTTTTTAAATCGATACTGATATTGTTAAAAATGTTTCCCACAGAAATATCAGGTTTGTTTAAAGCATAATTATACACAGACACAAACCTTTCCCTAAAGTCTCTGCTTACAAAGTGTTAAGCATCATCTGACTGGATAGTCGAAAAAGTTAGATGAAATGCCTGACGAAAGAGCAGGATCAGCAAGGGTTCGTTTAAGAAGCTGAAGAGATCATTTCTGAAATATGATGAAAGCATCATCTAACAGTGGTAATGAATTTAAAACTGTGCTGTTCAGAATATGCTTTTGGCTATTGGATCCATTCCTTCATCTTGTAGCATGTTCTTATAAACAAACGTCCAGAAAAGAGTAGGAATATCTGAGAGTTTTGAACGTGTGGGGACACTTGGCTGGTTTTGATGTGGAAAACTGCTTTTTACTTCAGCCTTTATGAAAAAAAAAAACCTAACTAAAAGGTTTCCTTGTTGTTACTGTAAAGTTAGGGTTAGTTTTAGATGTAGGCAGTTAGGTGTAGGCATAGCATCATTTAGCTCATCATTTAGCTGCATTAATAATTCTGTCAGTGGAAGGTCCTCACAACGATAGCAAGACCAGCATGTGTGTTCAGACTGTTAGCTCCAAAGCTCATTGCAGTTATACTCTGTAATCAATCATCAGCAATATTCCTGGCATTGCTATGAATCTCATTACCTATGCTATGAAACCATTACCAACTCATCATTACCAATGTTATTATACTTAAGATTGAGTTCTTATAGTTATTAGCTTATTTAACTGGTCACTTTAATCCAAATCTCAATAACTCAAAAACAAGTAGGTCTACAAATAATGTCATCAAAAAGCTCTATGGCTCCAAATAAATAGAAAAAAATATTATTGTACATGTTTAAACAATTTTCATACAATACATATCTGTACTGAGGGGATCCATAGAATTTATTTTACAGTTAAAGGGGTCACTAGCTACAACAAAATTGACAAGCCCTACCTTAAATCTTTGATAAAGTTCCATGTTTCCAGATGAATCATACGTATTAAAGGTACAAAAGATAAGCTACAAGAAAGCACACTGATTAGTACCCTTTTTTTTGTGTTAGTTGTGTGTGTTAGTTGTCGAGTCCCTGCAAAAACTGATTTGAGTGTGGCTGAATGAGAACCACTGATTAAAATGAGCAGATCTTGATTCATCTGATTCTCCACAAAGAACAAGCATTGAGGAATATGATGGAGCAGGCATGCCACGTGTGTATCAACTAGAAATGTGTGTCAGATCAGATTTCATTCACTCACTCATCCATCTTCAGTAACCACTTTATGTTGATTGAGGTTGTAGTGGATCTGGAGACACTTCTGAAAAACACTGAGTGTGAGGCAGGAATACTGGATGGTGCGATAGTACAGCACTAACAGCCTCAGAACACACTGCTGAACTCTGTGGTGGAATTTCACAAGAGAAAATGCAAAGCAAGATATATCAGCTCTTGGTCATGTATACACACACACACACACACACACACACATATATATATATATATACATACACACATACACATACATACATACATACACACACACATACACACATACATACATACATACATACATACATACCTATGTCAGGCACAGACTCACCGAAACTGGACAGTTGAAGACTGCGCGGGGGGGGGGCGCTTGGGGGGGGCGAGTCTGTCCCCACGATAGCTTCAGATTTCTGTTCTTGGCTCACAGAGTAGAACCCAATGTGGTCTGCTGTTGTAGCCCATCCACCTCAAGTTTCTATGTTTTGTGCATGCTGAAATGCTTTTCTGCTCACCACAGTTGTAAAGAGTGATTATAAGAGTTACTAAATCCTTACTGGCAGCTCGAACCAATCTTATCAGAAAGGCATTTCCACCCACAGAACTGTCGCTCCCAATGTTTTTTTTTGTTTTTTTTTGTTTTGTTTTTGGGTTTTTTTTTGCTAGAGCCTGTTGTGTGTGAAAATCCCTGGAGATTAGCAGTTTCTGAAATACCCAAACCAGCCCATCTGGTACCAACATCCATGCCACGATCAAAGTCACTGAGATCACACTTTTTATTCATTCTGATGTTTGATGTGAACATTACCTAAAGCCCTTGACCTGTATCTGCATGATTTTTATTTTCATTGTGCTGCTGCCACATGATTGACTGATTAGATAACTGCATGAATGTGCAGGTGTACAGGTTTTCCTAATAAGGTAGATATATATATGTGTGTGTGTGTGTGTGTGTGATCTATGTGGGTGCAAGTTTCTGTTTCAGCCAAGCAGGAGCCACGGACAGTAACTGGAGCTCAGGATCAAATCCCAAACCCTGGAACTGTGAGACAGTAACACTACCTGCTGCACCACCACACCTCATATGACCCACAGGAGTCTGGCCAAATTATGGGTCACATGGCATTACTCTGTAACTTTACCCATTCTTAATCTCTGCCCTGATCACAGATCACAGATCATACCTCCAAATTCCAAAATATACTACACCATATCCCAATACTGACCAGCTAGTGAAGTACCAACACCACTTATTCTACTCCTATCTGTATCAGAGTCTGATTTCAGATACTGACCCGAAACTGACATCCGCTATGAACTCTGAAAGTTTTTGTTGCCGAGTTATGAGAAGTGCTTCAGGACATTTTGTGTCCTGTGCTCATGAACAAGATCCGACTTGTGTCACTCAACATCAACACAACACACATTCACCACATATGTCTGTGGATTAAGTTATAAAATATGACAAATCCAGTTAAATACTAATCCAGCTTTTCAGACAGAATCAGCCCCAACACCAGTTCAGATCAGATCACTACATCCCTATGGCCAGCACTGATCATGTTATAACCAAATAGTCAAGGTGTATTATATATATAAGCTCACTTATATTTCATGTTATATATATAAGCTCACTTAATCCATCAAGGTTGCTCCTAACATAATTTAAATATTCAGGTTTTATATTGTACTAACTTATTATTAGAGTTTCAGTTACACTTCATTTTAAACAAGAAATTTATTATAAACAACTGAAAGTTGAAACTGAAAGAATTGAAAGAAATTAAGAAATTAAAGTACAGCATCAGGGCACAGAGGAAACCTGGGGGAGGTTACACCTTGAAGACAGTGGCTAGCTGACCCTTTAGTGAACTCTGTGTGTGTGTGTGTGTGTGTGTGTGTGTGTGTGTGTGTGTGTGTAAAACCCCTCCCTCCCCCTCCAGTATACCGATAAATCAAAGACGCTCGCGCCGCCATTGGCCGCAGATTCAGTAGCAAAGTCGCGCCACGTGTCGCCTCAGAGAGAGAGCCGTGTGTCAGACCACAGCCTGTTTATCTTATAATATAATATAATATTACAGTGTGGGAGTGAGAAAGAGCGTGCTGTGATGACTCCTCTTCCTCCTCATCATCACTATTATTATTGTTATTACTGACATTAATTTATTTCACGGTTTAATGAAATACGCTTACTTTATAAATCTTGCCCATCAGTCGTGACCATTTTTCATTTTTTTTTTATACTTTTAATGTAGAGAATGCAGGAAGACAATGTAGAGGATTTACAACTTCTTAAAACGTACAACTCTAAATAACAAATAGGGACATATTTTAAGTGAGAAAATAGAGATCTTGTTTAAAATGACATCATTTTCTCCATGAGAGAGAGAGAGAGAGAGAGAGAGAGAGAGAGAGAGAGCAGGATGAATGGTGAAGAGAAGTCACTTGCAGAATCAGAGAGAAACCAACAGAGCAAATCTCCAAAAAAATGTTTCCATGCAAGTGAAAAGTCTGTTTTAACCCTGAGGATTACTGCTCCCTTTCTCTGATTAGTGCGTACGTGTGTGTGTGTGTGTGTGTGTGTAAAGATAATGGAGCTTATTCCCGCCGCTGTTAGTGGCGCTCGCGCTCCGTTATCTGCTCATTTGATGGACTGTGAACTTGGCGAGGCTTGGTCCCGGAGTTCACCCGCATGTCAGGGTCTGTGAGTGCGGGTCAGCAGCGGGTCAGCGGGGGAACGAACAGAGCCAGAGCCAGAGCCAGAGCCCGGGGGGAGGGGGGGGGCGGTTTATACACACCAATAACATCATAACACACACACACACACACGCAGTAGTAAAGGAGGACTCAGCCCGAGCCAACACTTTATTCACATAACACATTCGCATGAACACTTAGTGCTTGATTAACTCTCACAGAGTTAGTGTATAACTGGACTCCTGTTTCACTCTGGTAGCCTAACTGCTGATTAAACCCAAAAAATAAGTGATAAGTTTGCAACACTCAGGTTCCTGGAAGATCTTCATCCTTCAATCCTCCAAGAAATTTATTAAGGTTCCTATAAGAGCTCCCAAATATTCCTACAGGCTAGCTGAGGGATACAGACCGAGAACAGGCTCTCAAATCACTCTCACCATTATCTGTTCTATTTATTGTTGGGTTCTTTCAGTTATTGTCTCGTTTAACTTGAATTGAATGGGTTTAATCCAAATCTTAACAAGTGGGGAAAAAAACAGAAGCAGGGCCAATAAATAATAGCAGCTTGCTTGATGGAAAGTTCAGGCATAAAAAGCTCTCTGGTTCCAATAAATAGACAAAACATTATTTAAATAATGAGTCTAATATTTTCAATTCAGTTTTATCTGTATAGCGCTTTTAACAATGGACAGTGTCACAAAGCAGCTTTACAGAAATAAATGGATTCAAAAATTATATTGTAAATATGTGAATTTATCCTAATGAGCAAGCCAGAGGCGACGGTGGCAAGGAAAAACTCCCTGAGATGACATGAGGAAGAAACCTTGAGAGGAACCAGGCTCAAAAGGGAACCCATCCTCATCTGGGTGCAATGGATAGTGCAATTATAAATAAATCCCTTCTATTACTGTGTACTATATGGACAAATAGTGCAAATGTGCAACCAGTAAATTCATCACAGTTTTAGCAAGAAGTCCGGTTGGTTAAAATCTATCCATTGTCCATTGATGGAGTCCTGAGTATGAAGATGCTCGTGGCAACTGCAGCCCCAAAGCCACCACAGCAATCACAGTCCCAAGCCATCACAGTACAGCTCCCCAAACCATCTCCCCAGCCCCCAGGTGGAACCATCCCCAGCAATCCAAACAGTTCTTCAGGTATTTGAAGAGTTGGATTAGGTTTGAGAGGGGTCCATGGGTGATCCCTGGGTGGCCAAAAAAAAAAAAAGCAAAAAAAGATTTTGCTGTGTAAAACAGACTAAATAATAACAGATCAGATCACAGTATCCCAGTCAGGGGCAGATTTAGTGACTTGGGGGCCTTGGCAAACTACAGGAATGAGGCCCCAGAGAGGGGGGCCTAAAAATGCCTACCTTTACCTAGTACTAAGTCTGCCCCTGACCTCAGTTGAGCGAGCATACAGCTCATTATCCCATCATGCATTATAATTTCATGTAGAAATCAAGGCAAAATTACTTTGCCTTTTACAGCGCTGCTTCTTTGTCTCCTTATAAAACAGAGAGGAAGTGCTCAAACCTAATGTGCAGCTTAATGTTAAGTGCACTTATGCCAATTTCTAGAGATCCGAGCATCTTCTAATCACACACCGCCTTTTCAATGGAGGGTGTTATACATGAACGGTTCCTAACCTTATCTCCTTTACTGTGTAAATGAACTATACTTGAACTTCAGGTAGTGTGTCTGTGGCACACCCAGGGCAAAGGACACTACTTTAAGCATTTCACACGTTCTGATTCTGACTAGGAACTATCATTCCTACTATCAACTATCAAGCTTTCCCATGTGCATAAAAAAAGTCAACATTGTAAATGAGTGCCTGCTGGTTTAGTATGTAGCAGTGTTGTTGAAATGAGTGCTAGCTCGTGCCCCAAACACACAGCACAACATAACATGGATCTTGTGCGTGTAGTCTTCTCCAGAAACAAAGCTCAGGGTCGAATTAGTTCAACTCAAGTCCAGTTGGAGACATTAGAAGACGGTAAGAGAGATAACTCAACACTGGGGAGTGTAATGTGTACTTGGCGAACTCTGCCACAATGAGGAAAAGGTGAACTACAGGGCAGCAGCAAAGTGCCACCACACATCAAAGAATGAGGAAAGGGGCAAATCCCTAATGCGTCGCTGTAAACTTTGGAGCCATTCTGTCTCTCCGCTGCCTGTTTTTCCCCCCTCGCGTTATAGCTGTCGTAAAAAAAGTAGCCTAATTCCGCATGCTGTGGGTGGTTCTACGTGTTTACTTTTCATGCAGGGCTACCGGTAACCTTGCTTTAGCTCCGTCACTTTTTAAACTGACCCACGGTTGAACCCGCCGCGAGCTATCATATTGGCCGCGTCCCAAACCACACACTCAATGGCACGTCAAAATAGCACGCCATAATTGGGCACTATACAAACTGCAGCTAAATTATAACTGGAAATGTAACCTAAATCACATTTACCTGATTGTCTTCTGTTTAAGACGTCCAGATTCCATTCTTTTTATTCATTCATTCATTTATTGACTTATTTATAAATTAATCCAGGTTAGGCAATGCGCATGGATCACACACCAACAAGTAATTTATTTAATAACACTGTCTGTTTTCACCTTGCACATATAACCACTTCATTCAGACTGTCTTCATTCTACCTGATGTTTTTCACCCTGGTGGTCTTTCATCACTGCAATGTTTGCAATGTGTGTGCGCGCAATTGCGCGCAATGATGCGCCTTTCTTAAAAATATATTATTATTATTATTATTATTATTATTATTATTATTATTATTATTATTATGATGCATGTACTCTGTGTTTAATGTGCACCAATATTTTTTCTCTGGAACATCAGTAAAGTTTCTAGTACCTATAAAGTGTGTGTGTGTGTGTGTGTGTGTGTATGTAGCACCCATGAAAGATGGAAGAGACTTTTAGCAGGAGCTGAACGCGTTGAAATGCGTAATCTGCTGAATGAAGCCTCTCCCTGGCATTTCTGCATGGCACCCGAGCCCGAGTAATGAGTGTAAACTCCGGAATATCGGGAACAAAAGCAACCCGTGGACGCTTTCCTTTGTGCTGAGGAATTAACACCTTTTCAAAGTTAAATCCTCGGATTGTCCCGCTTCTACGGGAGGTGGTATTAAAATGCGCCTTCATAACAAATGGCTGCGAGTTGTCGGAGCGGCTTTTCTGGGTTCGTGGGCGGGGCGAGATGACACCACAATTAAAGATGAACTTTGTGTGAACTAATTTATCTGACCCAAGGTAATGAGGAGGCCGAGACAGGAGGGAATGTGTATAAAAGGGTGCATGTAACCCAGAGAGAGTCAGACACGAGAGAAGACCTGTGCATGCGCTGCTGTTCCTCGTTTTTAAAAAATAAATAAATAAATAAATAAAAAAGGTGCGCGTCATGGGTCTGTACACGTTGTTGGTAACCTTGCTGTGTACGGTCGTGCTTCCCGTGCTGCTGCTGTTAGCCGCGGTGAAGCTGTGGCAGGTTTTGGTGATCCGTGGACTCGACCCTAGCTGCACGAGCCCCCTTCCCCCGGGCACCATGGGTCTGCCTTTCATTGGAGAGACGCTGCAGCTCATCCTCCAGGTAACGCGAGGCTCCGCGAGATCATGGTTTTCTTTTGAATTCGAGTTGTTTTTAAACGCGATTCTATATCTGATGGTCAACATGTGTTCCTTTACTTCACAGAGAAGAAAGTTTCTGCGCATGAAGCGTCAAAAGTATGGCTTCATCTACAAAACGCACCTCTTCGGGAACCCCACGGTGCGCGTCATGGGCGCTGAGAACGTGCGCCAGATCCTGCTCGGGGAACACAAGCTGGTCGCTGTGCAGTGGCCCGCCTCTGTCAGAACCATCCTCGGCTCAGACACGCTCTCCAACGTGCACGGGTCTCTGCACCGAAACAAGAAAAAGGTAAGCACACGGGGTGCGTCCTAATCCGCGTCCTGGCGCACTAAACGATATCCACGCGGCACGTCATCAACAGTCGCGGGTTTGTAATGTGTTTGTCCTAAAGCGAATTCTAGTGCACTATATAGTGCGACTAAATAGTAAGTCACTAAATGTGGCGTGTTAACGTGACGCGCTTTTTAGTCTGACAGTATGCGGTTTGAGACGCAGCCTTAAGCTACAATATCATGTGTCGAAATAAAAGTTCTGCCAACTTGCTTAGTTCTCTTAGCAGGTTAGGATTAAATTAGATTCTTGATTAAATGTGAATTAGAATTAAAATGTCCTTGGGTGAAATATAGGACAGTGTGTAAACAGTGCACCCCTAACTGTTTACACTCCTGCAAAACATCTGTCCAACCTGGCAACCCTGATTCTGCTCTAGTTTACACAATCAGACTGTGTATCTGAACATGTGTGTGTGTGTGTGTGTGTGTGTGTGTGTGTTGCAGGCGATCCTGAAGGCTTTCTCTCGGGATGCTCTGGAGCACTACATCCCACTGATCCAGGAGGAGGTGCGGTGCGCAGTCACTGACTGGATGGAGCGTGATGCACCTGTGCTCGTGTACCCAGAGATGAAGCGCCTCATGTTCCGCATCGCCATGAGAATCCTTCTGGGCTTTGAACCCGAGGAGATCAAGAGGGACGAGCAAGAGCTTGTGGATGCTTTTGAGGAAATGATCAAGAACCTCTTCTCTCTCCCAATTGACGTCCCATTCAGCGGCTTATATCGGGTAAATAAGTGAAACACAATAAGTACACATACATACCACAATGCTTAAAATCTTAAATTTTAATGCTTAAAATGCTTAAAATTCTCTTTACAAAAAATCTGATTCTGATTCATTTAACAGGGCCTCAAAGCACGAAATTTTATTCATGCAAAAATTGAGGAGAACATCAGGAAGAAAATCCAAGATGGTGACAATGAGAATGAGCCCAAGTACAAGGATGCTCTTCAGCAGTTGATTGAAAATAGCAGGAGAAGTGATGAGCCACTCAGCATGCAGGTAGCTAAAACATTTTCACATTGTGTTTTAGTGTCACAAGGCGGTATATTAAGACCTGTGTAAAATCAGTTTGATCAACAAATCCTCTTTCCTCATCTCAGGCGATGAAGGAGGCAGCAACTGAACTTCTCTTTGGTGGTCACGAGACTACCGCCAGTACAGCAACTTCTCTGGTGATGTTCTTGGGACTGAATCCAGAGGTGATTCAGCGAATCCGAGAGGAGCTCGAAGAGAAGGTAAGGTCATTAAGTTTGCAGACGACAATTGAATTTATTGTGCCACATTTGCTGGACAATTTATGGATGAATGCTAATGAGGTTATTTTTTTCACAGCAGGAGGTTTCAAGCATGTATTTGCCTGAAAGAGCTCTTAATATGGAGCTGCTGGAACATCTCAAGTACACTGGCTGTGTCATAAAGGAAACCCTCCGAATTAATCCACCTGTGCCTGGGGGATTCCGTGTTGCACTTAAAACCTTCGAACTCAATGTAAGTAGATCTTTTGGGCAAAGTTGCTTATCAAAATAGTCCATCGAAGATGCTAGATTCATTAAAAGTATGTTATCAAGATTTCAATATACACATTTCATATGAGACATAATGGACACAAAGGCAATAATAATAATAATAATTTCCTCTTTGTTTTCCAGGGCTACCAGATTCCCAAAGGCTGGAATGTCATTTACAGCATTTGTGATACCCATGATGTTGCAGATATCTTCCCACACAAAGAGGAATTCCAGCCCGAGAGATTCATGGCTAAAGGCTTGGAAGACAGTTCCAGGTTTAACTACATCCCCTTTGGAGGAGGAGCCAGGATGTGTGTGGGAAAGGAGTTTGCCAAAATGCTACTCAAGATATTTTTAGTCGAGTTAACACAGCACTGCAACTGGACACTTTCGAACGGACCCCCGACAATGAAAACGGGTCCAACTGTGTATCCTGTGGACAATCTTCCCACGAAGTTCTGCCGTTACATCAGTAATTAGTGCATTAAATCAGACATGAACTGTTGGCATGGGAATTGTACAGATATACATGTGTATATATTTTAATTTTGTTTATCAAATCTGTATATAATTCCATTCTTTAACTAAGGGCACTACTCTTTTTATGAATCACTATTTCTTTGAGGTATATGATGTATATTTGTAATGTAGTTTTATATATATATATATATATATATATATAGATATATATACATATATAGTGTGTTCTACTGAATGCAGCTTAATTTAAATTTGATTTGATGTATGAGCTTTATTTAATAAAACAATGATATTATTGAAGAAAAATCCTTGGAGAACTGTTTTGCAAATACATAAACACACAAATATTTATAAAGAGAAATGAACGTAAGTGCTATACCGAGTTTGATTGTGGTAGATCACACACAGAGGCTTCCTGTTCTTCTGAGGAAGTCATGTACAAGCTTTTTGCCTCACTGAAATAAGGCTGAATACTAGTCGAATATAAATGCACCCATATATCTACGATATAAATAGGTTTCTCTGACCAACATACCAAATCAAATCTGACATTTGACTTAAGTCATGTGTTTAGAGATATATTACATGCCTGTGGAGCACCACAGTAACAGTCATCAGTCCAAACCTGGACCAATCTTAGCTAAATAACTGTGTGAAATCAACGGAAGCACCACAAGGATAATAGTCATTCTGGTGTTACATCGGTAACAGTGGCTGTGAAAGAGGTAAAAGAGTGGTGGAGACTTCACACCTGAGAGGGAAGTTGAAGGAGAAAGGGGAACGATGCATTCACGATATCGCAAGTGCTCGTCAAAAGCCGTATTTTCCACAAAAGAACAATTCTGTGTGAATGCTGGGACAGGAGGCGACTTTAATGGAATGATGAAGACCCATCGCTATAGAATAATGAGCATAACAGCCACCTTGCCCTCTTTTGCAAAAATTCACAAATTACAACATTAAAGGAAAAAAAGAAAGCAGATGAGGAGAAAAACTAGGCTGAATTGAGGCGGGCTTGTCTCCCGGCACACGGGTCATGCAGAAGAGACTTGTCCTTGTGTGACACTGGGAAAGAGAAGGAGAAAGCGAGGAAGAGAAAGAGAGAGGCCTGGCAGATGCCTGTGTTAGCCATTTCTCTGCCCCGTTCTACGGGCTCCTGATTTACATCCGCCCCACTGCATGGCTGACACCTTTATGTCCAGCCCTCCTATCCGTGCAGGTCCAGGCCCTGTGATAGATGCAGCTGAACTTTTCCTCCTATCACCTTGTAAAGAACCTCCGCCTGGCCCATTGTTTAACATCGAGGGTTGACAACGGAACTTTTTATTCTCAGAGCCATTTTTTGTCTAAATTTGTGAGTATATACGGAATTTATAGCAGCTAAATGAAAGACATTTCAGGCCCTCTTGTTTTTATGGAGTTCCCCAAGCCTGGGGTCAAGTAAATCAATGTAATTGCAGCTAGACCTGTATTGTAACAATTCCTGTGCTATTTGCACAAAAAGGCTACATTGCAGTTTTGAAAACAGAGTTTGACACCAAAGGACAAAAAAAAACATTCCTGGTAAATCCTTACAGCACTAGAGGTGAATTCTGAAATATATGGTGATGGGTTTTACATATGGCTAGACAACTGTGAAATCCCAGAAAATCCCCCTTTTAAAGTGCACAAGGCAATTTTGTGATTTGAACTCTGCTTGACTCTTGGTCGACAAGCACCTAAAAGATAACACCGTAGTACCACTGCCACTCAAATGTCCCTTGAAACATAAGTAGCTCTAACTAAACTTAACTCCACACTACAATAGACAGGACAGAGAGCAGTCCCATTGACAAAGATACAGCTCTCCAGCACCAACGTGAAAATGGCTTTTTCATTACCACAAAAGTCAATGAGAATGTTCCTAACAGCATTTACATGTCTGCTGCACTCTTGCCCTCCTGCTGAATCATATCAGACCTTTTCAGCTCTCATTTGGATTACCTATTAGCGACCCACTGCTATTATTTATAATCAAGAGGGGGCTTTTCACAGGTCCCAAGGGTCAGGAAAAGTTCAGTCATTTACAAAAAGAGGCATGACCTCATGGGCACATTAAATTGTCCATTTCTCAAGAGTTTGAGCTTCTGCGAGTCCTATGTCTGTCTGTTCAGAAACGAATGAGGTTGAAAACGAATGTGAAATGACTCGTAATGCCTGGGGGACATAAGAAGAAAAGAATGTGTGAGATGATGGAAGGCAGTGAAATAGGAGAAACGCATCATGCTGTAACTGAAAACTACTCAATTCATAACATGTAAAACAAAAAAACTCCACCAAAAAAAAAACAAACAAAAAAAAAAACAGACTCATGTGGCTGGTGGACTGTCATAAACACACCATAAATTATGAGCTTTATATACATAATATTTTTGTTCTTTTATGGCTATCAAAGTCTGTGAACATCCAAGGTGACGCAGTTCAAGTGTCATCCTTCAAATGGCCCGGCAAGGATATATGGCAGTCAGCTTTCTCAGTTTTCAGTGAAACTGTAGCCTGAATAACTAGCGTGTCACATTTAAGCTCTTAGAATAACAGAGGAAGCCATCAACGATAAAACCAAGCAAGTGAAAACCAATTCCTGAAGCCCTTTGGAATGAAAATGCTATTTCTGCTTGAGTACCTCAGCATCACAAGTCCATTTTGAAAGACAAAGATTAATGGCTTGTACCTGTAGCTTGTCAGGTTAAGTGGCATGACTCTCACCTTTGTTCTTGCTTGAGTTGGCTTCATGTCTGACCATGTGACCAATGTGGGAAAACACTTAGTTACCAAGAGTAGTGACTCAGAAACAACAGTCAGAAAATGTAATGCCAGAAAATGTTCCTTATGAAGCCTCAAATCGTGGCACAGATGTGATGAGGCTAGATTTCCTGCCCTTCATTATCATGAGTGAATTGAACTAACACTCAAATCTGCAGTACAATCACTGGAGAACTTAGGACCTCTCTGATTTTTAAAATATTTTGAATAAAATATGGGTGGCACAGTCACGCAACAGGTACAGTTGCCACCTCACCAGCCCCAGGATCCCGGAGCTCAGTGTATGTCCTGAGCTCAGGTCATTGTTGCATGTTCTCCCTGTGTTCACCGGGTTTCCTTCCACCACCCAAAACCATGCCAGTAGGTGGACCCTTAATGCCAAATTGCCCCGCGTGTGAATGTGTGTGTGTGTGTGTGTGTGTGTGTGTGTGTGTGCGCATGGTGCCCAGTGATGGATTGGTGTTCTATCCAGGGCATATTCCCATTTTATTTGCAGCGATCCTTGATTAGGATAAATCAGAATCACAAAGAGCTTTTATTGCCAAGTGATAAAGAGCTTAATGATGATAAATTAATGAGTGTACTAAGATACTACACAAAATCTTTTTTTTTTTTCCAGGAAACACTGGCCATTTTTGTGTATCAATTCATCAGAATATTAAAATTATTCTTGGTGAACATCCACTTGACCATGGACAACTTTTACTCTGCCAGTCTGTCCTGAATTAATCTGGCCAACACTGGTCTGCTTCTGGATGGTCATGTATGCGGACAATAGTCATCCCTTCTACAGTATACGGCCAAAGTTTGTGGAAGCCCTTTGTGAGCCTTCCCCAAACTGCCACAAAGTTGGAAGTACACAATTGTTTAGGATGTATTTGTATGCTGCAGCATTAAGATTTCGTTTCACTGGAACTAAGAGGTCCAAACTTGTTCCAGCATGACAACAAACGAGTGAACAAAGCGAGTTCCATGAAGTCATGGTTTGCCAAGGATGGAGTGGAAGAACTGTCCTGGGTCCACAGAGCCCTGACCTCAACCCCACTGAACATCTTTGGGATGAACTGGAACGCCATGTGAACCCTAGGCCTGCTTGTCCTACATCAGTGCCTGATCTCACTAATGCTCTTGTGGCTGAATGAGAGCAAATCCCCACACCCACGCTCCAAAATCTAGTGGAAAGTCTTTGCAGAAGAGTGGAGGTTATTATTACACAAAGGGATGGATGTTCAGTAAGCACATACGAATGCGATGGTCAGATATCTGCAAACTTTTGGCCATATAACGTACATCTTTGAAAAGATATATTAAGAACTTTCACTCTGACTGAAATCTAGACATCCCATTAACGTCAGCAAAGACACCTTCATGTCTTTTAAACGTCTTTGTGCTCATTGTTATGACGTCTGTTATGAGGACGTCTGCAGTAACTCTTTCATATGAAGCTATTGAAAACTTCAGCATTCAATTAGAGTATATATTTCAAAGTATAACACGGTAAAAATAACAATTATCTCTGTCAGATCGTCTTCCCTCTCAAAAAGCTTTTCTTTTCAAAGCAATTCTAAAACACCCCAAGATATCCAGGCAAGAATTACAGCAACCAATTCCACACGGGTCTGCCAAGGCGAGGCTTAATGACTGGCTTCCTAAGACACCATCTGCTATTGCGGCATTCCAATTGTAATGTCTGCCACGCTTCTGAAGGCAAGTTTAAACGTTTCTCACAGTTCACGACCGACAGTGGCCTCAAGCTGCTCCTCTTGAAGTTAGCCGCTTTCATAAGCACCAAACTCCAACCTGGCACGAATGGGAGCAGAAGTACATGACTGTCTTTTCCTCAATACCCAATGCCAATGTTCCCAACAATATCCACGTCAAATACTGTATGTACCTGAAGGGACTGCTTGCTCAGTACCTGTGCCAAAACCCATTACTGGTAATGATTATAATGAAACCAGAAAGAGTTTGATGAAACTCTTTCTGAAAGTTTCATCAGAAAGAGAAATTCAAGGACAAACAAGCACAGGCTATAAATTTATAAACCAAGAAAATATAGGTCACATTTATTAATAAGCTTAGTCTTATACCTGCAAATTCTTAGAGGCATTTCTGTTTCTTATGATTTAGTTCAAATGAAATCCAGTGATGTCTCTTCCACACACAATTCTACAAATATTGCATGAGTCAGAATGCACTATATAATATTTAAGAGGGAAGAGTTTATTGTTAATTAAAGAAAGAACTAAAGTGCTGACTCATCTGTGATTAGCTCGGGCTTATGAATAACACCACATCTCCCAACAGGAATGGTTCATCTGTGCTATTTGAGAAATAGGGTCAAAGAGAGTTCAAACCTGTGAACTTTCATGAACCTTTAAAGTAGCTGGGTGTTTTTGTTTACTCACGTAAAAGCACGCGTGCTTGGCCTTAGCCGAACAAAATCTCAATGGCTGGAACAGCAAAGCTCCTCAATCACCTGCCCCATCAGTGCCAAGTAGGCAAGATATCCTAAACTGTTAAACTCTAAACACTTGATTCAGACTGTAGCGCAATGTCACATACCACCAAAAGTTCAAAAGTTCAGTGCAGCCATGAACTTTATCAGGACTCATTTGTTTTGCTCAACAAAATTGGCACATTTCCTCTGATGGCAACAGGAAACAAAATATCAAGACATTTATTGTTTGATCTGTGGATATGTAACTATCAGAACCTTGCCTTAGTTTATAATCTACAGAATGCTATAAAGTTGATTTACCCTGGACGGCTACATCCCAATCCACATAATAGTTTACTAAAAGGTATATCTGTTCAACCACTAGTTTGTCATACCCTTTAGTAAAGTACCAAGTGTTTTTTTGGAAAGTTGGGCTCTAATAGTGATGCTGGGTTAGGGCTTAGCATTGTCACACATGAGCAGAAAACTGTAAAATAATTGTCTGATTGCAAACTATTGTTCACATGGGTTGCTAAATAAAAGAAAAACATAATGATGTGTAACGACCTCTGTTGAATAAATATGAGTAAACGTATGCAAACATTTTTGGTGGGATTTTTTTTTTTTTTTACTTTACCATAGACCATGCTCCATTAGATTACATATCATAGTATGATTATCAATAATCATGAACCTAATAATCAATAAATACAGGTATACTGTATATTAATATAAATAAACTTCATATGAAATATTATATTAATTTGACACCATGCTACCCTGTATGCATACTGTATTCGTAAACCTGAAGATAGAAGTAGCTTTAGGGTTGAAGCCATATTTAAAAGAATGCAACATGAAATGAGATGAAATGCTTAAGGACCTGGTCATAAAGGATAACTGTATCTTGAGAGTCATTATGGCAATCGTATCTCACAGAAGTAAAGCTCATAAATGTGCTAAGAATATCAGAACCTTTAGTAACACAAAGCTTAAGAGAAGAAGGTGCTATGTTTTGAAATAGACATTACAGGGTTTGTCTTGTGTGCATCTTTCGGACTTGCTCACTCTGCACTGTCAATGTAAGTGCAGTCACTTCATCAATGAGAGTTGGAGTTCAGGTCAGTCAGCCGCATGGAGACTCTCTGCTAATGAGCCCTGAAATAACTGGGGCAGCCGTTGAGGAATCTCCATAGGCAGACTGAGACTGGAGTCTTTACAGCTGAAGAAAACCCGACACTGTCTCCCTTCTAATCTCTGCATCAATACTGCTGGGAAACACCTCCAGACACCCTCCTTTCATTTTAATCACACATGCTAGGAACATGGGAAAGCCAAAGCCATGTGTATATGGCAATATCAGTACCTTTATTCAGAAATAAATCATGTCAGTGTCAGTGGTATTGTGTTTATTGCAGTGTGTGTAGTCCTGCGTGTAATGCTCTCTTTTTTATAAACCCTTGTTTACTTGTACTAATTGTACTGTATGTGTGGGGGTACATTCTTAGAAAAACAGGTTCAATCTAGAAAACTGAAGGGTTTTTTCTGCTTGTCCCTCTAGGGGAACCCTTAAAATGAGACATGAAGAACCCATAAATATCTGAAGAATATATTTCAAAGATTGTATGTATGTGTGTGTGTATATACATATATGTATACTCACCAACCATTTTAATAGGAACACTTGTACCCCTGCTCATTCATGCAATTCTCCAAACAGCAATCATGAGACAGCAGTGCAATGCATAAAATCATGCAGACACAGGTCAGTGTGCACATCAGAATGGTGAAAAATGTGATCTTAGTGACTGGGCATGGTTGTTGGTACTGATCTGAGATCTCCTGAGATTTTACACAAAATGGTTCAGAAAACAAAAAAAATATTCAGTGAGTCTCCAGGCAGAAATGCCTTGTTGATGAGAGAGGTCAGAGGAGAATGGTCAGACTGATTCATGCTGACAAGAAGGCTACAGTAACTCAAATAACCATGCTTCATGGTGAGCAGAAAAGTGAAGTGAAGTGACGTGACATGTGGCCAAGTATGGTGACCCATACTCGGAATTTGTGCTCTGCATTAAACCCATCCAAGTGCACACACAGTAGTGAACACACACACACACCGTGAACACACACGGAACAGTGGGCAGCCTTTTTTGCTGCGGCGCCTGGGGAGCAGTTAGGGGTTCGGTGCCTTGCTCAAGGGTCTCACCTCAGTCGTGGTATTGAGGGTGGAAGAGAGCGCTGGTCATTCACTCCCCCCACCTACAATCCCTGCCGGACCTGAGACTCGAACCCAAGACCTTCAGGTTCACCTTTGGGTTACAAGTCAGACTCTCTAAAAGAATCTCACCCCAAAACTTAAGGAAGCAGAAAGACCACATTGGGTTCCACTTCTGTCAGCCAAGAACAGGAATTTCAGGCAACAGTCGGCACAGCCTTTTTTTTTTTTTTTTGCACCATTCTGTGTAAACTCTCGAGACTCTTGTGTGTGAAAATCCCAGATCAACAGTTTCTAAAAGATCAACCCAGCCAGCTGGCACCAACAAACATGCCATGGTTAAAGTCACTGAGATCACATTTTTCTTCATTATTCATTACATGATATTTAATGTGAACATTAAATAAAGCTCTTGGCCTGTATCTGCATGATGTTGTGCATTGCGCCACTGCCACCTGATTGGCTGATTGGAGAATTGCATGCATTTGCAGGTGTACAGGTGTTCTTATCATAGTGGGTGGTGGGTGTATGTGTCTCTATATATGTATACATGTATGTAGTCTGGTAAACCATGTTCACATACAGTTTTACATTAAGATCAAATGGCAATGAATCCTTAACTTTTTGAATCACTCCAAGTGTGCGGGTTAGTGTGTGTGTCCACATGATGCTGATGTTCCTCGATCATGCTGTTGTTGTGCACTCATCCTTCCCCCTCCTTTCACTCCCTACTCATCTGGCCTGCACATGAACCCGTGGTGACTTTCTCCCCTCTGCTCCCTACCAGCTAAGAGCAAGAGCAGCTGTCTCTGCTGACCCCACTCCTACTTTCCTGCCCTCTTAGGTACAGAATGGAAGGTTACATGTGTAGGTTACATTTGGCCCTATAATATATCTGGTCCAGGAAGCCTCAATACTTCATTCTCGTCCCACCTCACAGCTTACCGGTGGTCATCTTGTTGCGATGTTAAAAAGATGATGTAAGACGCACCTTCAGTTTTACCTTTCGAATGAATTTAGTGGTCATGGTGTCTGGGAATTATTGTTTGCTTCATTTTGTATATGAATCAAAGATCTTGACCTTGAAACAGACACATTTAAAAAGAGAAGTGACTGTAATGGACTCTTGTTTGTGGAGAGTCTATTCCTTTCTCATGGGCTGTTTAAAAAGAAGACATGCTTCATTGATGGATCTGACTGCAAATATACACTGTAATCAATCAAAAGCCCAGGTTAATGGTTTTTGGTATGTGAGAACAGGTAATGGTGCTTCTCAAGAGAGAGATAAAAAACTTTTTCCATGTTCATCAGTTCAAGTCAGTTGTGATGATGGGATTTTGAAAGCAGCAGTGAATGGGGAAGACTTCTACAGTTCACTGGAAGGGCAAAAGCAAGTAGCACGCCTGTGACACACACACACATGCTCAAAGAGTTACCTCTGTATGTCCTCTTAGAAATTTCCCACTATGTCCATGAGGAAATGCAGGCTTCTATATAAGAGCAGTCATTATCGTCCGCTCCGATTCCCACAGGGTTCAATTCCATGGCGGAAAGAACAAGTCAGCTGCTTCGTTTATTTCATGCATCCATCATCGCTAATAGAAAACACGAACCCTCTGGAAAGACTTACCCCACACTTACTCTTCTTCCTGCTTGCACTATATTGAATGAAACAATGAGTTATGATTTGTAAGCCATAGAGACATTATCAAGCACCGAACTCAGTTAGGACACACACTGCCCGGTATCTGGATGTCACGAGGACGATTTAACACTTTTTTTGACCTCTTTTAACTTATCAGTTGTGTAAAACACTGAGGGCCGATAGATTTACCTTAGACACCTCATCCTTCATCTGGTACATCCGTCAGCAGCAGCAGCCTCTCTCTCGGCCATGTCACTGCTTAATCCTGCCTTTGATTCTGCTCCCAGGGTGAAAAAGCAGATGAGTGAGGTTCTCTCTGGGGTGGAACTCAGGACTGTGTATATATATATATATATATATATATATATATATATATATAAACATATATACACACACTTACATCTCGTAAGTATTTATGATTATTGATATTAAGTACATAAGCAATTTACTGAATAATTAAGTAAATTCATGTTAAATGTGAAAGTTGTTTTGGCTTCAGCAGTGTTCAAAGCCTCACATTCTCCGTATGCAAGATAAATGCCCTGTACTAACCTCCTTCAAACGAAACCCAAGGCAAATTCTGTGACTGTTGCTGAAAGTCCAACCACAGCCTAATGAAATAAATAATAATATTGATAGACTTAAATATGGAGTTGAACAGTATTAAAAAAAAATCACAGTATGACAACTGTACATTATGGTATATGCTTAGTACTTTTCAAAGTGTCACATTACAGTAAAAAAGCATTTACCATATTATACCACAGCACTGCTGAATTCTGAAATCTTATTAGTCAGAAAATGTTGATTAATCTTCTATAACAGCAGCTCTGACGATAGTTTGGCTACCAGGCAAATTCCATGTTTATATTAATGTGCTGGTTCTAATACATGATCATTTCTATTGTAAAAATTACAGTGTAATCAGGGACATGTATGGACTTGGACAGATTTAAAAAACTTGTGTAATTATAGATATGGTGAGGTTTTCTGTAAGGAGATGCTTAATAAGGATTTCTGGAAGGGGTCTGAAGTGTCAGTGCTTTGTGATGGTCAGTATGTATGTTGCAACCAGAAAGTCTTCGGGACAGAGGACTTATTAACTTCCAGAGAGAGTGAGAAAAAAATAGAGAGGCTGGTGAGTGAGTGGATGTTTATAGCCATTACACTAATAAGCCACTAACAAGCCATTTTCTATAAAGCGGTTACTGAAGATGAATACATGAATTGATTTTACTGTGTAGCATGTCAATGACCTGTATTTTAAATATGCTATAAGGATATAGGTCACTTAATCTGGCTATAACAAGCAAATAAGTGGTAGGAAGCTCGCATATTTAAATATAGATGACAGCATAAGGTGGTGTTCAGGTGTCCTATGAAATGAGCTTGAGTTAGTAAAACTGCAGCAGCTTCATGTGCTTTGAAGGAATGGCATTCAGCTATCAGGCGATTTTGTGAAGATTTTGTGATTGAACTAGCATACTGTTAGAGGGTTTAATAGTATCTTCAGAAAAGTATTGTTCAAAGTAAATTCAAAACTAATAAAATTACAAGTACATAGTAGTATGATTTTTATCTGAAGCAATATAAAACTAACAAAATTTAAGAATACTGTACATTTAGCATACTACTATAATTATGCTGTACTGTATGTACTTAAAGGACTTATAGTATATATCAAAACTGCATTCAAGTATACTGTATTCATAAACGGGAGTACCATTACACTTCTGGCCGAGATTTATTTCTAAAAATCAGTCGTTTTAATAAAATTACATTTGTGATATGCACACAATGTAATTTGTCTCAAAATACTTCATGGAAAGTTTCAATATAATTTATGCTTTCTCAAGCCAGATCAAACTCTGTTTTTTCATATTTCAGCCCAAAGATCAGGTTTTAAGGAATTGAGTGACTTCAACATCGTAGGGCACGGGGCTCAGCAGAGCAGTGGGCTCAAGTGATTCTGAGACAGACAGGGACAGATGAGGATAGGGACAGAAAGCCTCACAGCTGGGAAACCAGTCAGGGCCAGGGCCAGGGCTTACTGAGCAGAGTGACTCTGTGTTGACTCTCTACCTCTCCACTCGGAGCCCTCCTGACCCGAACCTAACCTCTGTGATGCTAATGCTTATTTATGGCCCATTATAGTGCAATGC
This sequence comes from Pangasius sanitwongsei, assembly GCA_037576675.1. Lineage (NCBI taxonomy): Eukaryota > Metazoa > Chordata > Actinopteri > Siluriformes > Pangasiidae > Pangasius > Pangasius sanitwongsei. The sequence continues at coordinate 7,176,003 of CM075014.1, read as the reverse complement.
TTCATCCTCTCTAGTACCACCTTGATTTATACTAGATTCATCACACCTCACGACCACTGTCACACCATTCTGACAGGATGTCACACCACGGAGCTCTTTGAAAACAGTTTTGTCTAAGATTGAACAGAAAACAAGACAATTATATAGGTAATGATGACCTATGATAGATAGATGCTTTTTTTTTTGTCTCAACAGTGGTTCTCTTGATAAACACAAGTATAGCAAAGAAGCTATATTGGGTGCAATGTGGTCTTTTTGAAAGTGATGCTTAAAAAAGAGGACTAGAAACCAAGGTAAATCAAATTGTGCTGTGATAAGAACAGGGTGTTGTTTAACGACGCAGGAGGCAGAGACGTGTGAAACGGTACCTGTTAAGTGCCGTCATTAAGCTGGAGTCAAAGAGTCTAGATGGCTCCATTGTGTGCCGCTGGCCTTGTTTCCTGCTAGCTCTGTAGATGTGGATTGTTCTTGGGCCCTTCACAACGATAGAAGTGGGTGGCACGAACAGGACAGGCGAACACAGGAGACAATGGAGAGGTGACGGGGACATACCACTGCTGCGAGTCTGCCGCTCCCTGCCATTAAGTCTAGTCATCCAGTCTGTCCAGCTACTGTGGCTGTCTCTCATGTCTTGTTGACGGCTGGCGTGAGGTTTACAGTAGTGAAATGTGGAGATGCCAAACCCACAGTTCACACTTTCAATTAGGGATATATTACGCAGGACGTCACCTCACCTCCTTGTGAAAAGGAGAGACAAAGAGGCAGGATGGCACCTCAGGTCCTTTGAACTGCTGCCCTCCCCTTCGTCTCTGTCACCAGGCTAGTTTGCATTTTACACCAGCGTGAGGGCAGCCTGACACACACACTCAGGTTGTAATGAGGCTCTGTGTCGAGATGGCTGCCTCAGATCTTCAGCCCCTTTGGGAACCATAAAGGTAGTGCGATCCAAGACAGCCTCCCCTCCATAAACACACTTTGATACACTCACTTTATGAGCCATGATTTGCAGGATGAACCAGGCCACTTTAGCCATAATACAGGTCATACCTGTTTAGGGCTCAAAGCTATTGATCAACACCTATATAACAAAAGCCTTCTTTAGACAGAACAGGTATATTCCAGTGTTTTCAAACCCCCTTTATCTCAGAATGAGGTATAGCTAAAGATAAATATTTTCACTTTTAGCAATATTTGGGGGTCACAGTTTATCATAATGTATATATTAAATGAATGATACCTGCACATTGTCTCTGAGTGAACACAAAGTGCATGCTGGAGGTATGATGGATCATCATTCCACTCTTCCATACCCACTTTCCCTCCTGAGTTGCAGGACCAATTTGTGGCCTGCTTTTCTGAAATTGTGTTTCTTTTGAGACATCCATTAGCTTGTTCTTTCAGCTTGGAGACCTCCCACCCCTGCGTGCTTGGCCATGCATTCATCATCCATTTTCACTTTTGTTAAGGCCATGCATCAAATGATCAATCATAGCCAAGTGTTTGCTTTAGCATTGGCCATCTTTCATTGTCACCATCAAAGGACTGTCTTGTCTTCTTTGTAGGGGTGAGAGAACGAAAGAGGGGTTAAATGAGAAGAGTGCAGAAACCCATCCTGGCAAAAATTGCAAAGAGGTTGACTATTTGAGAAGCCAGTTTACCATTGGTGGTGTGATGTGTCTCTGGAGCTCAGGGTTTCTCACCGACCTGCCCTCTGGTTCACCTTAGTAGGCTGCTGAGACTGCCATCCTTCTCCATCTGTCACCGGCAGAGACGGTCTGTTTTACTGCTGCCCGAGTGGAACACTGCAGGTCCGAGTTCAGCCAGAATTCACAAGGAATGCACTTATATGGCACATACATGGCTGTTGACCTCTATTCTCAGTCATCTACACTTTTAAGTGTTTAGTCAGAGTAAGTATATAAAATTCAGAGAATAGGTAGTAATAAGAGCTTCTTAGCACAACAGAGGAGACACAATGTTCTCCCAAACTGGAAACTGGAAACTTTTGTGTATGAGACTGATGTTTTGTAAAGCACAATAAGCACATCTGTACTACATTCTAATCTTTCAATCTCCAATCCTAAAAAGATTTTAAGGAACAGAAGTGGTTTTAAGGAACCAGTCCAATACCATAAAATATCAACAGAATTTAAAGTTCTATTTGCAAGGGGTGAGATGGCACATGAAGTGTAGTGTGATTGATCAGGAGACTCAGAGACAGTAAGCGGAGTCAAGTGGACAAAGAGCTGATAGCAGGATTAGCAGGTGAAGGCTGAGAGGACTGAATGGAGCCGAGATGGCCAGTGATGTTGATAAAGAGACAAGTTCCAACCTGGAGTGACTGCGCTGCTTTGGCTAATATGTACCGTATGTTGGACATTCAGTAAAATGCTTTAAAAGTAAACAGGATTGAGGTTTGGTTTCACTGTTCTGACGGCCTAAACCCAGCAATTAAATGATGAGTTGAATCATATGTTTGAACCCCATAGGACCATCTGATCCCAGGTCATTGAGATGTTTACAAATAAGCACGATCGTCACTTAGTGTGAAATAAATCTCTCAGATTTTGTGGCATGTCTTCCAGGCATGTTAGAATTGAGTTTAAGGAATTCAGGCTTGTGCCAGCTGGAGGGGATTGATTATTTGCTTGCATAGGGTTATAGGGTACTTCTTTCTAGTATACTTTTCAAATGAAGACATTTTCCTGTCCCAGCTGAATCAAGTGACATTGCATGTAACTCACCGCCAAACCTGGAAAGTCCATTAATATGAAGTGTGAACTATGGATTAACCGAGTGCTGATCAAAAACAACTTTGTCACGATCTGAACCCGAATTAAAAGTACAGATTTTCTCTAATTTTTGCTCTAAGTACTGATGTTCCTGGAGTTTATATTTACAGAATAAGCTGAAATACACTTAAGGTACCAACCTGGTGACTGTGAAACCCTCCACTAAGCAGGTGATTGAGATACACTATGTCCTCTTAAACCTGAGTGGTGCATGGCATAGGTGTTCATAAACTCTGTCTATATGAGCATTTGGAATTGCCTTTTCCTTTGGCTCAGGGCTGCTTCTGATATTATGAAAAGCTTAGTCAGCATCTTCACAGTGATTCAGCTGATCCTTTACACATCCCAACACGCATTCCCAAGAGACTTATGTGAGTTTCCCCAAAGGCAAAAAGGGGATTTAAAACCAGGACCATATGGCTTCTGTTCAGCCAAGTGCCCCTTGAGATCTTGTATTGAGTTAAGAAATTTGAGGGGTTCTGTGAATATATATATATATATTCTGTGAAAACAGCTATCTATTGCTTTAAATAGGTATTTTTGTGCAGCATGTAGTTTTTCGGGAACCCAAGAACTTTGTTTATGCACAGTACCACTGGAGGAACTTTTGCCTATAATAATTCCTGGGATGTAGTTGCAAGAACATTTTTATCTCCTGCTCCTCCCCCTTTTTCTTAGCCTTTGCATAGAAAACAAGGTCACCATGCTACACATTTTATCCACTCCATAATGCCCTTTCCCAATCTTTGCAATAAATCATACAATAGAAATGGTTCTGTACATCATAGACACACTGTCTGCACTTACAATTTGCCTTTGTTTGGAGAACTTCAGATCATTAGCTGTAAAACAAGCTCTTGGCAGCCGCTGAGTATTTTTAAACTATCCCAATTTGGTATTAAAAAAGGGCCCTGGAGGACTAGGGGTTAAGCCTCACCACCGTGGCCCGGGTTCAATTCCCGGCCAGGGAACCGACCCCAGTCACTGGGGTTATACAAGACTGTGCATTCCCAGTGCCAGTCCCAAGCCTGGATAAAATTGGGGAGGGTTGCATCAGGAAGGGCATCCAGCGTAAAAACTGTGCCAAATCAAATATGTGTGCCAATGAGCCACTGTGGTGACCCCTAATGGGAGCAGCCAAAAGAACAACAACAACTTGGCGTTAAAAGACACAACCCTGTCATTAACTGTCCTGTCCACTGCTCCTCCCCTCCACTTAAAATGGTCATAGAGTGCTCCAGCATGATTCTTGGCCCAGTGGGCCTCTATTAGAGCTTGCTGCGTTTCTCATTTTTAATCACTATGTAAAATAATAACTCTGTGGTTGTAAATGGGGCAGTGAGCTCACAGCCCCACGATTGTGCAACATGTAGATTGGTGAGCAAATCAACAGATCTTTGGCTTATATCTAGCAGACAACTTTTTTTAACTGTTGGTCAGTGAAAATAGGTCATTAGTATTTCAATTAAATTTAAAATGCATGGAGATTAACACTGGTGAACAGCTGATATACACTATATTACCAAAAGTATTTGGTCACCCATCCAAATGATCAGAATCAGGTGTCCTAATCACTTGGCCTGG
>CM075014.1:7154919-7171527 GCA_037576675.1 Pangasius sanitwongsei | reverse complement strand
TTCCTATAAACACACTCCTCAACCTTGTGGACAGCCTTCCCAGAAGAGTTGAAGCTGTAATAGCTGCAAAAGGTGGATGACATGGATGTCATCATATTGAACCCTATGGGTTAGGAATGGGATGGCACTTAAGCTCATATGTGAGTCAAGGCAGGTGACCGAATACTTTTGGTAATATAGTGTATATAGTGGAGCTCTGCCCAACCTGCCCCTATAGATGAGCCACCACTGATTCCTTGCATATTCTAGTGTACTTGGCCAAAAAAGTACAATTCTTATTTGATTTTGATTCTAACAAATGCTCTACGGCCATATGCGCACTGTGATTGTTTCAACTGGTCCTATTTCAAGTTTCGCAGGGAAAGTGTTGTTTTGGTCACTGGGAGAAAGATTGCCTTATCGATATATAGAGCAAAGAGAGCATTCAAATGCAAATAGCCACAACACATAAAACCGCAAGGTGTGAAAATGCCCTTATTGTTTGCAGTCTACAGAAGGTGAGCCCACTATGTGGGAGCCGATTGACATTTTTCTCCTTGGCCCCATTAACACCTGGCAATAGCATGTGTGCTGGGTGATCAGACTGTAAGTGGACAGTGTTAAGTACAGGTGTGAACTGGGGCAAATGTGTCTCAAGATGCATTGTGATCCGTTTGCTTGACCCACATTCGGAGGTGGTCTGGGACGCATATGGCCACATCACATTTGTAGTGTGAACCCGAATGCATTTTGATGTGTCCTGGACAGCAACGAAGGACCGAATAATCAATTGTCTCTTTGCCCTAGCCGGAAACTAGATAATCATTGTGAGACTGTTTAAAAAAATCATGCTGAACGGTAGAGCTCAATGCTGCTAGGGTAATAGATAAAGGCGATGCTATAAAAGCAGAGACGAAAGCAGCTGCTTTTCATAGCTTCATTTGTTGTCTTATCTCCCATTCATTTTTAAATTTTATTAGCAAACCATGCAATTAAAACATTTGAAACAGTCTGTACAGGTACATGAGATACGATCATCGCTTCTCGGTTGGTCCACAACACTTCCAGCCTTTTTGAATTTGTTAATAAGCTTGGCAACAGTGTTGTGTGTGATGTGCTTGCCATGTTTCCTGTTAAAGTCCATCACAACCTTGTGACAGTTTCTGATCCAGCCATGAGAATTTCAATACGTTGTTCTTTTGTCAAAGGCATTCTTAAGGATTTCAGGCTATCTGGAAAAAAAACCACATATAAACTAACTATGAAACATTTCCCCTATGTATGGAGACTTTTGGGACACCCTGTAGTGAAAGACAGGTGTAATAAACGTGCATGACAGCCTTTCTCCAGCAGAAACAATGTATGAAATCCAATCACATGTGGTTACTGAAGTCGCATTCATAGCCAGAACGGCTATGTGTCTCAGCTGGCCACTTGTGATTTGATCATCCAGGACGGCCCACAATGACCATGCCTGCCTTGTACAATCCTTTGGCAGGGAGATTCATGCCCTAATCGGCATCTGAGTGCCTCTTTCCAATCTTGTCGAGCAGGCTCTAAACAGCATCCCTCACCATGAAGCAGGGTTGTGAATGGCAGAAGCTGGTGACAGGACACTTTGTAGCAGAAAAGACCACCCACTGGGCTGCAACTACATAAGATCAGTGGGACCTGATGACAATGTCACAGGGATACAAAGTTAAGTCCCGCCACTAGCCCCCAACCATTTTGAGGCTCAGGGTCATGTCAAAAGGAAGGGTTCTTAAAAACCCTCGCTTTTTTGTATACTAAGGTTGTCAGATGTAGTTCTGTGTAGCCTCGGGTCTGGTTCATGTTGTTGGACCTGTGTAATGCTTATTTTCAAGACCCCATCTCCCAGGAACACAGCTGCTTTCTAAAGTTTGCTATCCAAGGGCAGGCATACCTAGATCTACCCTTTGTTTCACTCTAGCACCATGGGTATTTTCAAGATATATGTAAATGGCCTTGTGTCCACTGATGGCCAGTGGAATCAGTATACTGCCATACTTGGATTACTAGTACCTGTGTGCCCCACCATGGAGGAAATATTATTTATTAATGTAATTGAACCACTATTTGAATAATTAATCTTCAAATGTCTTCCTACAGCCTGAGATACAGCAAGATTATCACACTGTTGTGATCTTTTACAGATCTTTACTTGTTGCACCTGCAGCGTTGGACAAGTGACCAGCAGGCCCAGTGGAGGATATTTTCCGCCCAGCGGCTTTTGACGTGACTGCCATTGCGGCCTCAGCAAGGCTGTGTGTTTGGGGGGGGGGGTGATGGGCTGTTTGAGCAGTAAGATAAGGGGCTTGCATTGTGGGGGTCCACTGACAGGATGCTCCATTACACGGTGTAATTACAACCAGAAGCTGCGTCGAGTGTGAAAGCGACTGATAAGATCAGGTCAAGCGGGCAGGAGTTCAGCTGGAGCGCAGGCCAGGGTGAACAAAACACCTCTGACTTGTTTTTGTTGCCCCGGCTATTAAATCGCTGCCCACATGCCTGAAGTAGGCTCACACACAAAAACACACTTACCTACCCCCTTCTAGCCTCTCCAGAGTCATCCTCCTCTGCTGCTAGCATGTACTGTACTCCAGCGTATGGATGTGAGAAAACAGCACAAGTGGGATAGTGAGGTCCAACTGTGCACTCCACACCCACAACACACACACACACCTCTCCTTCTGAGTAGATAAGGTCGGCAAAGGGACAACCACAGGAAACCTCTCAAAGATACACACAAGCAATCTCTCTCCCTCTTTTCTCTGCCTCTCTTTCTCTCTTCTGCCCTCCACTTACCCTTACCCCCCTCCAGCCCTGGCCCAGCGGCACGCGCTGATTCCACAATCAGATTTGTCTGTCTTATTTGGAGGTCCCGACCTCGCTGCCTTTGGGAATGTGAACTTTTCTTGTTTATTGGTGGCCATCAGGCCAAGGCTTGCGAAGAACAGCTGTGTGTACACGTGTGTGCGAGTGTGCGATTAAAATGCCTCCATTTGGCTGGATGTGGATTGCTCCTGTTGAGCAACAAAAGCACGAGGTGCTTGCCATTTCACAGACAGGACGAGAAACCCATCCAAATTTTCACACTTTGCCTAGTACATCTCACACACGCTCGTGAGCTGTCAATCCCAGCATCTTGTTCAGACTCGCTGGCAAAACCAAGACACAGCACAAGTTGGGTAAGAAACATCACCATCTGGACGTCCCGGGAAAAAAAAAACCCAGTGAGAGAAGAGACGAACCTGGGGAGGCCATGCTCTCCTACACCTGTGCCAGGGCCTGCTGAGTTATTTGTTTGCTGCTCGTCCACGGAGAAGGCTGGGAGGAGCAGTGTTTTACAGAAGCTGAGGAGGTGCTCTGTCTGCTGTCACCGGCCTCGATTTATGACGCATCCTCTTGCTTTGAAGGCCAGCTCTGTTTGCTTAGCCCTCGCTAACTGCTTCGTGTAGCCTGTCTCAGCACATGTTCAATTACAGCCTTTAGTCCACTTCCTCAGAAGGCCATCCTGAGCCATATAATAGGACTCTGGATCATTTTGTTTAATTCCACCGTTTTAAATATGTTTAACAGTATGTTCACTTCCGCCAAATTCAATTACACTGATGTGGGGCGTAATAAAGAGGTTTATGGGAAACACTGATTGCTGGAGACTGACCTCTACTTGCGCTGAAGTGGCCTGATAACAGAGCGATACAGATAGTATGCTGTGGACTAATGAGAGAAAGAAAGGAGGGATATCACCATCTGCACCTTTCTACAGCAACACACACACAATCTAATGCAGCAACAGGAAGTCTCTGCAAAGTTCAGCCATGGGTCAGCATAGACATCACTCCTCCCCTTTTAGCCCCCTTCCCCCAATGCACCACACACACGCACACACATCCACACACACTCCCACCCACCTGAGTGGTCTTTGAGGGGTCAGGGGGACTAACAAGGGGGTGTAGGGCAGAAAAAAGGGGGACAACTACCATATAATTCAGACAATTAAGGAAACATTTTGTGAGCAGCAGATGATGGTGCTGTGCGTGTTAAGTGTGTGACTGACCTTCTCCTGAACCCGTTTATGAAGTGTTGTTTTGGTTCCTGGAGTTTGTATGCGTGGCACTTGTTGCTTTGTGCCCAATCATCACCCTTATCTCTGAATCAGAATGCACAGTTGGTTTTATTGGCCAGGTAAGATTGTCTCAAGAGGAATTTGGTTTGTCAGTTAATGACAATATACATTAAAGTAAATAAAAGGAAATAAATGGTTTACCTAAGGAAATACAACAGTCTATATACAAGAAACAGCATATAAACAGAACTGTACAATGGGGTACACATATATGACAGCCACAAACTTTTGCCAAATATCACTAGGTGTGCTAACCATTTTTCAAGCAAGATGCTGTAAATGATGGTGGATGAACAAACCAACCAGGTGAAAGTAACTCCTCAGCACTAGTGTTGTACACACACTAGTTTAGGCCTTTTAGGAGTGGTGTTAGCGTAGCTTAGATGTCTAGGTCCTCGGTGTGTTTTTCTCCTCAAACTGACCCTGCTCTACAAAAAAAAAAAAAAAAATTCTCTCTACTGTATGATTCCATAGGGTCCCAATGACCTCTCGCTTATAACAGAGTCAAAGCTCGGTCACAGTTCTAACAGACAGAGTGCTTAAATGTGTGTGTCTGTGTTCAGAGCCTTCATTAACTATTTCAAGAATGTGCTATGAAAACATGCAGGTCTCCTTCTAAAAAAGCAAAGCTAGAAATTGAGAACTTAATGCTCACAGTGTTTTATTGTGAAGGATTTTATAGAAGAAGAACATCATTGTAAGGCTGGTCTGTGGATCCCAAGACTTTTATATAATGTTTACTATTCAGGGTAAATGAATATTATATATGTCCTAGGCCAAGTGACTAATGGTTAATATACTGAATGCACACAACACTGGGTATTAGAGATTTGTTCTTGAGTGTCTTTGTACCAATGGAATAATAAGTGCTGTTGTTGCACCACCTAGTGGACACAAATTTGGCTGCTATTCTTTTCCAAACTTAAACTATATGGCCAAAAGTTTGTGGACACCTGACCATCACACCCATATGTGGTTCTTCTCCAAACTGTTGCCACAAAGCTGGAAGCACACAATTGTATAGTTGTCTTTGTATGCTGTAGCTTTACAATTTCCCTTCACTGGAACTAAGGAGTCCAAACTAGTTCCAGCACGACAAAACAGAACATTGACACTTCACCGATTTAACTAAAGGGAAATTATGGATCTGAAAAAGGGAGAGTCTAAAACAGGTAGAGTCTGCCCTCTAGTGGTCAGAAGAATGAAACTGGAAGGCCAAAGCAAGGTTATGATGACTAAATGAGCAACTCAACATAAAGCTAGGCTATACTGTTAAACAAACTAAACTAAGTTGTACAATTATGGCATAAAAGTGAGGCTTTTAAACAAAAACAATGTGCAAGGATGCAGATCAGTTATTTGTAAAGCATATTCAGCAGTATTCATTCTTTTTTTTTTGGACCAGCTCTGGACCAGCTCTGTATGTGTTTTAAATTCACTGACAACTTCATGAGGAACACCTGTACCCCTGCTCATTCATACATTTCAAATCCAAATCAACCAATCATATCAGCAGCACAATGCATAAGATCTTGTAGATAAAGGGCAAGAGCTTCAATTTCACATCAGAATGGGGTAAAAATGTGATCAGTGACTTTGATGGTTGATGGTTGCTGGTGCCAGATAGGTTGCTTTGAGTATTTCAGAAACTGCTGATCTCCTGGTATTTTCTTGCTAACAGTCTCTGGAGATCATACAGAATGGTGTGATCGGCAATTCTGTGCATAGAAATGCCTTGTTGATGAGAGAAGTCAGAGGAGAATGGCTAGCTTGGATTGAGCTGACAAGAAAGCTATGTTAACGAACCACGGTGAGCCGAAAAGCATCTCATAATGTACGACATGGCAAACCTTGAGGTGGTTGGGCTACAATAGCAGAAGACCACAACAGGTTCCACTCCTGTAAGCCAAGCACAGGGGCTACAGGCTCACTGAAACCGGATAGTTAAAGAAGAAAACACATTTAAAAACACTGGCGAAACACATTTATTGACATCTAAAGACACTCTCCTTGCAAAATATTCAGTTGGTTTGCAGTGCCATACTCCTACTAATGTATTATACAAGAAAAGCCTACCGAAAATCCTGATTTAGAGCAGCTGATTTTGGTTTGGCCTTCAGGAGCAACTAAATCTAAAAATCAGCATTAAGCCTGCTATAAGACTGTTTAAGATATTTTAATTATTGAAGAAAAAAAAAAAGGGTTAGTTCTGCCTTAGTATTTCCAGACAACCTGTATCTTTCACTAGATAGTCAAATCTGGAACACTGTCAACAAGCGTGCCTTATTGGAACTGCCTACTTTCACAGAACGGGGCTGTTTGACGTTGCAAACAGGCCAGCTACATGTTCTCACCACAAACCATTTCGAACAAAACTCTCAAAAGAATTTTAAAGACCTGATATCATGAAATTTTTTCACTTCAGTCTGACCCCCCGCCAATAGAAACCAGAGTAAAAGAGTGTGTAGAGCAAAGGAGATAGTAACCGTCAAAGATTCTGAAGCTTTTTGCCAGAAAAGTGTACAAAACATACAGACTAGTCAGAGGCTGTATAGGTGCAGACACTGTCAACCCATTTTGCTTCAAGTTAACATATTAAAGTACATTGCCTTAAAAATAATAATACATTTTCATGATTATTTCTGTGTTGCTTCCAAACTTCTGAAGACCCAGAGTAACAGATTGATCGTATATTATTTACCTGCTCACACACAGGGCATGGTTCAGTGAGCTGCGATGGTCAGGAGAATACAGATATCTCAGATGTGCGGTTATTAATCCTCATCAGGCAGCAGCAGCCGTGCGTAGGCCACGGGGAAGCACAGAGGCCCTGCAGACAGATCTTCCTGTCAGTCTGCCTCTGAAGCACAGAGCTGGTGCTGATCTGATGCCTGGATTCTGTTAAATCCCTCCATTAATACTAATCAAATCATGAGCCTCTCCACTGCACACAGAGCAGCATGACATCTGCTCCACCACTGAGGCGAGATTACACGCTCTTGGCCTTTACAGATTCAGGGCAATGAAGTGTTTTGGAGTCAGTGTTCAACTGCAAACTCACAAAGTTTATTCAGTCGCACCAGGACATTAATTTAGAATGGAACATACAGTTAAGCACATACACACCTTAAACTAGATTTAACCTCCACCAGATGTAGTGGATTACACCACTTTGGTATGAAGATACAGCATGTGGTCCTTTTCCCAGTCAAGAATACATTCTGCATTGAGATGACACATAGAAGTTTTAAATGTGCAAAAACGGTTTTATATATTCTTGTTAAAATCACCAATATTCATCATAATTACTTTACCGTCTGTATTTTTTTTTCTTTAATGGTAAAGGACACTTTTGGTCTGATCGTATTCAAGTGTGTTGGTATCACAATGATTTAGATAATCAGCAATTGGAAAAATCTATTATATTAAAAAAAAAAAAAAAAAAAAAAAAAAACACCACAAGGCAGCATAAGAAACATACAAAGGACACGGGAGTATAAAAACCCACCTCCAAAGGAATACACCTTTAGCTTTGAACACTTTAGAAAACATAGTAAATACAATTTAAAATACTAAAAGCCAAACTGAATATCAAATTCAGAATAGGCCACGCCATACAATAACTTCTACATTATGCACAAAACCTCACGCTACATTTTCTCTCACAATATTCTTGCACATGTACAAGGTCGCATCGTTTGGATGAGTTTGGAGTTCAGAAATAAATAGTGTTGATGCTGCATTAAAAACCTACTGGATTTTTGGCATGAATGATGAAAGAACCCACAGCCGCTAAGAGGAGAGGAGAATATTAACACTCATTACACTCCTGTAGAGAAAGCTCTCCAGGGTCAGTAGTCACTGGTCAGTGTTGGTGTACGTCATGGTGTTCAGTGCAGGCCTCCGTCTCCCTTTAATCTTCAGAGATCCATAACGAGGCTGCAACACATACAGGACCATGAGTTACAAACAGTGGTCTTTACTAAAGAAATCAGCGCTGTCCCGTTTTACCTGTGCTTATAATCTCCACACTCCACACCAAGCCACCGAAAACTTGCTTTTTAAGACCATAAAATATTTTCTACATTGAACAATGTTTGTTTACATAGTGGTTCTCCAAAAAAGTCACTAGACACAGGATTACACTTTTACCCTCATTATAAAAGCCTGCTTTTATAAATCCAAATGCTTTTTTATAAATCCCCACCTCCTTACTTTGGCAAACTGCCTGCATCTGGATCCTGGAAACTGGTAAGCTCTTATATTTTATAACAGACACTCGCCTATCAATGGTTTCAACCAGAATGGCTTCTTAAAGGAATATTAATAATAGTGTTTATATGGTACTTTTTGTGGTGTTTATATGGTACACACGTGTGGTGGTCTGGGGGAGAAAAAAAAAACTTTTTTACCATATACAGATGTGAAAACGGCAGCCTTTCCTGTAGTGAAATACATTTCCCCTTTGCATGTGTCTCAACCACAAGTTCCACTGAAAACAGCACACTCACTGTCTAAAAAGCAACTGCTATATATGCTTTAATTTGCATTTAACATGTGATATAGTTTTTATGGTCATATTTGTTATTTTTTATATATCTAGCTGGGTATACAGTCTACAGCTGTTCTTTTTCAGCTGCGTGCTTTAAAACTGGTGATCTTTGCAGAAAGTAGTCAAGTATAATAATTCTTTAAAAATTTGCTTAAAGTAGAGATGCCAAACTATACGACCATTAAAAAAAAAAAAAAAACTGTACTATAAATCTGTAAATATTAAATATAAAAGATTCAATAACTACAAACAGGTAAGGATGTACATTTTCAATCTGGATTGAAAAACATGTTTTAGAAAATTCAAGGTGACTTTATAGAAACTGGAAAACATAAAAACCGAGTTGCGTATATTTGTTTCTAGTAGAGCTCTGAACATGGCTGGGTAATTCCGTCTCTTTTTGCTACACAATCAAATCCAATATCGTACTTTTAGCATACGTACATCTTTGCGGAGTTTGGAGCGTGAGACTTTGGTGCTTTGAGATCGCCTGAGGCCGCGCTGAGTTAAGGCTTCGTCTTCGGAGAACACGGCCTCACTCTCATCATCACCTCGCTCCTCCTCAGCGTCGTCATCATAATCTGAGGGGGAGAAATACATATGTAGTAGAAACTTTGTTAGTCCAGAGTACAGAAATACAGAGAATAAAGTCAACAGCAGTAGTACCTAGAGGCACGGATTAAGAAGGAGCGAGAGAACGAGAGAGAGAGAGAGAGAGAGAGAGAGCCCTTTGTCCTAGTCTCAGGCTGTTCCTGGCACAGCTTTCTCCCTGAGTGCAATCAAGACTCTGAAGCACCAGCCTGTGCCAGTGTGCCGCGTGTCCGTCCAGTGAATTCACATCAGTGCAGTCCAGGACACTCCACTCATCTCTCACCATACTGCAAATCCAACAGCAAAGCCCACAAGCAGGCAGTGAACGTATGGCAGTGTTTGTGCGTCACGTTTGACCACATGGGGGCAGAAGAGATACAGCAACTGCCCCAGTCTCGCCTATGAGCTTCCTTTGTTTGACTGCAGATCCCAACAAATGTTTTCCATTAGTGAACTAGAACAACTTCCTCTGATTATGGTAGACACACTGTCCATTTTACATAGCTATTTTTACTTTTTGGGCTTAAGCAATACAGAACCTAGTCATGATGTCTGTAATTACTGTGTCTATTAGAATACTTCAGACATAGCCAAGTGATTATGAGGAACCATCTGCTGACAATACATACTAAGAGATAATGTGTCAGGATGAAAGTAAATACTTCCCTCACATTTAAAACTGCATTATGTTCTATAGTGCTCCATTTTGAGGGCTTTAATCCAATAAGGGGTAGTAGCATTCAGCCCTTAATGGCCACAACACCTCAGGCCTCATATGACTGAGGAATGTGACTAACTGCAAGAAAGGGAGGAGGGAAGAGGACGAGTCCCTGAAGCAAAGAACAAAGAGAGCCACTTGCCACTTTGACGGTGTTCCCTCAGCTGACCCCATTCCTTTACAAACACCAAAAACAGGGCTCTTAATGAGTTCTGACTGAATGACACAGCCGCTTTTGTCTTCTCAGTCATCTTTCTGAATGAAGAAAAAAAAAAAATCCCACAATTAGCGGCTCGCTTCATCAGCAGACGACCTTGGCCATCTCTTTTTTTTGGCGGTGGCATTTTGAAGTGACTCGCTTTATTGTGGCTCCATCGCAGATGAGATGAAAATGACCTGGATGCCAGTGGAATTTCAAATGTGACTAGCACATTAGCATACTGAGAGAGAGAGCGCATTAGGTATTCCGCTCAGACTATGACTCACAGCGCCCCCACCCCCTACCACCGCAAAGCCGCACAAAACACCAAGCTTTCTTGCTCTGAATGTGCTGCCTTTGCTTTATTATCCTCTACCGCTTGAGACAAATATGAAATCCATTCTATTTGCTGCAAAGAGATGGGAGCGGATAACAATGAGCTCGTTGAATGTGGTCAAAATAGCCTCTGCGAGAGCACTGTGGGCTTTTACATCCTGCACAGAGCGTTCTTCGACACACTAGACAAGGCTAGGACTTAGTTAAGCAAGACAGAGTTCATATTTACCACCTACAGAGGTGGCACTAATTAATCCTCAAGGCAGCAGAGAGTGGACCACCAGCATGGGGCAAACAATACCCGGTGCTTTGAACCAGAGAACTAACACAGGGCTGTGTTTGGAGAGGGGCAGGTTAATCATTAGGTCGGCATTTACAGTAAGCTGAGATAACAGTACCGGCTCCGTCGTGCTGGGTGGAGGCTATTGCTCTCCTGGCTGGATTGGAACTGGAGTAGGATGAGTACTGCTCGCTGCCCCCATCATCCTGCGAGATCTGGGTGAGGTCGGCCATGCTGAAACTTCTCAGCTTCTCCGTGATGGCACCCTGGCCCTGAGAATAGCAAACATAATATTAAACATCACGCACTGGCCTTTGCTGAGCATGACATGATTGCACTTTGATCACAAACTCACCAAATAAACATGCATGCATGTGGATGAACATGTCAAACGTTATGGCCCAAAGTCTACATGTGCTACAGAGATGAAGACCCGTTGCTAGTGTAATTATGAGACCACATAAAAGATAGGCTTTACTGAGCAGATGTAGAGTGTGCTATGATGGAGAGATCATTAGTGGTTAACACTGTATGTGTGAACCAGTTTGAAAATTTTACAGAAAAAGAAATAAAACAAAGGATTTGTTTAAATGACACATCTTTTCCCATGCTGTAGACTGGATACCATTACCTCCACTGGAGAGAGCAGGAAGGCAGAGTTCCTACAGGACAGTATGTCAGTAAAAGGTGAAGAGAGAGAGAGAGAGATCAAAACGAGGGTTAGGATCCAAAAAGGAGAAGATGAACATGGTGAGAAATAAGGATGAAGAAGAAGAGGACAAAGACCAAAAAAAACAAAACAAAAAAAAACACAGCACAACGCTTAGACGAAATGGGAATTATCCCTTTTGGAAAAGCGTCCTGCTCCTTACTGGCGCTTCCTCCTCTGCTCAGAAAAAAGGTAAACCAGACGTGTGCTACTTTAAATCAAGACATCAGCTGATTATAGACTGACATGTTTTGAAAAGGATTATAGCGGAGATGTTTGATGATTATAGAGGGGATGTCAGTGTGCTTTATTTCAACCCTTTGGGGCCACTGTGGATATGTAGCTTTTTGATTTATATTGCAATAAGGGAGCCAAAATGTTATGGAAATAAATATAAGGAAAATAATTCACTGTCTAAAATTCCATACATACATAACTAATATAAATAAAAAACCAAAAATGCAGAACAAAGGCCTACAAATATGTACGCCCACAGAAACGCCAGATACGTTTACACAAACACACCCAGTGACAAGAGCTGTAGCGCACATGAGCGCACACACACCCACACGGTCATGCAGTTCATCACTTGCCTTGACAGCTGCAGAGACAGCTGCGGTAGCTGCTATACTTAGGCCCTGCTTGCCGAAGTGAAGCATTGTTTCATAGCTGCGCTCTTTAGCTTGAACAATGTAGTCATCGATTTCCTTGAAGCAAAACAAAGTGAAGGTTAGAGGTTCATACAAGCAGATTCACAATAAGATAGTAGATAAAATCGGAACATAAATCTTAGGTGCGCTTTAGTGCAATCTTGAAAACTTGACTGTCCTCAAACCTGATTTCAGAAATACCTCTGCAACTCCTACAGTGGATAGTTTTGTTCAACTAACAATTCAGCATACTGCTACACCTCCATCATAAAATATTATACATTCTTGCTAATATAATTTGTGTAATATTAAACATTTAATGAATTAAATAACCTACCAAGGCTTTATATTAAACACAAAGAACTTACACTCACAGGCCACTTTAATCCATTAATTATCCAGTCAGCCAATCATGTGGCAGCAATACAATGCATAAAATCATGCAGACTCAGGACAAAGATTTTCAGTTAATGTTCACATCAAACGTCAGAAAAATGTGATCTCAGTCACTTTCTCAGTGGCTCTCGCATTGGCTGTGGCGTGGTTTTGTTGATGCCAGATGGGTTGGGTTGGAGTATTTCAGAAACTGCTGATCTCCTAGGATTTTAACGCACACCAGTCTCTACACAGTGTACACAGAATGGTGCGAAAAACAAAAACCATCCAGCGAGCAGCAGTTCTGCAGACAGAACGCCTTGCTGGTGAAAGAGATCAGAGGAGAATGGCCAGACTGGTTTCGAGCTCACAAGAAGGTTAAGTGAAATAACCACTCTTCACAACTGCAGTTAGCATAAAAGCATCTCAGAACGGACAGCACGTCAAACGGTGAGGCGGATGAGATACAATAGCGGGAGACCACCCTGGGTTCCACTTCTGCCAGGCAGGAACAGGAATCTGAGGCTACAGTGGGTACAGTTGTGGCCGCTGAGTGTAGTTAAATTGAAAGTTAAATACAGTGTACTTTTTGCATGTACAAACTGTTATGGGTTAACTATCAGTATTAGACTTATGGATTTATGAATAAATAATAATAAGATGGAAGTATACATTAAAAACATGCCTGTAAGGACAAACTCACATTTTGTGTAATTAGGGAAGTATGAGGCAGAACGACATTAGTGAATACTGTCATCCAAGCAGGAGTCAGAAATTATACCAAGTTCAAATACTGGTAATATAATGTAATATCTAATGATAATACTAATATAAGGGATATAAGCCATCAGTGGGAGCAATTAAGGCGAATTAAAAAGCACAATTACCCTTTCTTTCGAAGTCAGTAGAGGATGTAGGACCCTTCTGTAGATTACACTGGCTCCTCTAGTGTAGGGAGACACGAGCCAGACCACACAGGCAATCTTTATTTCATAATAGAGGGGGAACCTTCATACACAGA
Organism: Pangasius sanitwongsei; assembly: GCA_037576675.1. Taxonomy (NCBI): domain Eukaryota; kingdom Metazoa; phylum Chordata; class Actinopteri; order Siluriformes; family Pangasiidae; genus Pangasius; species Pangasius sanitwongsei. Next base: position 7,157,967 of record CM075014.1, on the reverse strand, counting down.
GATACAGAGACACAAATTGCATCCTATTAATCAGATGAAATAATTACACACATTAAAGTGTGTATTCCAACAGACTGATTTCAGTGAACCCAAATTAAAAAGGCAACTTAATTTCATTAAAACGAGATTGTGTTCCTGCATGCCTTGAGCTGGGACGACACCGGCAAGTCCCTAAATCAAAAGACTTGTTTGTTTGGTTTGACACCAATCACGTGCAATCAGGCAAATGAAGCATTAGAGTCAAGCGAGGTTAATAGGTGTGATTAGTGTGCTGTCAGTCTCACCAGGCTACAGTGAGGTCCGCGATGGTTTCCGCTACTGTGTAAAGCGCAAACACGATCCAGTACATCATCCAGCGGACCTGCGTTGAAGAGGAACACATAGAAAAAGGACTTGGGTCTATGAAGAGATTCAGAAATGTACACATCCATGTGTAAAAATACATACATATATATATACACACACAAGACGTTCTGTAAATGTGTGTTTTTTTTTTGTTTTTTTTTTCCCCAGGCACTGTGTTGCAACTTGCTGTCTTAATTAAAGGTGCATTAGGTACGATTAGGCTTTTCCCCACAAAGATTAGGTTTCTAACGGTTAGGCGGGGTCGACGTTTGAATGATTCCTGCCCATGTTCATGAAGCTCCACCCCCAGGATCTACAGTGGCCTGGAGAGTGTCTATAAAATGACTGGCAGAAGGCACATCCAAACACAAACAAGCATTCCAGACCGGAAACCCGTTTCCCGAACAGGTTTTCTCAGTGACTTAATACACTTTTGTATTAAGTCACTGTTATATATATATATATATATATGGATTAAAAAAAAAAAAAAAAAAAAGAAAAAAAAATCAACTATTGCACCATTAAATGTTAATGCTATGAAATTTTTCCATTCACTGTACAGATGAATGCCAATGTGTACAGTTGTGTCCGTGAAGTCGCAAAGATATGAACGTTGCCTTGAAACAGAATTAACTGACAACTCGTCACATCTCAGAATTGCACCCATCATAGTAGAAGAGTCCAAGTTTCAGAATATTAGAAACGTGGCCTGCTTACAAGCTCCTTTACATTCAGTGTGGGCAAACGCCTAATCACACAGAGTGGCTTCCTAACGCAAATCCAATCACACCTCTCTTCCTGGCACGAGATGGAACACAGTCAAGTGTAACAGAAAATCATTACGGCCGTGACTTTAATTTCCATCCCTGTTTTCGTTCTCTCATTCATTTTCTCTCCGTCCTTGTCATTCCCTCTCAGTGCCTCCCTCGCTCTCTCTTCCTCAGTGTGACAGGGCCTGCTTTGTATGCTCTGCCTTGCGCACCTTGTCTCGGCTCGAAGCAGCGGCAGGCTTTCACAGCGCTCCTTAGCATTTCAATTTCAAAAGGTAGCGCAGACGATCATGTGATCCCCCAGCCTTGGGCTGAGCCTCTCCGAAGTATTAGGTGATATTTTCAGCTTGGCTGAACAAAGTAAAATGAATCTATGCGCAGGCCACGTCACTAGCCTGACAGGCGGCATCACATTTAATTGCTGACCTCCTCGTGAACCTGCTCTGGGTTTGAGAATGATCGATGTATTGCATCAGCCCGGGGGAGATCGCTGTTGTGTGGTGGTGACGAACTATCAACTGAAATCAGCTCGCCATCATGCAGGCACACAGAAATGTCTGCTCTCCTTTTCACTGCTAACAGCAACAATAAAAATATGACCTCAATTAGGTCAAGTGGTCTCTTTTTTTCCCTCGTCATAATCCTCCGGACATTCACCAGTCAGCAATTACCCGGCTTTCATTACAGAGGTATGTGGGATGTAAGCAGAAGCGGAGTGTTCTACCTTACAGGAGGGGGGAACGTGAGAGAACAGTGCTCAAGAGCTGCAGCTGCGGGCCGCCGTCCAACACAAGCATTCCTTTCCTGTCAAACCCCGCCTGAGGACTCGCGCTGACGGCTCCTGTGAAAACCAGGCTTAGAAACGACCTGGTTCTGCAGCTAGCCTGTGCGTACAAACACCACACTCTGTTCAACCCGAGTATGAACCATGAAACATGCTTTGTGATTGACACAAACAAATGAAAATACATACGCATGAGGAAAACCATAGGTTAAACTCTAAAGGCCTGCGCTTCTGTTAAATCGCCTTTAAACTTCGGCAAAAAACAGTAATCTGGCAACTACCCTGTAAAAAAAAAAAGACCCGAGCACAAAGCATAATTTGTCTGGGCTATTTTGGATATGATTTGAAGAGAGTCCCTGAATTACTGGTCTGCCTTTCAGTCTGCTCTCAAAGACAGGCACGACCGCAGGCAGGACGTGTTTGGGGAGTTTAAAAAACTGCTTTTGTGGTAGAATGCTCTTTATTCTGTTTTCCAGTGCCAGTTAAATTCGGCCTACGTTTACTGAAATGTACTTTCCATTTGAACACTTAACATTTTAGGGAATGGTATAAACATCTGTAACCTTAAGCTGCACTTCCCCCCCTCTGTTAATTTGCCACTGCTGCACATGACCGGTGAAGTCAGGCAGCTCAAATCTGATCTTATTGTTTTTCTTTTGTTTTGTTTTTTTGGGGATATCTGAATTGAGCTGGAGATTTTTTTTTTTTTTGCAGTGTGAACAGCAACAGAGTGAAGCCACATTTGTATGTGGTTTTAAATCACTAATCAGATTTGGGGTCATCTGAGTTAAAATGGATTTCATGTGTTTTCTCACTATGCAGTGCATGTCAGATATTTGCAACAAAAACACAGATGAAAACCAAAGTTAAAGGAGGACCATAGACTGTACACACATAAATCACTGGGAAGAATCTCATATAGCTGTAGCTCCCACTGTGAAAGAAGCAGCACCCATCGCATTCCTCAGTTTTAGTTGGTGTGAACTGAGCTGAACACATGACTACACATCATCAGTGTGGAAAAACCTGAACCACTATAGGTCTGTTGGAATGAATTTCAGCATCTGTATTTTCATATACAGTCAGGTCCATAAATATTGGGACATTGACACAATTCTAACATTTTTGGCTCTATACACCACCACAATG
>CM075014.1:7123127-7154819 GCA_037576675.1 Pangasius sanitwongsei | reverse complement strand
TGGGACACAAACTAAATGCATTCTGTGTGAGCTGCAGGGTTTAAATGCAGCAGTGAAATTCATAAAGCTGAAATGTTGTATTTTTAGTGAGTTTACTTCCAGTACGTTTGTGTCTAGCTGCTATGAACAACGTTGCCAGATCTGCATTACAGAAGCAGCCGAATGGACAAGCAGTATTAGCCCCATGCGGTTTTCCTCAATAGTCCTTTCACTAAGGTCCTAAAATGGTCTGGAATTATTACACATTTTGTCATAAATACACAATGTCTAGGAGTTAAACTCACTGCCTCAAATACGTTCATGTAGTAACACAGAACTAAATCAGAGAACAGGATCAATAGGTGTGTGTATGAGAGGAGATCACAGTGCATGGTCACTACTGTAATCTTATACTGATGTTTAAATTAATGCACATAAAAAATGCCCAGTTCTCTCTCTCTCTCTCTCTCTCTCTCTCTCTCACACACACACACACACACACACACATACACACACACACAGAAAAATACAGGTTCAATAAAGAAAAATACTGTAGGAGTCGTTTTCCTGGTTTAAATGAAAAGGTGATGACTTGCTTTTAACTTGGTCTCGACTTTGGTTTTAGCAAAAATGCCCAAAGCAAAGCGTGCTCAATGTATTACTTGTAGCTGCAGTGACACTAACATCCGGAGTGCCCTTTAATGTTTATGATATTTTGGCCCACTGTTAGAGAATCTGATTTTACAGTTTGACATCGCAGATTGCCTTTCTGTCATTCATACACTGCAGCATGCAAAATTGAGTCCCAGCATTTCTAATTAAAATCAGACATCTTGCATAACCACTTGAGTTGACCGAATTGGACTTAATGTCTTGTGGCTAATCCTTCACAAACAGAATTGGAAAAAATACAATATTGACTTACACAAAATGATAGTAAAAAAGTGATAGTGAAAGCATTACTTAATATGGCCAGTCAGCATAATTTGATTACATGCAAAACGTCTAATTATGACACTGCTCAGGCTACATTAATGATGATTTAAACAGAAGCTACAGATATTTGAAAGAAAATTAAAATGGTTCATAGGCTCTTACACATGAAAATTCTGAACCCCTGATTTGGTCCTTGAGACCTTTCCAGAATCTGCATAAATCAAACTAATGTGGTCATGATAACTGCATCTAATTATATATAATAGTCAAATCATTCAATTACATTGATACGGCAGTGTATAAAATTTATGGATTCTGACAGGTGGAGTCATCATTGTCATTCTTTGACGATTCTTTTATACTATGCTAAAGCTATTCTAGGAGTTATCCTGAATAACCCCCATTTTTCTTATAAAAATACTGACCAAAAAATAAAATAAATGTATGGATGTATCATTGTCACACTTAATCTAATATAATCATTCTCCTGAAGTGTGGGGATAAAGCAATATCTGACTGCATCTGAATGCATTGTTGTTGGAATATCACAATATATCTAGGTAAAAAGGCAATAACTCCATCTCTACACCATCTATACTACTGTATATTCGGACAGGATAAGATTTCCATTATTTTGCTTGAGCACATCTGATTGATTCTCATGGGATAAGCCATTTCTGTATAAATCACAGAGATGGGATTATCTTCACAATGTACACATGGTCATCAGACTTAAAATTCGAGATTGATTATTCTGACTTTTATAGTGCTTGCTGTATAGTTGCATGCAAAGGTTTGGGCACCCCTGGCCAAATGACTTTTCACCAACCAAAAAAAAAAAAGCAATAAAATATGTAAACACAACCACCGCTGAAAATTATTTTTAAAAAAATAACATTTTTATGCAAGTGTTATTAAATGTTATTACACTGTTTCTTTATAGTTGGTGGAATTAAAAAATAGAAAAAAATTAATCATAATTGTGGCATGTGCAAACATTTGGACACACTTCCCATTGTGAAGTCTCAAAACTTGTTAGGCTTTATTTGACTCATTAGGACTCCTGAAGCAGATAAAAAAAAAAAATTGTTGTCATTAGGAATAACAATTCCAGAGCTCAATAAATTCTCTGACTCTTCAAACTTTGCGCATAAAGCACAACCACAATGGGCTCCACTAAGCAGCTGACTGAGGATCTGAAAATGAAGCTAACTGATGGATAAGGCTAGAAAGAGATCAAAGCACTTCCAGCTCACAATTTCCATTGTCCAAAATGTCATTAAGAAATGGAAGTTAAGAGGAACAACTAAAGGCAAGATCTGGAAAATCATGAAAACTTTCAGATAAAACTGCCTATATGCTGCCCAGAAAGGCAAAGCAAATCCCCCCAAATGACAGCAAGGACCCGCAGGAAGGTTTAGCTGACACACCATTCTCTGCAGCATTGCTTGCACAAACATGATCTGCATGGGAGAGTCATCAGAAGGAAACTTTATCTGTGACCTCGTTACAAAATGAAGTAGACAGCCCATGCAAAACCTAAGAACTACAAACATTCTGCAAGGAAGGGTGTGGTGGGTGTCCGAACTTGTGCACATGCCACAACTACCACTTTATTTTTTCAAAAAGATTAAAAAATAAAAAATAAATCAACAAAATATGCTATTTTGCTGGACTGCTTTGAACCCAGGAGAGTACTAACTTTTCCTACACTCTAGGGATGTTCTATATAGAACATAGGGTTTGCATTTTGAAGAGGGTTAGAAAGATGACATCCCATACAGAAGTACAGTTGTACAGTGCAATTTTAAAATGTGCTATTAAGAGAATGACTGCTATTCAAATGTTCATCATCTTTCTACTCCTTTCAAAAAGAAAATCCTATCTTCAAAATGAAGGTTGGGATGTTTTTGTGCACTATTTCTCCAAGAATACTGAAGATTAAACGTCTTTGTCGAAACAGATAATCAGGCTTAATGGGGGCAGCTGCCCTCATTTAACACTGACGTTTGATAGGCTCCCCCTACACTAGTTCCCTACAATCAGACAAAGACAAAGTGCCAGAGATTTCTTATCTAATGTCAAGTCTTGTATAAAGAACGGAAGTGGGTTTGGCCTAGATGCATTCAATAACAGTATCATATTAGCGCAAGAACTGGAAGCATTTCAATAGACATCTTTCAATAGACATTGTGATAGAAATCATTTTTGCGTTTCAATGCAGACAGACAGGGAGAAGTGAATTAGAAGAAACAGAAGAACTGTCCACACACACTCACTGATCACTTTATTAGAATGCCTGTACATCATTCATGCAATTATCCCATTAGCCAAAAAATTTATGGCACGAAAAAACACCCAGTGAGCAGCAGTTCTGTAGATGGAAATGCCTTGTTGGAGAGAGATATCAGAGGAGAATAACCAGATTGGTTTAAAAAAAAAAAAAAAAAAAAAAAAAAAAAAAAAAAAAAAAAACACAACAAAAATTCAGATTTGTCCTGCTATCTGAACACAGCTCAAGCTTTTCCTCCTACCCTCGGTTTCCTTCACCGCCAAGCGATGTGCTTGAACCACCTGTATACTGTTCAGAGTGGTAACCAAAACAGAAATACACAAAATGAAGAGTGAATCAGAGCATCACTATGAACATTCATATCCAATTTTAAAGCTCATTCAGCAAGACTGAGCAATGCCCCTCGCTGACAACGATCTTGCACAATGTTTTTATGGTGTCCCAGAAAAACCTTGTGGGTGGAAAGAAACTTTTTTTTAAACATGGACTTTCAGTTTGGCTGTAATTAAGCTCACATGCAGTAGGATCAGAGAGAAGCACAGAAATCCAGCTTAGCTCAGCACTAAAGTAGCTCTAGGCTATAGAAATAACGCAACAACTTACATAATTTCAACCATTTTTAAAGAAACCTCTGAGCAAATACACACACACACACACACACACACATTTGTTTAGGAGAGAAAGTGAAGAATGATAATGTAGACCACGTACCACTGGGGTAATTAGAGATGATACAAAGTGTATTTAGCAGAAAAGGAAAACATTTCAGGGAATTTCTTCTTCATAAAATAATTGAATGCAGTTAAAAGTATTAATATGATCAAATGGATTTTATAGCTTTATAATTAAAATGCCTATTGTGCAATTTAATTTCATAGTCTCTACATGATATTGCACTGCTACAACATCCAGGGACTTTGATTATATTACGTTACTAGACTTGCCAACTTTTACGCATTTTTAGACTAGAGGACGCTAGTACGAGTACACAAAAATACACAGGAGCAGCCTTTCTGTCCCCAATAAAAAAGGGAGATGAGTAAATAGACATATGAATCTGGATGACTTGCGCAGATGTTTTGAACCGATATTAACATTGACACTGCCTGGAAGCCTCGTCCACGCCCCCCCCATCTCACATACTCATAAGTGGAGAATGCTTTGAGTTTTTAACATGAAACAAAAATCTATTAGTGCATTTTTGACTTAACTAACATCAGATGAAAGAGAAAAGAGGACAGAAATTTGCAACTAAAAGGATTAAATAGGCCTGTCTAACCTAACACTAGACAACAAATGTTAATGGTGATGATTAGAAATTGATTTAGTATTCAGTTCTTGTTGTTTTTTTTTTTTTTTAAACTCTCTTGTGCCGGTCAGCACACGCGTTTTGAGCAACAGTGAAAATTGGCCGTTTGGACATTAGATAATTTATAAAGGATTATACTGAAAATGTACCGTTTTGTTTCTTTTTAACTGTTTACTATGCATTACTGCAGAGTCACTTAAAAATCCACCTTCACAACTGCCACTGCCGGCAAGCAGTTCCTGACTGCACAGCTGATATTTTGCCCTCATTTACTGTCTTAAAACCTGAAATGAAGGAAATGCTCACTTTTCCATGATTTTTTTTTTTTTTTTAAAAAAAGGTAAATTGTAGGAGTGTAGCAATACATTGTGACTCGACGCAAAATTGCGTCAATGTGGATCGCAGAAGTATGCGACTCACATCGTGTATAAGCATTATGCATCTAATGCAACTGTCTGAACACCAGAGGCCCCAATCTGCACATCCTACAGAGTTGAAATATGTACATAACTCACAACGACAGACAAGCGTTACACGTTACACAATCACATTACAACTGTTAAAGAACTCTTCAGTAGCTTTCAAACAACACCTCAGCTGTGGAAGTTTTGGCCAACATTGGAGCTCTATTCCTGGTTAAAATGACAACTCAGGCGCTGCTACAGAGCTCATTATGTTTCAACTGATCATTTTCCCAATCATCCATCAAATTTTTGAGAGAATTTATAAATGTATTTATTTATTTATTTTTAAGATATGGTGTAGTACACTTTGTTTACAATATTAAACCTCTTTTCATAGCAATTTTTTTAAAAAAATCTAGTTTTACACAGACAAAAATGCATCATGTTTTGCACTGTTTATAATTCAGAAATGAAAACGGAATCTTTTCGGTCATCATTTTTCTTAATCTCTTGTTCAAAATATTCTGAGAATCAAAGTGAATTGTGACCGGAGTGTATCGTTACACCCCTAGTATATTTCGAGCAGGGAAAAATCTTGAACACGCAAGAATAATGAGAGTTCCTGCAGTGAAAGCATAAGGAACAAATGGCTTGACACAAATAAGTCGAGACCAGCTAAAAGGCAAACCAAAGACTTTTTCCACAATCAAAACTGTCACGCACTTCGAGTTGAATAACTAGGAACAGGGGTTTGGATGAATCTGTCTCATTTAAAATATATGAATAATAACTGAATTTTCCTTTATGCTTTATGTTCTTTCCCTTGCAGTCAGCTAAAGGAGTAACAGGGAGTAACTGGCTTAAAAGATAAGTGAATGGGTGTAGCCAAAAAAAGTTTTAGAAACACTGGTCTAATTCACTGGAGGACATCTTCCAGATTTCTGCGATAACGCATACCAGTAACACAGAAAAACTACGGGCAAGAGAGGCATCAGCAACGAGTGAAAAACAATCGAAAGAGGTAATTGCTGTGATATAAGGAATATTCTCATAGTGATGGCAACAGCCTCTATATGGCTTCAAAACAAAGAGATAACACTGGTGCAAAACAAAACCGAACAAACCGAGAACCTGACACCCTCTGGCAACCACTTTCCACAAGAGATTATTTGTGTATATCCAAATCAAACCAGAGAGGCTTGAAAAGTAACATTAACCGCTAGAGAGCAACGAGCTGTTTTTAGATGTCGGTGGTTCACAAAAGGCATGCATCAGCACACATCTTTGCTTTACCGCTCCAAGGTGTTTTCACCGTTCCATCAGTAATCAAATTTATGTGTTGTAAAAATGATTCATATCGATGGGAAAAGCTCATGATGGTAGCTTGTGGTCTGTGGCTGCACTGAATCTACTCTCGACTAAAGGAGACTGGTAGGACAATCACTAGCACTTTTATACCACAGCGTGGTAGAATTCTCTTTCACAATAGTTCAGACTGTGAAACAACACACAGATTATATCAAAGTGCTAGTTATAATCTGCTGCAGCATGGATTACTTTTGTATTTTCACCCATTGTGTGTTATTCCTTACATACCAGCACTCAGCTCAGATGTCTAGCTTCACAGCACAACATGTATGGATCTGTGCTTTTATATATTTTTTATATCAGCAGATAGTACATGAAGATGGTATATACAGTATAATAAAAATAATTTGTATAAACAAGTTAGCAAAAGGTGCTCATTTCTCATTCATAAATAGAAAAAAATGTTCAGAATTACAGCTGTGTTGTTACTGGCTTATGCACTGATCCTTTTCAGGATTAGGGAGAGAAAAAGCAAAAGAAAGAACCTGAAGAGATTTGGATTAAATCACCTGTTACAAACAAAGCCATATGGCTTTTTTTTTTTTTTTTTTTTTAAATATATATATATACATAAAATTCTACAATTGTTAATAATGAAGCCATGGTCATTCACAGCAAAAGTAAGACTTATTTGTGCTGTATATTTTTTTAATAAGTTTTCTGCATATTAAAAAAAAAAAGGAAAGATTTTAATATAGCACAGTAAACCACAACATTAAGATTTAAAGCACAATATAAATTAAATGTAAAGTTCAGTTTGCATTTGGTATTTATTATATGTACTGAGAATTAATTCTAAATGGCTGACTTTTATAGTCTAATGTGTGTGTTAATAGGTTTGTTTATTTCTTGTTTGATACAATAAAACTATTTTGCTTCCATCAATAAATGTTTGTTATGAAACTTACGGCTTTATCGTTTTAAACTATGATATGGATCAGTCCATAAATGGTGATATGCCATTATATAATATCAAGACTTATCTTGAAAAATTATATCACAATACACTTTTCTCAGCTATTGGGGATATCGTCCGAATTTTCATAACAATTACAAACTCTGAGAGAAGGCACGTGATTAGATGTTAACGTTTTGTACTGAATCTTTAAAGGTGTAAAATTCACAAAAGCATTTGCCCTATTGTCCGGAGATCGCAAGCTTGAATACCGACGATGCCACAACCTAGATTTACAACAACTGTGTACCGTACAACTATTATTATAATTTTATCACATCGTCCACTTCTACTAGTTTGATATTAGGATTTGACCCATATTTAGTATCAGTACAATATACCGTTAATGAGCCCATGCTTCCAATGAGCAGACACTCGCAGCTCGCTTTCTTTTTTACTAGAACTTGTGATTTGAATGTGAAACACAGCGGTTTTGTTTCTGGCAAATGAACCAGGGTGTTATATATGATCAGCCATATCACTCCAGCTCAGGCGGCAATGCGCAGTTATTTCCCTGTAGATGGAAATGGTGATCATCTCCGAATAGCCACGTTAATGTACCACTATAGCGTAGTCACATGGATGTTTGCATGGCTGTTCAGATGAGTGTCGTTTTATTCCTGCTCATTTGTATATATTCAGGAGAGTAGTGTACCAGTGGTAACATACAAATCTAAGGCAAAAAATGCAAACACATGCATTATTCCATATCTGATGCATGTGTGCTAAAACATCAAAACATATTAAGAGTAGCAATTTAGAGAGAAAAAAAAAAAGGCAAAATATGAGAACCCAAAATATGACTGCTTCAGCAAAATTCAGCTCTTTGTCAGTGTGTGTGTGTGTGTGTGTGTGTGTGTGTGTGTGTATGTGTGAGTCGGGGCATTGTCTTCTAAAAGCGCTGGTCTGGTTTAGCGTTCCTGTTCAGCACCTGCTCATCTCGCTGGCTTTAACCACACTGAAGACTCCTGATGCAAATCAGCAGCACAGTGCGTCAATGTCAATCTGATCTGGGCCCGCAGGCTTCCGCCCTCACACACGCATGGGCTTGCATAAAAACACCGCCAGCAAGAAGAACATGTTTCTCACATAAATACTTGTACGAAACAAGCTTCCACTACAAGTTAGAAGTCACCTTAGGGTGCGTTCACACACATTACATGGCCAAAAGTATGTGGACACCTGACCATCAAACCCATATTGGCTTGTTGAGCATCCCATTCCAGATTTAGTCCCCTTTTACTGTTATAATAACCTCCACTATTCTGGGAAGGCTTTCTACTAGATTTTGGAGCGTGGCTGTGGGGATTTTTTCCCCCTCATTCAGCCACAACAGCATTAGAGAGGTCAGGTACTGATGTTAAGAGATGAGGCCTGGGGTTCAGTCGGCGTTCCAGTTCATCCCAAAGGTGTTCAGTGGGGTTGAGATCAGAACTCTGTGCAAGACACTCGAGTTCTTCCAATCCAAAGTCGGCACACCATGTCTTCATAGAGCTCGCTTTGTGCTCCGGGGCAATGTCATGCTGGAACAGGTTTGCACCCTTTAGTTTCAGTGAAGGGAAATTATGATGTTACAGCATACAAAGACATTCTATACAATTATGTGCTTCCAACTTTGTAGTAACAGTTTGGCGAAGGACCACATTGGGGTGTGATGGCCAGGTGTCCACAAACTTTTGGACACGTAGTGTCGGTTTGAAGTGAATCCTGGTGTCCCGTCCCCCTACACCCAATATGTGTGGATTGTTTGTGCAGGTGGGAACACAGCAATCACGCTCTAACACAGTTCAATTGCAAAGTGATTCAACTCAGAATTGATTAAACCGCAGGACGTGAACAAACATGCTGTGTACTGTGGGTCTGAACAATGAGCGAAAGAGTTTTTAGAGTACACTTTCAGCCGTACACATCCCCTCAGCCAGCTTTTTTTTTTTTTTTTTGGCTTTTGGTTCATTTAATTATGTGTAGTGTGAAAACAAACCAAAACAAATAACACACAAAGCAAAAGTCTCAATTTCGCTCTGATTCGGACTCATTAGAACGGACGGACCATGTGCTAAAGCGAGTCACAATAAGTGACTTGAGGCATTTACTCACATATTCTTTTACGTTTTTGGTTTTCACTGCTTTGTAAGAGTAGTACGCTGGATACAGGGTTCCAAACAGCAGCCTGTGAAGAAAAAAGAAAGAAATATTAGTTTCTTCGCATGACGAATTGCCTGCCAAAAGTACAAGTGATGGTTATGTTTACAATAAGTGATCCTTCCAGCCAGCCGCTCTGTGTGTCCTGTGCTATTGAGAACCACCCACTGAATTTCCTCCCACTGACTGCATTCACAAGATAAACAATGAGCTCCTTTTCACCTCTCTGATGGAAGCAGCTAAAAAAACTACATCACACACATTGGGGAGTGAGCAGGAGAGAAAGAAGAGAAAGACAAAGGATCTGGTATAATCGTGTAAAATATCTAAAGTGTAGCATAAGATCCAGCTAATGTCAGCCTGGTGCGGTATGGGTTCAGCTGATCGGAGATGAGCTCCACGGAGAGCAGATGGGCCCGGAGCCAGATTTCCAACCGGAGGCTGCAGCTCTCAGCTGAGTCTCATTTACTGCGTTTCACTTGGCCAAGTTTGCGGCCGAGCCTGAGGAACAATGCGCGGTGGAACCTGCCAGAGAAAGCAGCCCCTCTGCTCCACCCTCCCTCTTAAAGCTCCTCGGCACCATTTAGCAATTATCACACGGTGTGCAGTTTCCCTGCTGCCCCCACAAACCAGCTTCTTCTTCTACAGGAGTATAACGACAGCTGGACGGGAAATGTTCATTACTACTGTTGGTCCGATACAGAAATTTCTGGTGATAATTACAACAGAAACCTATTATTCATGCTCTCAAGCTGAGCAAACATACTGGTGTTGTCCTCTGTTAGAACTTGCAAAACACACGGACGACAGAATCGCGGTAATGCCACAAAAGTCACAAGTTGCAGCCAAAGTGAAACAAAGAACAGCATTTAAAATCTGCCACACAAACAAACACACATCAGCTTTTCATTATTAGCATCTACATTTTAGATTTCAGTTTCTAAATTTTACATTAGAACTGTGCAGAACCTCATGAGCTGTTAATAACAATCATCATGTCTGACTGGCACAGCTGTAAAACCCATCAATCGGTAAACATCAGCATTTTAGCCACATGATCAGCGCATAGCATACATGTGAGGCGGTCTAGGAACACCCACTCGATGTTGCTGTGGTTAAATTAAAAAAAATAAAAAAATACATACACACACACACACAATTTTCTGCCTATAACATACACTGCCTGGCCAAAAAAAAGTCGCTGTTTAGATTTTAATAGGCAAATACATGAGAGTCTATGAATGGATCATTATTAAAGTGATTATAATGTTTCTAGCATGTTATATGTTTGGCATCAGTTCTTTTACTCTTAAAAGATGAAGTGTGTAGCTTTTTAGTTCTTTAATAACCATGTAGAAAGACGCATCATGGCCATATTCCAGGACGACACTGCCAAGAGTCATCAGGGTTAAAATAGTGAAAGAATGGTTCAGAGAGCATAAAGAATCATTTTCACACATGAATTGGCACCTCTGAGTCCTGACCTTAACCTCAGTGAAAGTCTTTGGGATGTGCTGGAGGAGACTTTAAACAGTGCTCGTCTCTTTCATTGTCAGTACAAGATCTTGACTGAAATAACATCACAACATTCATTTCCATCAAGCGGTGGAAATTGTTTTTGGCCGGGCAGTGTATTTTGACATCTCGATACATACTTTAAGAAAATCAAATATATTTTACAGATTTATTTTACTTTCTAACCTTTTTGTCTGCCTGCAAAACTAATTTGGGTTAAGGAGCCAGTTTTTAACAAACAAAGTGGTAGACTAAACGCAACAGTCTGCTGGAAGACGTCTCGTACCGAACAATACAGTACACCGTATCATTACCGCGCTACTAGCTAAGCGTGATTTTCACACACGCTCTGATCAAGTTGTTTGATAGCTCCACGGTGTAGCAAATGGACACAAGCCCAAATAATTCGTGATCAAATACTGACTGCCAAAATGTCCATGTTACTGATACCCATCAAAACAGAAGAGAGCATACACACTCCGTAACAGACGACAGCAGATAAAATGTTAAAAATGTTGAAAAGACCTTATAATCAAAATAAGCATTCATTTTCGATTGCAAAATTAATTCTTTACAATTTGGCAGTGATGCCATTTTTTCCTTACGTAGATTACGTGATAAATGCAGAGGTAGGTGGGATGTCTTTCAACGGAAATGGAATGAAATCTTTAAATGTGACATTCTTCCTTTTTTGTTTTCGTTAGAACTTTACTTGTCGCTGAGATCCACGCATGCATTATACTAGAAACTTGTTTAGAACAAGGAGAAGAGAAAAAAAAAAAATGCAGAATATCAGCCATTATCCCAGATTCCATCCTGGTGCATCACTATTTTTCCTTGGCACGGATATAAACATTGGACTGAAAAAAAACGAGGGGAGTAAACATGGGGTGAGCAGTAATAACAATAGATCGAATCAATGTGCGGAACATGATGAAAGAGACGAGGCGTTTGGGACGGGAGAGCGAAGCTGACAGATGAAAAAAGCCAGGAACACAAAGAGAAAGTCATCACTCCGTGTTCGCTTTAGCTAGGGATCAAGCCTAGACATCTCCCGCCTAATGATGGTGCCCTTAGAAACTTCTGCAGTGCCCCAAGTATAATGTGCTTCAAACGGATTTTGAGTAGTCTCACTAAAGTTTTACTTTCGGGACGTGGTTGATTTGAGCAAGGTGGTAGTCGTGTCCTGCCTGCTCAGAGGCAACCTGGATACAGTGGCCTAATGTTAAACTGCTAAACTCTGAGGACTCCGAGTGTGTGCTTGACTCAGCAGCACTGCTACCAGATATAGTCCTGGCAGCTCAGCGTGGTCTAAAAACACTGGCCTGTCAGTTATACATAAAATGACTAGGCGTAATTAGATACAAAGGACCTCATGAACCTCACTGGTACTTGGCCCATGTGCACTAATTTTGGTGTGTAAGACAATCCATGAACTCCAATCCCAATTAAATACTGCAAGCTAAAAATATACATTAATATATATGAACAGGAAATGATGAATATATTATAACGTGCTTGTTATAATAACCAGGACGTGAATACATGCCTGCGTTTCTGATGAAACGGCTTCACGCTTTCGGCTGCTGTAGGCGAAGTTAGCTAGAGAGAGCACATGATGAAATAGTAGGACAGGATACAAGAAGACACGATAACACATTATGAAATAGATGTTTTCCAAACTGCCTGCAAGACCTCTTGGCACTTGCTTGAGCGAATGTACCGAGCTCAGATGCGTATAAGGGAAAAAACTTCCCCTCGTCGTCTGTTTCATGGCCCACATCCACAGATCCACCTTGGCAGCGGTTTATTTTGCTGTTGCTATAGAAACAGCAGAGCTGCAGGGCTCCAACAATGGTGTTTGGTTTCCAGTGCGTTCACGCACACACCCCTCTACTTTCAACCTGCAACGCTGCAAATTTAAGGTCCATGTAACTGCTACTTCTCTTAATATGGTTCTCGGGGTTAATAATGAGTAGTTTTTTCACTCATTCGACCATCGACCTAATCAGCTTTCAATGAGAATTTATTCCATCTGAACAAAGGGAGGTTTTAACAACACTTTGCCACCCAAGGATTCTCTGCCATCTCGCAGTTATGTAATGACATGATTAGACTTTTAATTTTATTCTCGTTCACTGCCCACGATCCAAACCGAGCACAGAGTGGTCCACTCGTCAGTCGCAGAAGGTTTTCGCCTATCTGAAAGAAGTCATTCCAGCTGCTGATGCTGTTCTCTCTTTACATGCATGTTACATGATTCGGACCAAAAGTATGTGCATGTACGGAGAATTGAGAGTCAGTGTTACCATAGCAACAAGAATCTTTAGGGTCCTTTCACAGAGTAACATGTACACAATGCTAGTCAGCTGGATCCCTTCCCCAGTGCACTGCCAAATGTTTTACCCCATGAGGTTCAAAGCTAGCACGTGTTTCCTTCAAGACACGTGAACACGCCCTCTACGTCTTTCCAAACTGCTGCTCATGCTACGTCACAGGGCAGCTGAACACACTCGCGCCATCAGCCCTCTTCCACATACGTGAGCTCACAGAAACCCGTGATTGGTTAGTGTGGCTCTGACGGACAGAAGAGAACACGTCCAATCTTGCTCTCTTGACAACATCAAGACTTGAACTTGAATGACAGGGCAAACGCATTTCAGTTATACCACTCGAACCACCAGTTCGTCGCATTTACAGTGTCTTAAATAGTCAATCTCAGCAAAACATAAATCGGATGCCCTTGTTTAACAGAGAGAAAGCCTACCTTCCCCCAATCAAACCTCATAACCAGTTTTATTACTTACATGAAGGTTAGATGAACAATTCATTAGGTGTAATTAAACATAGCTGGTGTTACAAAACACACCTTGTTTTTACAAGAGCATGGAAATGGAGCTGTTTAATCACCACAACATTAATTACCGACATTTATCATCTTATACTCATTCTATGCCACAGCAGTAACCATGGGTGGGGCAAAAAAAAAAAAAACTAACTGCCACAATACCTACATAATGTGCCGGCTAAAGGGCAACTTCAGCCCAGTGTTTAATCTTCCCCACATTCACATCGTGCTGAGTGATTCACATCATCGTTCTGCTCAGTGTTTTTGCTGATTCATTTGCCATGGCTGTGTTCACAGTTAAAACAGTGGGAGAGAACAGGACATAGGAACAAATGTCTTTTCAAATAATGATACATCAAGGAATAAAGAAACAACAGCCTCTCACTATCTAATTGGAGAAAAACCTGTTTGTTGGACATTTACACTAGCAAACCAGAAAAGAATGCCAAGTTAGTCATCCCTTATTAAGTCAAAGTTACATTTTGGACAAAGATGAATGATTTTGCTACACTGAGCCAAGTGGGAGCGGCAGCGTGATCGTCAACGGGGAGAAATTCCTGACTTCCTGACAAATTAGTCACAAAATGGCAACACAACATAAAATGAAACCGATTAAAGTACAGGGTGTCCCAAAAGTCTCCATACAACACTTTTTTAGCAAAATGTAACTTTACTTACGAAACATCCTCTATACATCGGATGCACGTAATCACGTGTCCATTGCAACCTTGCGACAGTATCCCGATCCAGCCATGAGAATGATTTCAACATATTCTTCTTTTGTCAAAGGCATTATTAAAGACGATCTGAAAAAATATATATATATATATAAAGACATTTTTGAAAGAAATTTCTCCAAAAAGTGTTAATTTCCCGAATGTATGGAGACTTTTGAGACACCCTGTACATACAGCCAATGCCATTGCCCTGTTGTACTCCCTGACTATCACCGATTGACGATAGCATCACCTGTCGGGGGGGAAGAAAGGGGCGTGGTCAAACATACATAGCATGTGTTGTGTACACACAACGTCATTATAGAGGAAAAACACCAGAAGCTGGTTTAGAAGGTCAAGGTCAGGAAAGCTTGCCCGAAGTCAGAATTGCAAATAAACAAGACAAGTTATTAGCTGTAGCTAAGCTCATGATGAAACTGAACAGCAGCAAAGATACTTATTGAATTCTAGTTTGACTCCAGACAAGTAAATCTAAGATACATCAGAGAACGACGTTTTGTTGCTCTGCTCTGAAGTCAGACAGCAATTTATTAAAGTTCATAAAGGATCCAAAACAGGCGAAAAGAAAACGAGACAACACACGATCCTTTTTGCCAACCTTGAAGACGGCATGTTTTCCGACAGAGATTTAAATCATCTGACTTGATAGTTTCCAATTATCATGATTGATACCATCATCAATCGCCCCAAGCCTATTATAACCTGAATTGTGGACGCACTTTCAGTAAACTTGTTAGAACACAAAGTGCCTACAGGTTGTGCCAATACACAAAAACTGTGGAGCGCCAATCAGATTGCAAGCCTCAATATTCTGTAGCTTGTGGCCAGAAAAGTGTACAAAAAGATATCACATTCTTCGTTATATCCTACATTATAAAAACTATAAATTTCTTACTGTTTTCAACATTTAGAAAGAACGGAGGAAAGAACTGAAAGTTAAATAATTTCAACAAAAATAGATTGTAGCGTCCAATCTGTCACTTATTTCATTGATGCTTTTATAAAACAGACAGCTGGCGATACCCACAGGCAAGATCTTGAAAAGTTGTACATGATGTTACTACATCGCAATAGCAATATTATATCCCCCAGCCCTACAAGAACGCAAAGAAGGTTCAAGACTTTGCCTACAAGAGAGTTGCGTCAGGTGAGAATTGAAAAGCAGTGTGGAAATGTTACGGCTTGCCCAGTCGCTTCTGGTGTAAATGGGATTAAGAATGGAGCAACAGACTAACGACAAAGTATATATGAGCTTATACTTCAGAGCGAGTGGCTGAAGAAGGAGAAATGAGAAACTGAGAACCAAGAAAATGAACATAGTCCAAATAGAGAGAGTAGCAGATTCTAATCTGAGGAAGAGCGACGGGAAACTGTAGACCAAACAGAATGGAAAGGAAAAGCCAGTGGCTATGGTGTGTGTGTGTGTGTGTGTGTGTGCGTGTGGGGGGATCCACTTTGCAAATCAGTGCAATGTTCTCATCATCCTTAACCCATGATGAAACATTTCTATCATGATGTGGGAGTGGTCTCTTCCAGGATGACTCCGCCCCCATCCACACGGCACAAGATCTCACTGAATGATTTCATCTGGATGGATGATGTTAATTCTGGCAGTTAATGACAACCCATCTTATCATCGTACTCACTAAGGCACTTTGAGTTTTCCTTTAATTTGTCACATGTCTATAGCTGGGAGAATAAAGTGACAAGTTGCACTATAAAGCTACAGCAGACAAAAACAGCACTATTAAAAGGACGGATTAAAAAAAAAAAAAAAAAAAAAAAGAAAGAAACTGCAAACGCAGGAGAAAAGTCATGACTTGCTTTTGCTTCAAGATTGCCAGCTTGATTTTAGCAACTTTACAGCCAGGGATCAAGTCTAGACATCTCCCAGATAATGAGAGACTCCAGCAGTTTCCTACGTGCAATGTGGCTTATAGTGAGAATCCCACTGAGGTGGTCGAAATACATACATAAAAATGTTTATTTCATGTTGTTCACATTTTTTGAAATACCATTTTCCAAAACAACAGGTGTTTTTAGTTTGAATAAAGGTAGAAAATAAAATATTATATTGGAAGTGTTTTCACACTAGCAAGAGACAAAGACACGTGCAGCCATTTTCCATGGACATGAGCGACACAAAGCCATGATTTCAGCGACAGTGCGACATCTGAACTGAGACATTTTACGACTCTAAGCAAATAAGGCATGACATGTCAAAGTGACAAATCCACACATTTGGCTCGATTGATTCCTCGGACCAATCCTACAGCGCTTGTGGTCCCGCATGTCTTCGATTCCCCACTCACAACTTTACCTGCAATCAGTTCCCATTTATTGTTTGGCTAACGAAAATGGAAGAAAAACTTATAACCGTGGTTTCTTCTTATTCTGTAGTAGATGCGACCTCTCGTTAAATATATGTAGAGATATCAGGAAGAAAAATAAAGCCTGGAAGGTCATACTGGAAGTAGTGGAGGTCGTTGGTGCATCTGGTGATTATAGCTAGCTACGAGTTACGCTGCATTTGAGGTGAAGTTGCGACTTGTAATTCCCCGCCTACAACAGAAAATGCTACTCAACTTGAAATTTCAACTTTTCAAGTTGAGTAGACTTTCCACTACCAGTTCCTTCCCCATTTATGGAGTGACATAAAATCAACATGGCTGCGCACACTGTGAAAAGTCCACCTTCTCTACTTTTAAATTAGTTTACAGCAGTATTGGCTTTGGATCAGTTAATATACAGACACAGTACTTGGCTAAATCTAAAACACTGACCATACTAGTTGCAGTTTTGAAAAGGTAATCATCAACATTAGAGTTATAACTAAGATTAGCTGCTTAGCTTGTTGCTAAGCTACACGCGATTGTCTGCTGTCCTTGCTGTATTGCAATTTCAGTCCAAAGCTCACTATAGTAATACAGTACCAGTATCCACTTAGGTCGGTAAGTGTAAAAAGAGCACTTAAAGTAGCTTTTTAATCAGTGTTACAAGCTCTCACAGAGCAAACAAAAGACACTTTTTCGTGCAAGCGTCTATTTTTCCCCGACTTTGCATTTCCTGACATGGGAAAAGACATTATTACAACTTGCTAATTACCACTTACAAGGTACCACTAGCTTGCTTTCTTGATCTGCCAATAAAGCTAGTACAAAGCCTAGCATGTAACATGTAAATCAAACAAAAAAATCCTCACACTGATTAGTGTGTTGTTTAATTTGTTTCACTAGTGGGTTTTTGGCACTATATATAGCTAATATCGGTTCTCGTTGGAAATAAAACAATAAAATGATGAACAGTGTACAGCTACGAGTGACAATAGTGACAAGCGATAAACTCCAAGCGAGTGAGCTGCTAGTGTGGTCGTAGGTTGATGCTGTTCAAGCCTGAAAGAAAATATTTACACGCCCCAAGAGACGGTTTGCTGGAGTAGAATTATACAGTAATGCGCTCTAAATGTATTTGATGCTTAGCCACACATTGTATGTTATCAGGCTATAAAGGGGAGGCAGATGCACACTGAGGACTTGAACTATGAGCAGTCCAATGGATTAGTGTCTGACAGCTTCGGCGACCTCTCACAGATATTACGGCTTTAACGTACATAATCATCAAATATCAAACGGAGCTAAGTGAGGTAAAGAAGCCTTCATGCGTGCTCTTAGTCACTGCCCATTAGACGACTTTATAACAAAGCTGTATGCATGTTCCTCTCTCATATTAGTACATTTTCTCAAGGCTTTGTTCAAATTTGTGTCCAGTGATGGCCTGTGTTATGTCAGTCCCACAACAACAGAACTCGCACGGCTCCTGTTCCAGATAAATAAATGTGCCGAACATCATTGGTCATTTCCAACGAGACAGACGAGCTCTTTTCCCTGGAGTCGCGGCTCGGGAGGAAACGGACCCTGCCGAGCGAGTTCTTGAAACAATTTCTGCAAAGCAGAATCTTCCAGCGGGCAGCTGAAAAAATACGGCTGGTAGACGGACCTTGACTTTCTGTTTTAGGTCAACTCCGAGTTTCCTGCTAAGAAAGACTGATGCGCTCCACCCACTCGGCCTAAGCCAGATGGAGCCTTGTAATGAACTGAAGCTACAGAGCCAAAGTGCCTCTGCCTCTACATCTGGTTCAGCTCACAAACCTGGACGTGGTTTTTCCCCTAAAAAGGCAAGAGAGTAACAAAGAGAGCATAGACCTACTCGGCTTTACAATTCTAACACACGGCTTTAGCATAAAAAAAATTCTAGGCTATGTATCATTTACCAAAGCATTGATATTATGCGAATCCTGCGTGCTAAGTATTTTAACCGAGTAGATGTCCTTAATAAAACTCTTATTATGCAGAGGCTGTTCATGAGGAGAGGCTGGAGTTTTCATTACCACAGAGCACAGCACAGACTAAATCAAACCTCTTGTCATATTAACCTGATTTTCTCATCATAACGCAACTGCATTTCTAAAATCTGAATCTGAAATCAACCAGCAAATGAACTGTTAGTCTGCTGCAATCGTAGTAGTCAGCTACATGCAGAAGATGCAGAATTAAATACAAACAAGCCTTGGCTCTTAATTTCTGTATAACTCGGTTTCAGAAATAATATTTAAACTGACATATGAATGGCCCTGAGGCGACTGGCGCACGGGCATTTTTCTGAAATTAGTCACAAGAAACAGGCTGGACTAAACACTGCACCAGGAAGACAGAAGATAATACAGATAGCTACAGAGTCGAGTTTGAGATGAGCAGCGCTGTCAGATTCACAGAGTCGGTCGAGGCACCGGCGCTGATTCAGAGCGGAAACAATGCAATCGGTCCTGTTCTTGTTTTGCACTACTGTTTAAACGTTGATCGGCAATTGCAGCGTAAACAGAGATTATTTATGACTAGGCTTGAACAAACCAGTCTATCTAATGTGACGTAAAAGATACTGTGGGTGTAAAAAAAAAAAAAAAAAAAAAAAAAAAAAGGCAGTGGAGTGAAACTCTAACATGAGCACAGTAACAGTCTCGAGACTTTTAGGTACATTACTATAAAACTGTAGTGGAAACAAAAAGATAACATCTTTAAAATCTTTAATTTTCATAGAGTTCTTAATGCATGAATGACTGAAACCAAAGAGATGAAAGCATTTAGTGGAAAAAAAACAAAAAAACAAGAAGGTTCCAAAGACTATGTACGTCACCTTCTAACAGTAAAAGAAGAAGCAGAAGAAGAAAAAAGGAGGAAAAAAAAGAGAAGAGGAGGAGGAGAAGAAGGAAAAGAGGAAAAAGAAGAGGAACACAAAAAGAAATAGAAGAAGCAGAAGAATAAGAGAAGCAACAACCTCATGCCCCCTAAAAAACTCCTAAAGCAAACAAGAGGTTTCCACACACTATGTGCTAATAATAATAATAATAATAATAATAATAAGTAGACAATCAGTAGCCTAGTTGACTGTGTATCCAGGTCCAGTTTTAATTTTGACAATTTTACGATGTTTACGTTTTAGACATGCCCAATCACTAGATCTGTAGAAAACTTGATGTGCAGGTCCTCGTCATGTCACTCTAAACAGGACAAACGGCAAACGTTACAAAACGTCTCCTCGTAAAGCACATATGCGTTATTAAAACCATCACTAAAACCTGGAAAGACTTGAGAATGGAAAAAGGTTGAACGATTAACACCCATTAACATCCTCGTCTTCACTTCGGATCAATGTGTCTCATTTTAAAGCTTTGCTTAAAGTAAGTACGTACGTGACCTTTACTTAACCAGGATAAAAACACGTTTACAAGAGTGACCTGGCCAAGAAGGCGGCAAAAGACACAACAACAATTAAGCAGACAAACAAAAACAACAAAATAATAATAAATAAATAACACCAGATGGAAAGAATTAGTAGAAAAATAAAAATCTATCAAAAGAAATAGGAAAATACTTAGTAAACCAGTCAAGTATCGCAGAAGCTACTTCCAGTATGGCTGTACTCAAAATTATTCATAAGTGCCATGAATTCGACCGGCGAAGGGAGCACAGTCCGCTTTAAGAGTTCCTGTAAGTCCCATGTTGCAGGGGCATTAAATTTAAAACCTTTTCCCAGCTCATGTCTAACACGGGGAACGGCAAGTTGAAAAATGTCCTCTGTGTGAAGACTGTAATGTCTGTTTTTTTACAGAAATGATGGCTGACAAATAATTAGGTAACAAACCACATACAGATTTATAAATAAAACAGTACCAGCGTGAACGCCGTCATAAATCCAGCTTTAGCATAAAGAGAACAGTGATGGGTTTATAATCCCATTATAAAATTATTAAAAATTACATTTATAATATAAAGTTATAATCCCATTATGGAACTAGACTGAAAATGTAAAGTTTCAGCTTGATGTTTGCGGCTTAATTTCTCCTAAACACGAGGAAGGACAGATTCTCTTTCGGTTCATCTGTTGCACTTCAATCTCACTCGATGTTTCCTCGTTGTTTCCCTCAGTGTTATATTATCGCCGTGATTTATTCGCTCTCACACAGAGTATCCTCAGGCAGGAGACGTGGTTGTGTGCGTCTTTAGTGTTTCACCAAAAAAAAAAAAAAAAACACAAAGCTGTATTCAAGTTTGATCATTTCAAATATGATTTTCTGTCTCAGCTGCTCAGAGTCACTATGAGCCATGAACAGTCCATCTGTTGCCAAGCAACAAGCATAACACGAGGGTTAAACCTACACAGGACATTGTTTCACCTTGTTACCTGTGAATAAACAACAGTTACAACACGAGTTGCCATGACAACATTCTTCAGATGACACAGAGTCTTGTGATGAAGGCCGCATCGAGTCAACACTCTCACACACACACTCTCTCACACACACACACACTCTCTCACACACACACACACACACTCTCTCACACACACTCTCACACACTCTCACACACTCTCATACACACACACACACACTCTCTCATACACACTCACACGCTCTCACACACACACACACACACACTCTCTCATACACACACACTCACACTCTCTCATACACACACACACACACTCACACTCTCTCATACACACACACACACACTCACACTCTCTCATACACACACACACACACACTCTCTCATACACACACACTCACACTCTTTCTCACACACACTCTCTCACACACAAACTCACACTCTCTCTCACACACACACACACACATTTGATGAACAGACTGTACATGTCTGTGTGTGATCAGTGTTACTGCAGGAACCCAAAACACACACACACACACAACAGCACGGTGTTTAGGGTTCAAACTGAACACCTAACCTCACCCGGGTCTGTTCACTGAACTCACAGAATTTGTTAAGTAAATCACAGAGCTTATGTAATGCTTAACACACCCAGGTCTGGTTATTTACTTGGTATGTGATGAGACAAGACACAGCCATAATGCGCAGCCAGCTAGCCAGCTGAGCTAACGACCTACGCACAAAGACTAGCTTTTCTTTCCTTTACTTAGCTTCTGAGCTAGCTGTATCAGGTTAGCAGAAAGTAAAACACGTCCACGGCTTCTATTTTACATGAATAAACTGGTTTTCTGACAGAGAAATGAGTAAACATATGGACCTCTGGGTTTGTACCTGAACAGAGATAAGTTTCTAAACGGATTAGCGAAGTTAGCTAGTTAGCAGGCAAGATTAGCTACATGCTCAGGTTACAGATCCACCTGCGTTTTAATTTTAAAATGCCACAACTTACACCACGGCCCTCGATATGATCCACGACACCATGTTCCGTCAGGTCGCAGCAGGGCATGAGAAGGCAGATCCGGCCCGGACACACCGCACCACAGCCAGCTAGGCTAGCGCTTAGCTCCTAGCTCTATGCTAGCACCTACCGCGGTTTAAACTTCTCTAACAAGTTCAACAGCTAAGACTCAGCTCCTGTGATACATTGTCTTAAAACCGACATTTCATAACCCACTGGCGACTGGAAGAGAACGGTAAAGACTTTGTAAATAACTTCTTTTTTTTTTTTTTCTTCTTCTTCTTTCTCCGAAGCCGCGACCTAACCGACACCGCTCTGGGTGGAACAGCTCGCGCAGCAAGGTGCGCACATTGACTTCAGAAACAATTTGATTTACTAGACCCCGCCCCTGGCGCTAGGCGATTGGTCAATATATTGTGTTTACATAAATTTCGTACAGTGATTGGTTGAAATACATGTTCATCAAAAAAGCGTCAGAGTGTGTTAGCCAGATCAGCGCCGTGCCAATGAGGTCAATTAGACGGTTCAAATTTAAACACCTGGTTTAACACTTCTGGCTTATAGAAGGAATACTTTATATTTCTTTCATATAAACGCACACAGTATAGAAACTAAAACACACAGAACACATAGAATATTGAAACAAAATAGACATAGCATAAACAAACAAAATGAACTCATAGCATCTAGAAAGAAAATAAAAACATACCATAAAGAAACAAAAAATATACACATGCTATAGGAAAACAAAATAAAGACATACCATATAGAAATATAATAAACACATACCATATAGAAACAAAATAAAACACATAACATATAGGAGAAAAACACAACATATAGAAACAAAACAAAAATACTGCATATAGAACAAAATAAACACAAAGCATATAGAAAAAACACAACATATAGAAACAAAATAAGCACAAAGCAAATAAAAACAAAATAAACATATAAAATAAAAACACATACCATATAGAAACAAAATAAATGCATACCGTATAGAAACAATATCAACCCATATACAAAGTATAGAAACAACATGAACATATACAATAAAGAAATAAAATAAACACAGCATATAGGAACAAAATAAAAAAACATGCCATACAGAAACAAAATAAACACATACCATGAAGAAACAATATATACACATAACATACAGAAACAAAATAAAGACATAGCATATAGAAACAAAAAACATACCATATAGAAACAAAATGAAGAGAGAGCATATAGAAACAAAAAAACACAATATATAGAAACAAAACTAAAACATAGCATGTATAAATAAAATAAACACATAGAATATAGAAACACAAAAGATATATCATATAAAAACAAAAAAACAGAACATAGAAACAAAATAAAGAGATAGCATATAGAAAAAATAAACACATAACATACAGAAACAAAATAAACACAAAGCATATAGAAACAAAATAAACTGGAAAAAGTCCACATGATTTTTTTTTTCTAAACTTCAACTGTCCAGTGTGGGTGAGCCTGTGCCCATGATAGCATCAGATTCCCATCCACCTCAAGGTTCGATGTTCTGTGGATGCTGAGATGCTTTTCTGCTCACCACGGTTGTAAAGAGTGATTATATGAGTTACTACATACTTCCTGGCAGCCCAAACCAATCTGGCCATTTTCCTCTGTCCATTCTTATCAGCAAGGCATCTCCACCCACAGAACTGTCACTCACTCAATGTTTTTTGCTTTTTGCTCCATTCTGTGTAAATTCTCTTGTGTATGAAGATCACAGGAGATCAGCAGTTTCTGAAATACCAAAACCATTCCATCTGGTACCAACATGTCATGATTAAAGTCACAGAGATCACATTTTTTCCCCATTCATGTTTGACGTGAACATTACCTGAAGCTATTGACCGGTAGCTGCATGATTTTATTCATTGCGCTGCTGCCACACGATTTATTGATTGGATAGCTGCATGAATGTGCAGGTGTACAGGTGTTCCTAATAAAGTGGACAGTGAGTGTAGGAACAAAATAAACACGGCATAAGGAAACAAAATAAAGACACAACATACAGAAACAAAATAAACACACAGCATACAGAAACCAAATAAAAATTTACAGTACAGAAAAAAATAAACACGTACCATATAGAAAGGAAATAAACACACACGATATTCAAACAAAATAAACACACACCTTATTCAAACAAAATAAACACACACCATATTCAAACAAAATAAACACACTATATTTAAACAAAATAAACACACACCATATTCAAACAAATAAATACACACCATATTCAAACAAAATAAACACACCATATCCAAACAATATAAACACACACACCATATTCAGACAAAATAAACACATACCATTTTCAAACAAAACAAAACAAATCATATTCAAACAAATAAATACACACCATATTCAAACAAAATAAAACACAATATATTCAAATAAAATAAACACACATCATATTCAAACAAAATAAAACACACCACAATCAAACAAAATAAAACACTCAAACCATATTCAAACAAAATAAAACACATAACATATAGGGGGAAAACACAACATATAGAAACAAAACAAAAATACTGCATATAGAACAAAATAAACACAAAGCATATAGAAAAAACACAACATATAGAAACAAAATAAGCACAAAGCAAATAAAAACAAAATAAACATATAAAATAAAAACACATACCATATAGAAACAAAAAAAATGCATACCGTATAGAAACAATATCAACCCATATACAAAGTATAGAAACAACATGAACATATACAATAAAGAAACAAAATAAACACATAGCATTTAGAAAGAAAATAAACACAAAGTAAATAAAAACAAAATAAAAATATACCATAAAAACACATAACATATCAAAATAAAATAAACACATACCATATAGAAACAAATGTATACCACATTCAAACAAAATAAAACACACACCATATTCAAAGAAAAAAAAACATACACTATATTCAAGCTAAATAAAATACACATTATTCAAACAAAATAAACACACACCATTTTCAAACAAATAAACACACATCATATTCAAACAAAATAAAATACACCTTATTCAAACAAATAAACACACACCATATTCAAACAAATAAACACACATCATATTCAAACAAAATAAACACACACCATATTCAAACAAAATAAACACACACCATATTCAAACAAAATAAACACACACCATTTTCAAACAAAATAAAACACACCATTTTCAAACAAAATAAACACACACCATTTTCAAACAAAATAAAACACACCATTTTCAAACAAATAAACACACACCATATTCAAACAAATTGAACACACAGCCTGACAGAACACTTTGCCTGCTAAATGGATGCAGCAGGTAATCTGGAGTAGCGTCAGGGGTAGCCCAGATAGCCCTGCTCAGTGCGTGGCTCGCACAGCTCCACACCATGATGGCCTCCGTGCTAGCTCTCTCGGCAGCACCCACTCTATCAGCTTCTCTGCTTATTGCATGTCCATACAAATATGCAGGTGATCCCACCGTCTGCGAAGGCTTCATGCTACAAGGGTTCACTATAGAAGTTTCCGAGCTAAACAGAACCGCTCAATTCATCAACCTGCTAACCTGGGCCAATGCTGTTTGGGCTCAAGGAGGGGAGTACGCTATTACTTATGACCGTTTCCTCCAGCTATTCCAATGGGTATTCAACCACTGTCCAGAAGGCAAGGAGCGAGACCCCTCACCTTCAAGCAGGGTAACCTGAGTGCTTCTGAGTTTGCTCTCAACTTTTGCACAATAGCTGCCGTTATTGCCCCATGTCAAGGGTTGAACGCTAACATGCTCATCGAGCTGGTATGCGTCTGGACCACCTGCTAAGGAACTGAGGGGAGGTTAAAGTGGAAATGAGGCTTGCCCAGGAACCCCACGCTAAGGCACCAAAGCAGGCCCATGAGTGAGCATCCCCAGTCATAAGTCCCTCCAAATTTTTCCCCACAAATTTGTTATGCCAGCACAGATAAGGCACTCAGAGTTTGTATACTGTTTCAGCCTTGACTGATTCTGGAGCCACTGGAAACTTCATTGACCATGCCCTCACTGTGAAGCTCCAACTGCCTGGGGGTGGTCCGGTCCATCACCCATTATACCAAGCCATTCACGCTCCACATCAGTGCCCTTCATCAAGAGCAAATCTCTCTCCTTGTCACTGTCACGACCAAGTTCCCCATGGTTTTGGAATTCCCAAGGATGCATGCACACAAACATCAAATCTCCTGGACAGAAAGAAATCACATGCTGGTTATCACATTGTCTCTCTCACTGTCTCAAGGTCCCCTCTGTGTGCGTAGCCTCCACCACTGTTGAGAGCCCGAAAACCAAGTCCAAAATGGAAATTCCCCTTGAGCATCATGACTTAAAGGAGGTTTTCAGAAAAACTAAATCCAGCGGGCTACCACATCACTGCACATATGACTGCACCACTGAGCTCATGGCAGGTGCCTTGCCCTGCATTTAGCAGACAAGGGGTAAAGAGACCTGTGCTATGGACGAATACATCAAGGAGACCAAGAAACAGGTACATTCGCCCCTTCAACCTCGCCAGCATCCACAGGCTTCTTTTTGTTGGAGAAGAAAGTGGATGGCCTCTGGCCCGGCATAGATTACCAAGGACTGAATCCAGTCACAATCAAGAATTTTTATCCTCTGCCACTAGTTCACTCTGCTCTGTGACGACTACGAGAGGCCAAAAGTTCAGATTAGACCTACACATTGTCTACAGCTTGGTGTGTATCCACAGGGGTGATGAATGGAAGGTGGCCTTTAGCGCCACCTCTGGTCACTTTGAGTAGAGCGTGATGCCATATGGGCTCTCTTCAGCACCAGCAGTGTTCCATTGTCTCATCAATGACATTCTCCATGATGTGCTGGGCAAATTCGTCGTAGCATACATTTATGATATCTTGATCTACTCCCCAAGTAAAGAGAAACACATCCAGCACGTCAGAAAGGTCCTTGCTCAGCTCTTGGAGAACCGGCTCTATGTTAAATGGGAGAAATGTGAATTTCATGTTTCAAAGATCTCGTTCTTTGGATGTATCATCAGCCAAGAAGCGGTATTTATGGACCCGGACAAGGTCATTAGAAAGTCTTTAGAAGGCCATTACTTACTAGCCTGTTCCAACCATTGTTTAAGAGCTACAAAGATTCTTAGGGTTTGTGAGTTTTATAGGAGGTTCATCAGGGGTTTCAGCACCATCGCCTCACCCCTAACCGACCCAAGATGCTTTATTGGATGCCGATTCCCTGAGCATTGCCTGGTTTTGTTTACTGAGTTTGACTTAGGATTTGTGTGCCAGATTTTTAAATAAAACCAGCACTTGTGTCTGTCCATGCCACCTGACAATCATATAGAAACAAAATAAAGACATAGTATATAACAATAAAATGCATATCATATGCAAACAAAACATATGGAAACAAAATAAACTGTATACCAAACAGAAACAAAATAACTGATATCGTATCATGACCTGTCTGTATTCACATTAATATCCTAGGAGCCATAATTGTATTAGTTTATTTTCACATACTGTATACATTTTATATTTAGGTTTTGTGTAGATAATTTGAAACATATACTGTATGATTTTCTATTTGATTGAAATACATGCATTTAAGGTGCACATTAGGAACGCACTCGATTATCAGATATTTGTCATTTGTATTGCAGCTCTACTATCTTGCTATTATTCATGGGTATCTCCTTCCCTGCTTCTAATTTTCATCCTAACACTACACACACGAGCACTGAATACCTGCAGACAGCCTTGCAGTGGAGCATTGTGAATAACCTAGCACGCCTTCCATGTTGTAAAAGACCCGTTACTGTGTGTCAACTATTTAATTTCAGCTGAAAAGGTTAATTACACAAGGTGGGAATGCCATGCCTTTTTTTTTTGTTCAAGGTAAAATGCAATTACTTCTTTTCACACACAGAGTGTTTAATATTTAAATAATACCTCATTAAACAGAGGTGCAGCTGACAAGGATGTTACAACAGCCACACCTCCGAAGAACTAGATGCATTGTAATACGAGTTGTGAAAATTGAACACTGTTATTTTGCTGCATAGCGTTACTCTGGTGTGAGAAAAAAAAAGGCTGGTATATAAAATGACGTGTTAAATTGCACCGGCCACTTTGTTCTCGTGTTGATTTGCTATTCTGCTTGCAGCGGAGCGTCTTCATGACCAGACAGGTGCAGTTTAACAGCCGTCTCAGGAGCACTATGATTTGTGATTCTATCAGCAGCAGGCTATCTTTCTCCATCTATTGCTCTGACCTGAAGGAGACACAGGGCTGATTGCCAGTGGACATGCTTTACATACAACAGCACCTCCACTCCCACTTTATTCCGACCGCTGCACAGCAGCGAGCAATAAACCTACAAAGGGAGAACGCTCATGTGCACATGACCAGTGAAGGATTTTTATCAAAGACTCAAGAAAAATAAAATGCAATTAGTTATTTTCCCTTTATGAATATTTTGAATAAATTGCATATAGTCAGGTACAGGATTATTCTTAACCTTGGTAAAGATGGGTAAGGTCATTATGAAAAATGTCTTTTGTTTGAAGTAAATTTAACACTTTAACTGAATTAAATTTAAACCCTTAGCGTAAAAAACAATGTGTCACTATTATTGCCACCCTTTGTCCAACCCCCAACATAACAGCACTGAATCTTCTCCTGTAAAGCTTGATATGATTAGAGAAAACACAGACATGAATCTGAGGCTGTTTCTCAATACACAATCTCTCTACATCCTCCATGGTCCTTTCGCTTTCAGCCCACCCCACAGGTCTTCAATGGGGTTTAGGTCAGCCGACTGGGATGGCCATGTCAAAAGTGTTATTCTGAGGTCACTGAACCATTTTAGTGTAGCTTTGGACATATGTTTTGGATCATCATCCTACTGGAGTATCCAAATATTCAGTTATAGGTTCTTGGCAGAGGCTGACAGATTTTTCATTTAAAATCTTGTTGTACTTTATGGAATCCAGGATGTCAAGTATCCTAATAAGGTTCCCAGGGCCTTTGGAGGAAAAACAGCCCCAAAATATCACAAATCCTCCAGCATACTTAACAATAAGGATTAAGTTATTTTCTCTATAACCATCCCTCTTTACAAGCCAAACCCACTCAGAGTGTTTGTCCCAAAAAAATCTCTATTTCTGTCTCATCTGAATACAGAACCAGGTTCCACTGAAAGCTCCAGCAGTGTTTAGTGACTCCATGCGCTTACATTTGAGGTTAAATGAGAAGAAATGAAAGGCTTTCCTCTGGCACGTGTTCTTTCCTTTCCCTATGAGGAATTAATAAAAGCTTATCACATCTCACATTAAATAGTCTGCTGGCATGGAGGTGGCATCTAATTGTAGCTTTGGAAACATGGTGACCCTAAAGTACTACCAAATGTCCAACCATGTTTCTTGTAGAAACGATTGCCTCTGTATGGGGATAAAATACAAGTGTCCTCATCCAGACATGTACATTACAGCTCCAGTTATTTTAACATTTTTATTCCCTGCCTTAACAGGTTGAGATATAGGCATATAGATATAGCCATTGCATGATTTATGAAGGTTGACACACTTTTGTCTTAATTCTTTTGCATCCCTTAATCTTATGAGTTCTTACACACACACGTGAACCTAAAAAAAAAATAACAATAATAAATTAGAACATTAGAAGAATTTCTAGGGACACCAGAGTGTGTATACACACACACACACACACACACACACACACATATATATATATATATATACGGCTTTAATTTTTTTTAAGTAATTAATCACGTTAGATTTCTTATATATGAGATTAAGCTAATTAATCACAAAGACATTTTTCAGAACATTTTCTGTATTCAATATTTCTGGTGTCAACTGCATTTGGATTAAATGGAATATTATTTAATATTATGTCATGGACTTTCTTGTAGAATTTGTAAGAATGTGCATAAAACTAATGTAGAATCGTAGACTGAGAGGTTTTACTAAAAGAAATTACACCTGAATAATAAAATAATAAGTCGTACAATCCCTTGTTTATTTATCTGACGCTGTCTAATCTGGATTTGAATAGTAATAGTATATATTCTATTTGATCCAATGCTATATATCAATTTTTTACTTAATATCTCAAATAGATACTACAATCTGCTTTTATAATTATAACATTATATCTGACAATTCTGTTATTTTAAGATACCGAGACATAAAGCTTGAAAATCTTTTTAACACTTTTATGCAATATTTTAGTTAGAAACCCAGTGATTAGAATGTGGTATGTAAAGAACACATTTATCACATGCGTTAATATTTTGTATATATACACAACAGTTAGTTTGGGTCCACTAATCTGATTGGTTGAGCTACATTCCAAGAGTGCTTATATTTAGTATAATCACACAGGGGACATTTCACTGTGTGTATCACTCCACTCATCTAAAATCCTATTTCCTAGTTTGAAACCATTACTACAGTAGTGTTAGCGACATCATCAGCGGACATGGCAAAAGCAAAAATCTTCAGGAATATAACTTTTGACTTAAAATATGAAAGCTCGTCAGATTAGGATGAAAAGGAAGGAGGGACATCAGTTTTACCGGAAGCATCTTTAAAGGGAATGTACAAATCATTATGAGCTAGCTAGCTTCTTCTGGATCTAGGAGCAAAAATAAACAAAACATTTGGCCATATTGTGTCTGAAATGTCAGTTACTCGATTTTAATTTCTTGTTCATAGAATTTTTACATAAAAGCAAGCTGTGATTACCTATGGCACTCAGCCAAATCACAGCCATGCTGATATTCAGTATAACTGCAGGATTGCGAGTGCGATATTGCTTATATACGGTATATAAACTGTGTGTGTGTGTGTGTGTGTGTGTATATATATATATATATATATATATACAGCATGTTTGCGTTGCACCTCCGGGGTTGTTGGGGGCTCGGTTGTGCTTGTGTGCATGGACCTTGCATGTTCTCCCCGTGCTTCAGGGGTTTCCTCCGGGTACTCTGGTTTCCTCCCCAGTCCACGGACATGCATTGTAGGCTGATTGGCATCTCTAAATTGTCTGTAGTGTGTGAATGGGTGTATGAATGTGTGTGCGATGGGTTGGCACCCCGTCCAGGGTGTCCCCCGCCTTGTGTCCCTTGTCCCCTGGGAGAGGCTCCAGGGTCCCCGTCACCCTGTGTAGAATAAGCGGTACAGAAAATGACTGTAATATATATATATATATATATATATATATATATATACAGAGTACCGGGAGGAAACCCCTGAAGCAAGGGGAGAACATGCAAGGTCCATGCACACAGGCACAACCGAGCCCCCAACCCCGGATATAAATAAATAAATAAATAAATAAATAAATAGATAAATACATATATATATATATATATATATATATATA
>CM075014.1:7094797-7123027 GCA_037576675.1 Pangasius sanitwongsei | reverse complement strand
CCCCGGATATAAATAAATAAATAAATAAATAAATAAATAGATAAATACATATATATATATATATATATATATATATATACATACATACATACATACATATATATATATATATATATTTCATATACTGTGTGAATTTGGTTAACAAAAAACAACTACAGAGCACTGAGTACTATTTTCAGTAGTCTATTAATAAGAGGTGGTCAGTAGTATGAGTGAGACAGAATAATCGCTGTGGTTTTACACCGCGTGCTACTGTACTAATTAGTGCGCCTAAACAGAGCACGCGTCATTAGCTGAAATATGCCGGTTGCCGTGCTGCTCAGTAGGGTAGGTGTGCGGTGTAGTGCGCGGCGGAGGGATACAGAGATCCAGGCGGCGGTGATGCGGCTCCAGTGTTCAGTGTCGCGGAGTGAAGAGCGGCTATTTGCGGGCGGAGGCTGAAAGAAATTTAAATCCCCCCTCCGGGTTGCGGTCGACACGCACACCGACAAAATTCTTGCCTTCGTTTTTTTTTTTAATTTCTTTCTTTTCTTTTTTTTTTTTTTCTTTTGTTCTGTTTACCAGTTCTCCCGTAGTCAATGTCCGATCGGTAGGGCGTCGGCGCTGAAGTTTCCGAGGGGTTTTTGGCTCTCTCTGTGTGCCTGAAGGGCCATGGCGGCGGCGGCGGTTGTGGAAGCGCGGCCGGGGCTGGTGGGGAAGCGGTTCCTGTGCGTGAGCGGAGAGGCGCCGCCGGAGCTCGCGGAGATCGCGCGCTGGCCGTGGCGTGTCGGGGTCATCCGCGCCGTGAGCCACCGCGACACCGACAATCCCGAACTGACGGTAAGAGCCCGCGGTGCGCTTATTATAACGCGTTATAACTCAAACCACACACCAGCTCACAGGTTTGACATCTCGACCATTTAAAAAAAAAAAAAAAAAAAATTTTTTTACGACATTTCTATTGGAAACCTTTTCGTACTGAATGCGCTGCTCAACCCGGCGGTTTGGTCGCTGTCCTCGTGTTTGTGTCGGCATTTTAACACAATGTTATTTCACATTTCATTGAAAAGTTGTCATTTTTCGTGCAAAACAAAACAAAACAAACAAACAAACAAAAATACCGGACCAGACAGACAGCAGGCTGTATTTAGCTGCTAGCAAAGCAGAAACTAGCCAGCTAGGAAGATTTGTAGCAGAAGATTACAGCAAAAAAAAAAAAAACAAGCAACAAGCAACATGCAACACCAGTTGTGTCTTAGGTTTATGGTAAATATAGACCAACATTTGGTGGCTCATGAGATGTTTTCATTGTTAAAATGACTCGGAAAAAAAGCTTGAAATGTGTGTTGAAAGGCAGCCTGGCTTCAACAAGTCCAGAGAGGCATGTTTACATTGTGAGAGTTTGTATTTATAAACAACCTGCCAACATACAACTCTGGGTTTTATAGTGCTAACAAAATCAGGACAGACCCTGCAGAGTGTTTCTTCCTCTAATGAATAAATCTCACCTCTCCTCTGTGCCTGCAGTTGAGCTGATATTAAACATATTAGATCATATTTTCCCATTTCTCTTATTTATTATTATTATTTTTTAAAGCAGTTGATTTTCAATAAAGCAAGGCAGCTGGGATTAATCTTAGTTTTTTTTTTTTGTTTTTTTTTTTTCCCCCCAAAATGTAGACATGACCAACGCTTGCATCTTTTGTTCTCGTCTTCTGTTCCATGTTTTATCCCATGGCACTTGAGACTGTAGTGAAATATTTAGATTCTTGCTCATTCACTACCGCATACAAAGCTCGTGATGTCACTACAGATTTTGTTCACGCCGAGATAGATATGAGGTGTGCGGATAAACATTTCTCTCTCTCGGCTGCGAGATCGAGGAGAGACGGTCTTCTTGACCTTTCAGGTTCCTTCACAGACAGACTAGAAATGCGGACAGTCAGGAAGAAGTCCTGGGTCGCAGGCGACAGGGTCGGAGCGCTCCTCTGGACAGAGATGAATGGAGCAGACCGTGCCATTGTGTACGCTGGTCTGTGTGTACAGTGTGCTGCTAGTTTGTTTTCAGGGATGTGGCCTGAGGTCAACTGCATTCACGCTAATCAGCAGAAACCGGGCACGGGACCGAATTTTCCATGCAGGACGGCCAAATCGGAGAGGTGCAAATGCACATTTTGGCATCCTGTCCTCTTAAACCTGTGGTATGATTAGAACAGGAGTTGGATATCAGGGGAAAAAAATACTTTCATACTGAGGTGTTCATAAATGTGCACTGAACACTGGAAACGCCGGACCATCACAGCTTTTAAGCATAAATTGCAAAAAAGAGACGACTGCAGCACCACTAGAAAATGATTTTCAAACCCTGAACCACTGTGGAGTTATTTTCTATTCACAGTTTTTATGCGTGAGAAAATGATGCATGAGTAAACATCTCTCAGGAACCAATTTCAAATCATAGCAATTTGAATTCAAGGCATTGCAGTATTTTTGCATATTACTGAGTCTTTCCTTTCCATCCGTCAACTTTTTTACATTCTGAATCGTATTTTTAACATTGAGCAGTGAACAGTTCACTCAGTGAAACCACATGCACTAATTCTTTATGCGAGTTTAAAAATAGAGCTTATAACTAATGTATAACTGCAATAATGACCAGAACTATAATTTCTAAGTGTCTCTTCAATGCATCTACATTTTAGGCTCCGTTCTAAACAAACTTTCAAGCTGAAAAGAGCTAGTAAACTGTATTTGCACATTTCTTTGCGGTTTATTTGGATTATTATTTATTTGGCCTGCCTTTGCGAATTTTCCACGTGTGCGATCAGACGATCGATATCTTGCAGGAACTAATTCTCTATGCTAATTAAATTCATAAGGTAAATGAAGAGCACAAAGCCTCAGATTGTAAATATCCAGATATCTGTGCTCGGTCCTCGGTTACAGAGGCAGCAAATGCCGGTTAAGTGCTGGAAGTGGGCATGTGATTTGTGGCTTAAGAAAACAGGCTGTAACACGAGCCCATGGCGGTCATTCCTGTCCCTCCCCCACTGCACCACAACATAAAGACTGCTATGTTCAGGACCTCTCCAACATCCATCTGAATCTGGCCTGCAAGTTAGCCTGCAGAGAGTTCGCTCTTTGTTCATTCGGCTAGTGTACACAAGCTGTTCCTTTGATACAGAGCTTCACTTTGGCACTTACGTGCTTATAAGGCTTCTGAGTAGAGTGTCTTGTAAATACCGGTGTCTTCAGAAGGTCTCCTGTCTTAATTATGCCTGAATTACACCGAGCTCATGTAAGCCTTCTCTATTATAAAATAGTAACTCGAGATACGAGCGTTATCAGTGGGAGAGATTTACAGCTGACATGCTTGAATGGTCAAACGTTCAGCGGCGCACATGAGCCTCGACCTTAATGCAAATTCGAATCAAGCTGTAGCTTGTGCGATCAAAGGACAGACGAGTAATGAGTCGAGTGATCAGGAAGACAGCGCCTGAAAGATAGTCCATTCAGTCAGTCGCTGTCTTAAAACATCTACAGCCTGGTGTTAGAGCAAATTAGTTTAAGATGATGCTTAACTAACATTTTGCATTTAGAGACATTCTCACTGCTTCTGTAAGAAACTGATTGGTGGAGCAATTCTGAAGCCCTATTCGGACGGGATTCGTTTATCAAGGGAACATCTGTAATTATTCCTCAGTGATCACACTCTTGCATCCAGACAGCTATAAAATGACTACAGGAAGAGTGAATTATTAGTGGGTGGTTGAAACTAGGTTTCTATGAACCCAGATGTTTGTGTCACATGGCACCCAAGCGCTCAAAGAGGCACTGGAGAAGAGAAGAGACGCTGGCTCTTATTTCAGTTTGGTGCGAGAAAACAATTAATAATCACAAAGTAGCAACAAGCATCCATTTTGCGTTTCGCGATTCAGAGTGTTTAATATCTGGGGGGAGGGTCTCTGTTACACGCTATGAGACTATACACAGCAATTAGCAACAGTCAAACATCTTTTTTTCCAACACGAAGCGACATCTGCATAAAAAAAAAAAAATCACGGACGTGTATCCGGACGAGAATAAAATGATCAGACGACTACTGAGTTTGGTGAAAAGCAGAAGGCTTATTCGGCCTGTAATTTTCTCAGAGGAGGACGGAGAAAAACACAGACATTGGTAATCCGGACGGAAATAAAATCACAGAGGAGCACCTGTAAAATAGAAAATTCCCCCACAACCTCATGTAAAATTTAATCCCATCCAGATAGGGCTTAATGTGCAAATTAATAGAAGATAACGCAATAGCCAAAAAAAAAAAAAATCACCACAGAAGTTAGCTAGCTAGGAAATGTAGCTAATATCTGAGAATATGACAATGTAGATAAAAAGATTGAAATCCTAGTTTACAGCTAGATTTATAGTGGTTGGCGGTATGATGGCTGATCCAGTGCTCTGGTTGAAATTCTTATAAAATAGATGCCTTGAGCCGTGAGAAAAAACAACATATTACACATAATTCACTCAGAACGTGATGTAAGAGAAGAAAAGGCAGAACAAGAGAGAACACGATTTCCGAACGCTGCATCCACTCTCGTTACATGTCACAGTGAGCACAGCACAACATCAGTCTGAAAATCACTTGTGCTGTCTCTCTTTCAGTGACCTTTCACTCGTCACTAATCACATTCAGGTGTTCCAGAAACCAAAACATTGTCAAAATCTATTTGTATTAATGGGAAAAGCTCATGTTTAGTCTGTGCTCTGTAGCTACACTTAAAAAAAAAAAAAACTGCTGGTAATATCGTTAGCGTAAATAATCACCTTTAACATCGGTTTTTAGAACATACAGATATCTATATTGTCAACTAACATGCGTGCGTCTGTATTTTTATAAGGATATTATTATAAACAGTGATGCTCAGATTCATTCAGAAATGCGCAGTGCTGGAGCTGCTCCGCTTCGCTCTCTCCTGATTAAATAACGGAAGTGTTTCACTCACGGACAGCATGTGTGGAGGAAGTGTTGGCGCCCAGCAAAAACAACACAAAACATCATATTTACTTTTGCTCACAAAAATAAAACCATTTATTTATTTTTATAACCACCGAACGAAGCAGTATCGATGAAATGATAAAGTAGTATTGATCGAATGCCGGAGTGTTTTGTTAAAAAATCCTAAATGATATTTCACACTTCATACTTGCTTGCATATTACCAAGAAATTGGATTTAAAGGATAGTACAAACGTGTAGTTCAGCTTCGCTTTAGATATACCAAAATATCAGACCGTAAATATGACGCTTTATAGACTTTATGCTGTGATTTATACTGCTATCATAATAATCTTAAAATATACAGTGATATAATTTTATGGCTGTATCATGAGCCTGGGACTGTGATTGCTGTGGTGGCTTTGGGGCTGCGGTTGCCACGAGCAGCTTCATACTCAGGACTCCATCAGTGGACGGTGGATAGATTTTAACCAACTGGACTTCTTGCTAAAACTGTGATGAATTTACTGGTTGCACAATTGCACTATTTGTCCATATAGTACACAGTAATAGAAGGGATTTATTTATAATTGCACTATCCATTGCACCCAGATGAGGATGGGTTCCCTTTTGAGCCTGGTTCCTCTCAAGGTTTCTTCCTCATGTCGTCTCAGGGAGTTTTTCCTTGCCACCGTCGCCTCTGGCTTGCTCATTAGGGATAAATCCACATATTTACAATATATATATTTTTTAATCCATTTATTTCTGGAAAGCTGCTTTGTGACACTGTCCATTGTCAAAAGCGCTATACAAATAAAACTGAATTGAATTGAGTGTTCCAGCTATTAGGCAAGAGAGTACATGGGGTGTTTTAATAATTTATAGATATTCACAATTTATAAAAGTAACAGTGTAGAGAAGGTTTTGTTTGTAGCTTTTGTGACAATAAGGTCACATTATGTAAATTGTAAATGATTTATTAGTTTAATGATTTAATTATTTTAATTGCTTAATTAATTGTATTAGTTTAAAGATTTATTAGTTTGGGTGCTTTAAATCAGGCATTAAGAAGCAAAAACCTTACAATAGATAATATTATGCCAAGAATCTCTGACTAATTATGTTTATTTTTCCGTGTGTTTGTACGAGTGAGAGAAAGGGAGAATATAAACACGTCCTTCAGAATCGTTCCTGAATTGTGAAGAGCGTGACTCGCTCGGCGGTTCGAGCCACATTTCTCCTGTTAGTGCTCAATGCTGAATGTCAGGATGTCATCTTCCCCTGGACCGAGGTCTTGTTTTTGCAGTGTGGCTGTCATCCTCAGCTCTCTGCCTGCTGCATTTGTCAACACTATGACTCTGACAGGTCACTTTTTCCCAGAATTTGACCTGGCTGACCTAGAGTGACCCGCTTCCTGCAGCAGGCCTCTCTCCTGGAAACACCCCGTTTCAGCTGGCTTCTCGCCGGGAACACGGACCTGGAGGGAGGAATTCTGCAGTCAGAGCCGAGAACAATAGCGCAGTCATGTTTGTTCTAGCCAAGTTATTTTCCAGCGGCTTGCTGCACTGGCAGACTGTAGGCTCCAGCTTTTCCAGTTTTACTCAACTTAAAATGTGTCAGAGGATCAGCATAGCCTTTCACCCACTTTTGTTTAATTAAGATAATCAGCTCTTATTCTGTCACTAAAACTCACCAGATTATGCAAATTGGACGAGGTGAACTGTAGTCTGTCAGTGAGTGAACATGTTTTGTAGTCACGAAGGAAGATCTCCCATTAGGTGCAGCGTGTGCCAGCGGAGAAGGCTTTCGTTAAGCACGGGTCTTTCTCCAATGACTGCGTCCCATAGCAACAGCAGCTGAGCCGTATGAATGATGAAGCCGCCGTGTCAAACAGACTTGCGCTTAACCCTCGGAGTGCTGTGATGAAGACGGCAGACTTGTTTGCTGCCACGCTGACACCATCTGTCTTCATACTTCTTCACTTACACTAACACTGGCTTAAAATGCTGCTTTCACTTGGTTATTTTTTGTTGCAGAAGGACTTAGCGTGTAACAAACAAACTTTCTCCGGCTGAGTAGATTCATAGAAGAACAGTGATAATACAGTAATAATACGTACAGTAATAAATTGGGATTAAATGTTGTAGGTTGCATATATAGACCTGTATTGTCTACTCAATACAGTAAAGTTTGTGGTTAACTTTGGTTAACTTGAAGGATTTGAAGGATAAGCTGACCAAACTTTTATCTGCTATGTGTAAGTGTAGTTCAGAATATTACCTGTTAACAATTCAGTCCCAGTGTCCCTAGTTAAAATGCAGTGAAGGCTAACAAGTGCTTCCTCTGAGACATGTGAAGCCAGCCATCTTTTCGCATCTCTTCTCATGCTGCGTCACATGGCAGCGTGAGGCACTCGAGAGGAACATGCTATCCGCCCTCTTCCGCATATATGAGCTCACAGACACCCATGATTTGCCAGTGTTGCTGTGATTGACAGGAGAGTGAGAGTATGCCACCCCTTTCACCCAGAGGCCAATTTTGCTTCCTTGGCTCCAGATGACAGTGACACCGACGGAAAGATAGGATGAACTCTGTTCTGTTGTGCCGCTTGAGAACCTATAGATT
This sequence comes from Pangasius sanitwongsei, assembly GCA_037576675.1. Lineage (NCBI taxonomy): Eukaryota > Metazoa > Chordata > Actinopteri > Siluriformes > Pangasiidae > Pangasius > Pangasius sanitwongsei. The sequence goes on along the minus strand of CM075014.1, from coordinate 7,115,428 downwards.
TTTTTTTTTTTTTGGCATGTATTTAAAGCCCAAACTGTCAGACAGTGGAGCTAGGCTTAATACCGCTGTTCACTATTGCGTAACTTACGTTACAGCTAAGTAAGAATTATGTATATTATGTATAAACCAAAATGTGTTCAGCATACTCTATTCTGTGCAAGCAGTTCCCACAGTGAACAAATTCATACTTACATCTGACATCTAAATATTGACATCCACAATTTCTGCAATCCGTTGTACTTGGAGCTTGGAAATTGTCGGGAAAGTCGATTTCCCCGAGTTCTGATCTAGAAGTGTTCCACTGCTTCCACTCAGAAGCCCATGGATGCCAAGTGCAAGGTCATATTCGTATGGCTACTCTCTGAATTTGATATATAAAGAAGATCTACATGAATTATTTCGTGATAAGTGATTAGAAACAACATCCAAGATAGGTCAACCATCTGTCAAACATCATTGCTAATCATGTTAGTAAAATGGAGCAGAAATCAACGAGATTATGTCACAAATTTACATTACAAGTTGCCAATGATGCAAAAGGAAACCAGTTTACTGTGACTGTTGACTGTGACGCACCATTTTATTTTGACGTCAGGTATGTTTATGTAATTGAATTCCGAGTTGAATGACTGTCTCATTGCACTTGTCGGAGGTCTAGTTTTTCCAAGTTCAGAGCACAATGAATTGCAGCAGATCTCCTCACTACGTGTGCGTAACTCACCTATAAGCCTAAGTTATGGATCTCATCATTTAGGTTGATATCAAACCATCTAAAACAAACACTCGTTATCTGAAGCAGTAAAGATTGAGGAGATTTATCAGAGCCTTGCTAGTTGACCCCACCGTCTGAGCTGCCATGTTAATGTAACGTGATGCAACATGATAGCAGGAACATCTGTTATACTTAGCAACAGAGTGAAGGTCCACACAGTGTACTCTGAGTGACTTGAAGGTTGCCAGTCAGCTGAGTATTGCGATTCATGAATCGAATTTATTATTATGGTGCACATACTCTCTATTTATGTCACTTCCTGTGTGTTTTTAATGGTTCTTTCCATTCGAACATCACTTTGTACAGTTCCTCTCTTTTTTTGGCGGCTCAGCCTAAGACAGCAAATGATGAGCCACGAAACACAAACACCGTTAGTCATTGCTCTCTGGAGGTGGACTGGACATCTGAGCCAGTGCAGACCTCCAACCCCATCTCTTTGTACTGATCCAGCTCTGCTTTTGTTGAACACAGCCCTAAGCGAAACCAGATGGTTTTCGTTTGGACTGTACTGTATATTCGTTTTCAGCGCATACTTTCACAAATCAAATAAATGGACTGTTACCCCGAGGGCTTCGCTCAAAAGCAGTTTGGCAGAGGCTCAAAATGACTCCTGCGCCCTTTCCTCGCTGAGGTGGCAGCGTCGGTATTCGGCGAGCCTGTCGGAATGTGCCCTTAATTAAATTTGCTCCCAAAACAAGTTAACTCTTGTTACCTTGTGAAGGTAACAGGGCAACAGGCAGAGCAGAGCAGAGCTCCAGCCTGGATTAAAGTCCTATCTCAGCGTCCTGTATGAAGCGTCACGCTCTCATTGCCCAATTATGTGGGTGGTAACGCTGCATAAATAGTGGCAGGAAATAGAAAGGGAGGCTGTAGTAATCTCGCCCGAGCCCCATGTGATACATTTTATTGGCGTTGTCTACATGTATCACGATGAGCTGTCTTCATTTTTCGCACAAGCATCTGCCGAGTTCAGGCGGGAATGCGTGAGAAGCACATCTGGGAAACAAATGAGAGAGGGAGAGAGAGAGAGAGAGAGCTTGTTTTGTCTCTTTGTCACATTGTCATGGCTGCGTGGCTGTTTAGCAGGATCTCAGAAGGGCTGTCGAGTGCCTCTGTTTAATTCCTTTTGCTGTGCCCGAGGCTAAGAAAGCAACACCAGCGAGCGTGTGACTGAGCCATGGCTGTGCGACGCACCTTGAAAGAGAGGCCCAGTGGGAGGCATGTACATGACTGGGAGCTGAAACAGCCTCCACACACACACACACACACACATGGCCATGTCTGTATTCTATTCCAGCATGTGAGCTATGTGATGTAGCTGCTGCATTTTGGACCGAGAGAAGCCCTCCAGGGAAATTTGAGCGCAATTATTCCAAACAGTAGATTGTCTAGGAACGATCTGGGTCTATTTACCACATCACTGATCTGTCAGTAGGACTCACAAGAAATCTATATTGAGCTAATGTTAAGAGTGAGATCTGTATTTTATTAAAATATTACTGCTAAATAATGTTTTTGTATCGAGATTCATGATAGGTACATTTCTTCCAGTTTCCTGTGCTCTGATTGGCTGCGTTTGTGAAGCGAGCTTATTCGAACACATGACTTCACTTCACTCTTTTGAAGTCCTCGGGGCTTATCTCGCCTAAGGGAGAGTGAATCTATAACACAAGGGCAAGGTTCTGGTGTGAAACACCAGTCTTTGTTTGCCATTCTATGGGCGCCATTGATTGGTTCCATACAGTGGAAACTTGACCTTCTGCAGATGTTTGAGGTTCTGCCAAGGCGCAGCGTGATCTGCCCACCAGACAGCTTTTTCCTTGTTATGTCGACACACGGATAAAAAAAAAAAACGCTAACCATTGACGTATTCAAATGAGCAGACTGTTAGAGCTGGTTGGAAGAGAAGTGTGAAATGAGCATGGCTGATGGAGGGAATAGACCACGCTCGCCGAGATTCTCATGCAAATTTCTTTTTTCAGCAGAGCACCAAAATGATTTTCAGAGCAAGCATTGCAGTGCACTGTGATTTATGCCTGAAGGAAATGTGTTTGGTGGAGAGGTTTCTTCATTAAATGAACCGCCTCCCAGCGGGCTTCCCAAGGGGTATGAAAATGCTTCAGGTCTCGGTGGAAAAGGCCCAAAAAACAAATGGACTCCAATGAATCACAAATGTGCCTTTTGTTAAAGAGAAGCACCAGGATAAAGCCGGCTCATGAATGTCAGCGGTATTTCTGTGCACCTAGACAATAAATATAGTATTGTTTTAAAGACCGAACGCACTGTCGGATATTACTGGGAATGATTTTATGCAGTAATTAGTTCATATTTTGTGACATAATTAATATTGTATGAATGTGGTAATAACAATGAACCAGAGCTTGTGGAGATTTCTAAAAGTCTCGTATAGCAACACAGGCTAGTGATTTATCACGTGTTGGTTAGCGGTGTTACGGATTGAAATTTCCCCAGTATCACGTGAAACAGTGAAATTTAAAAGAAAATCTATTACAAAACCTTTGTGCCAAAGTCTCTTTGCACATTCTTGTATATGTAATAGAAACCAAAAGGAAATGAAAAGATGAACTCTAATAGTTCTCCATTCTGCAGGATAAGATTTCAGTACAATTAATATTTTTACTGGTCATTTTTATAAAAAAGTAAATTTCACAGTTTGTAAAAAAAATTACTGACATGACAGATTCAGATGGGTCTAAAATCCCAGAGATACTCTGGTAATAATTACACTACTCCACCTCTCCATGTAAAACTAATCCAGTCTGAATAGGACTTTGGAAAGCTATTTTTGAGAATGACATTTCCATAAAATTTCATTGGGCCTCAAGCTGGATACAAACAAATTTAATTCTGACCGTTCATATGAGCGTTTGCATGAGAAGTTTGGTATACTTGAAAATCCTGTAAGTTTGGAAAAATGTTCATATCCTTCTCCTGCTCCTGAGTGTGTATAAATTTTTACATGTAAGAACACTAATTAATGTAAACCTCGATTTGATCGACTTCAAATCATATAATTTGCATGCATTACTGTACTTTTATCTCTGGAATATACTGTCGAGTTTAAATTACTTATTTTTATTACATTTACAGCGTTTAGCAGATGCTCTAATCTAGAGCAACTTACAGAAATGCTTTGAGTCTCTATCAAAAACACATCCTCATGCCAGTTCACTAGGTCGAGACCATCGAGAGCATTTTGTGAAACCAGGATTTTATATTATTGGCATTAATTAAAGAATATTTTTTTAAAAAAATGGCACTGTATAAAGTCTGTCTGTGCAGAGCTGTAAGCTGTAAACAAAAGCTTCAGCTCATTTATTATTATTATTAATATTATACATTATTATTTTTGCCCTAAAAGTGAGCCAAAATAAAGTCCGCTTCTGCCCTTCAGCCTTTACTCAGATCGTTCATTTCGTGCTCCCAGCCCCCTTTGTGCTTGACCTTTTATGGACTTTAGTGGGTGCGACTAAATGCAAGTAAGCTGAGGAATGCACTCTGCACGTGATGTGTGATCAACATACGCACACAAGTATGAAGAAAATCGGCCTTTCCAAAACCTTTGAAAATTCGGTGGAAAATTTTCAGTTTGGTTATGCAAATATTTACACACAACTTTCACACACAAGATTTAAAAGATTGATAACTGAGGCCCACTGTCAGTATTTATCACGTTGTCATTATAAGATAAACCCGAGGGTGGCTGTAAGGAAAGAAAAAATGAAAAAGATTTTAATCAGTATGATTAAAATGATCACACACCCTGACTAACCATGGCACCGTAACAACTCGAGTTCTTGTTAATTTCATATTTTAGGAAGATTAATTAAATAGCTTAAACAATAAATACAGTCGTCAATGATTTATAGCCTCGGCACTTCACTTACGGTCAGTTTCCTGCATCATGTTATCTACATTCTTTACTATTAATGACCTGTCTTTTATGTACGGAGACATAATGTACGAACGAGGAAGAGTCCAATCCCGGGCTGTAGTGAGAGTGAAACAGCGAGAGAGTTATTTGGATCTCTGACTAGGATTTAAACTCACAACCTTCCTGTTCATTAGAATGAATAAGTATATAAGTACTGTACTGTACTGTGTAGGTACTAGAATAAGTACTGCATAAGAGTACAAGCATAAGAGTACGGGAGTACTCGTAACGCACACTATCTGCCAGCCAATTAAATGATACGCAAGACCAACATTCTCCTTGGTTTCATCCCGGTTTCATCCCGAGCAAAATAAACAAATAAAAAAAAACGGTTTGCTTTTGCCGTGTGGACTTTGTTCACAAGCAGAAAGTAGATAATCAAACAGACTTGGTTATGACATGCCATTCGGAGGCCAGGCAGCCAGAGAAACTGGTGCAGGATGTTGTGAATTTTATGTGAATGGAGGTCCCTGAAGGGCAGCTTAATGGGATGGGAGCAGACATGGCTGCCCTGCAGAGGGATTTGGGAATGAACAGTGTACTCTCTGTCTTCCTTCTACTTTCACCCCAGCCAGGCTGCCAGACCAGGAAAAGGCCACGACTTCTCTCTGTGTGTGTGTATGTGTGTGTGTATGCGTGTAGGGCAAAGTGTCTGGATGCATTCAGATACTGCTGGAATTTTCTTTCCTGCAGGTGGTGGTTGGCGGTTGTTCTCTGTGTCAAGCAGAAAAAGAATTCTGTGAAAATATGGAATAAAAAATGGGCCCCATTGTTCTGGAGCGAACACAGCATGTCTTGTTCGCTTCTCCATTGTTGGTATTTCTCAAGCTGAAGTCTTCAAGGAATCAGAGTATATGGACCTAGAAAGCCAGGCAAAAAAAAAAAAAAAGAGAGAGAGAGTATGAATTAAAGCATGAATCCTGACCAAATACAGGCCACGATTTAACTATAGAAATGGGCAGATATAAAAATGCTGGCTGCCCACAGAGAAAACGGCGTGCAGCCACTGTATGAGTGGTGAGGCTGAGAGTTAAGAAATACAGAGATACACTTTCTCCCTCACTGTGGAAAAACTCACGCAAAACATGAGGAAAATATTGCTTTTTTTTTTTTTTTTTTTTTTTGCTTAAAATTGCAGAGAAAGCTTGTCACAACCCGAGGAACACTAGAAGACAACTGATAGTATACGAAACAAAATTAGGACACCTGGAAACGGCTTGAGAGCTGTGGTTTGTTTCTGCACGTTGACGTATTTCCTTCTGAAACAGGACATCAGGGAGGGAGCACGCCGAAGGGCTTGGCTGATTTCCACAACACCCAATAGCTTTTGAGATGTGCCAAATCTCTCGCAGAATCTAAACAAGCTCAACAGTAGCTTAGCAAACCGGCTAAATAACTGCAACTTCGTCATGCTCGGTATCCAAGAGCAGAGGTTTCCAACCACCAGACCTTGGGTTGTACATCGCTGTTGGTCAGTACAGAGCTGCAGCAGTTCTTCTTTTCCAAAGTGGTATGCCTAATGCGTCAGGAAAGACCATTTTAAGTAGTGATCACACTTGATTTTCACTCGATGGTGCAAAATCTTGCCATTATCTTGGTCCTGGTGTGAGATGTTTCTGGAGGGAAAGACGTTCCATGAGGTTCTGTGACAGCTAGCCTTACCAGTCTAGCTAGTTTGTTGTTAACGTTGTTAGTTCCGCCATGTTGAGTCTTCCAGAAAGACATGACCCCAGTTCTGTGCTCTTGTGTTTATTGGCTCATGCTTCCAGATGTGTAGGGTTGAAGTGAATGTAGATGAACTCGATAAAAATCAGAGTACAGAGAAGCAAATCCCTGTTCGTGTAGCACATCCTCTTCCATTCTACCGAATGTGACTTTTCACCAGGTGAATTTGATTTGCTTCACATGCATGTTAATCGATGTGGCATTTTATACCAAACATGGTGGTATGGTTGATGCACACATCAAGTATGATTTTACGCTCAAGTTTTGTCTGTGCTGCACGTGGCAAGGACGTGGTGTCTAGCTAGAAACAATATGGAATACGGTACTTCTGCTGTGTTACGCAGTGCATGACCAACATCTAAACTATAGTTCAGCCTGTAGCCGTGTAATAGCGGCTTCATGGCTGTTCTAACTGACTCACAGTGTAAGATCTTGTTAAATGAACAAACTTTGTCATCATATGCAGTGGTAAAAGATGTATATAATAATCGAAGGGACCAGTATGCACATTATATTCACTATTTCATTACTATATGCTATTATAGTATAAATGAATTCTCCACTCCCTGTATACTTGATGTGCCTGGAGTAAATTGAAAAGCATCATGGAGTGGTAAAATGGACAGTAGGCTTCTTCTGTGGAAGAAGGAAAATAAGACATGAGGCACTGAATTATAGAGAAACAGACGACTTCCAAACAGCTCCATTTGAGCCGAGATCAAGATTTTGGAATGGGAATGAGCGAAAAACACAAGCGATGGTTTGGAAAGTGAATTTCGTGCGAGAAGCTGCATGAGCTACATGAACGACTCATGTTTGCTGCTAAAGATTTGCTTTTGTAAAGTGACATGCTCAGTTTGTTTATGAGTGGGCGGGACAAATCTGTTCTCTAGTGCATCTGATTGGTTGCTAGAATTGGGTGAATTGGGTGGGTAATGCATGCGCATATATATATATATATATATATATATAATGTGTGTGTGTATATATATATATATATATATATATATATATGTGTGTGTATGTATGAATATGTATATAACTTTTTTTTTTTTTTACAAATCATGCCAGGAGACTTGTACAGAAAGCTTAAAAACACCAATGTTTATTTCATTTGCACTTTAATGTTTATTTTCTCAGTGTTCTGTAACATCTTTTGAGCCCTTGCTACAGTGATGAGTTTTTTTTAAAAGTTATTTTTAATGTTTATGGTTTAAGGACTCATTCCAGTACTGCACACACTGAGTTAAACACTGCTTTAATGGTACTAAGAAATCCGTACAGCGATGGACGGTGTCATTGTGGTTTCAGTGCCATGTTTAATGCAGCGGCAATAAAGATAAAAATAACTACTGTCAAAACAACTATATCTGAAATTAAGCTGGAAGACAAAACGAATGCGTCCGTTTCCGCAGTGTTAGTTGGTTACTATGGATGATGGGCTTTTGAATGTTCCACTTTCTGAAATCCTCATCCTTATGACAACACCTATAAAGATTCTCATCACATCTTCCAAAGAGGAATTGTAACCGCTCACCAAATGGTTCAATTTGTTCTTTCCCTAAAGCTTCTAAACGTCCTTTTGGAAATTAAATGTAGGTCTTGGCTTTAGCTGTCTCTCCCCTCCCAGATGAAGATCGAGAGATTTCCATGGCTGTTAGTGCACAGGCGGCTGTGAGGAAGGGGTAAAAAAAAAAAAAAAAAAAAAAGGAGGATGATATTTTTGTAGGCTCGCTCTGACATCTAGCCAGAGGAGCTTATCTGGAACTTTTGTTTGCTTTTGCAATCCCCAGTCCTCGTCCGGCTGTTCCCCCGAGGTCCTGAAACCGGGGGCCTGCTCCGAGTGTGAGCCAAGCGTGGGCGACCTGCTGAAAAAGCCGGCTGTTCCACTACACCGGGAGTGTAGAGCAGGATAAACTAGAATCCGTGAGAATGAGATCGCAGACTCTACTATACGATTGCGGTTATATATCCGACTTACTTACTGAAGGAGAAGAGGTTCAAGTGGGGGTTGCTTTCCTGTAGATGTGTAGGACTGGGGGTAATTTAGAGCTTCTGTGCTCACATATAGAGGCAAGAGGCCTCCGCGGTCTCGAAATGGCCGTAGATCAGGGCTCCCAGGGGCTTCCTGCTCCCACTCCCTCTCTTCCCACCTTTTATACCGCTCTCTTGACCTCTGTATGAAAGATGTTTTCCTCTCCCTTACTTTCCTTCTCAATTTTTTTTATGACTCCTTTCTGTCTCACACTTTTCCTTTTTTCTTTGTTAGTTAGCTTCCGGGAAGTATGTGGTAAATATTTTGGATTTAAGTTCCTAGTAGTCATATGTGTATCTTTATAACCAGATGTTTTTCATGAAAGCCACATGTGCTGCTATTTCGTATCACTGTCTCAGTTTCAGCATTTGATTTTGCTATTCACACTGGAAATCTATCCCACTGCCAGCTCCGTGGAAACACCCCACATTCCCGCGTTCATGTCCTCATGGAATGCGACACAGCGATAATGGAATGTTGGGTTTTTGTGAGCTGAGCTTGTTGGCTCTGCTTTGCTGGAAAATCCCATCACCGTGCATTAAGCCATGCCTGAGAGGAACGCAGTGACAGCAGGCAGCTTAATACCAGGCTGAGCCTGGACTTCTGCCCGTCTGCGCTACACAGTCGAGATGGAGAGGAGCGTAGTGGCATTGTGTATGCCACAGACCTGAAAGAATCCTCAGACAAAAAAAAAAAAAAGAAGACAATGTGTTTGTGAAGAAATGGTAATGAAAAGTGAAGTGTTCTTTTCCTCTTTTCCTTTCAGGTCATTATTCGCTCCACTCAGACACATTGTTTATAGATTCGCATTGTCGAAGACATCATTTTGTTGATGCACAATGCTCTCTTGACAAAAATAAGATGCCAGGCCAGCACTATAATCACACTAGAGATTTGTATAATTCATCGGGTTAAGGCGCTGGGTGTCCATGGGGATGAAATTGGTTGTTAATCACGTGGGTTTGGTTTATTTTAGTGGAAATGTGGAAATAAATTTTCCATTGGCCGCTTTAGTTGTTTGTGTTTGGTGCTTTTGGCTGGACATCCTTTGCCCAGATGTCTGTCCCTTATAAGCCAAGCCACTGTGTTCCTGTCTTGGCAAGGCAATGTGTGTATCTCCAAAATTTTGAAATGGCTCAGCTTGTGTTTGCCTGTTTATTGAGTAACACGTCTGTGAGCAATTCACAAAGATTTAACGACTGTCTTAAATGAAATCCAGCAGCCGCTTGCAGTAGTTTATCATAGCTTATTTTGAATGTAAAGTCACTATGTTAGAGTTTACAAACTACTGAAAATGTAACAATTAACATCAATGTAGGATTATGTTATTACATGAAAATGTACAACTACCCAAAGTATAATGACTATAAATGCATTTCTTTTGAGGAGGAGGAGGATTTCTTTATGTGGGAAGTTTTTCTTGCGTGGTGTATCATGACTGAACGTGGCTATTTTATATGAGCCATAGCCCTAGCGATCTTTGGTTAGTGCAAAATATCACTGAAACTGAGATAGACATGGTAGCATGCATTAAAAAAATATCTTAAACAGTTTGCCATTAATGTAATATTATCCTGATGTTCAGCGTATTCAAATGTAGATTAAGTCTGCAGCCATTAGTCATTTTTTATTGCTATGGTTTGCTACTAAAATGTTAATTTGTCGCAGAGCTGAAGCGGCAGAACGGTACAAGAGAAAGATCATTTGAGTCAGCTCTTTATTGTAAAGCCCAATCCATTTGGATTTTGATCAATGGGCTACTTGCACAAAAACTTCCGCATTATAGCCAAAACGGCACTTCTGCTTCCAGCTCATCCACTATAATAGCAATGACGCTATTATATATATTTTGTCATACATACATAACTATGAAGGTAAGAAAATACCTATTAATAGAAACGAACACCCAAGCTAACTTTAGAACAGAAGTATGACTTTATTGCAAGAATGGAAAAAAAAATCCCAAACCTTAGACGTTACTGTCTCGCTGTGCTGCCTGCTGTAAACAGTGCAACCAAAGATGCAAGATTCACGCTATTTCAAAAACGGAAGTTACGTCATTGCTCTGAGCGCAAGTAGCCCATTATCTACTGTTAAAATATAACTCGAGAAAAAGACCTCACTTGAAGTAAATACATTACAGTGAGAACGATGGTCGCTAACCGCTTCCCTGCGTCTCGATCGTGAATACTTCCTGTTTAGGTCAGATCATCTTATTGGTTGGCTGCAGATTGAAAAACGTCAACGTTTGTTAGATGGTTGTTGTATACGCTAATAGTTCCGTACCCTACGTGTTCGTGTTGCGATTGAAATTCTACGCCGTGCTATTTTTTTTTTCTTTTTTTTCCTGATATAACTGTTTTTTAGATAAACCCAACAGACAAATGAACAGGAGAAAAATGAGTAGAATCTCACATAACATGTACAAAAGAGAACACAACGAGGGGGAAAAAGGCCCCCTTCCACAACCTGAACTGTCTCTCCCTCCCCAAACACACACCAGATATATGATTTAAACACCCTTAACAAATACACTGTGCTAGTTTTAAGTGAACTACTCTCAATGAATGGTTAAAGATCAACATTAAATGCAGCTGGTGAATAGAATGCAGCTCTGTATGCAGGCAGAGAATATTACCAGACAGTACAGTTAGAGACATTGCTGTAAAATGATTATCCACCCATAAATAATGTTTGCATGACAATCAGGTCTTATGTAACTCTCAGTAGTTGTATTGTGATGTTGCGTAAAGCTCTGTAAAGCTCTGCAGCTTGTGGGTTTTCATGTTCTCCAAAAGCTGACTGTTGTAGAAATTGCTCAGCCTGCCAGAAGATAAATATAGTCAATGATTAACAGTATATCCACACCTCTAAGCGCACTGCGTAAGATAATGAGAAATGCCGCATGTGCACTGTAACACTTCATACACGAACAAGTCCTAATTTGAGCCACGTAACTGAAACACGTATATTTCTAAAGGTATTTTAGTTCATTATATTGTTACCCATAGTGCACTGTGAATACAGCCAATGCACATGGCTTCTTCACTAAAATATCACAGTGCAGAGTGATTGGTTTTAGGACGGATACTGGAGCATAGCGGTGTGCAATATAACACAAATATATTGCAACGTTTGAAAACATTCCTATGATACGTGAAATGTATCATATCTAGGCTAGCTAACAAACATATAGAAATAAACCATTAAAGAAATGAGTTTGATTATACTGTCATTCAATCTCTAGAAAAATAAATTAATACTAAAAAGGAGGGCGACAAAATTAGTAAACTTTTTAACATTTTACAATTTTAAAGTTTCAAAACAGTGGTAAAATTTATGAGTGCTTCCAGACAGTATATTTTTTATGTTAAAAAGTTGTAAAGTGTATTGTGATATAATTTAGCAGAATATCAATATTATATCGTCTCATCCTCAAGCCCTAATGTAGTGGCTAATATTTTGAATACTTCTATTCCTTTTTTTTGTGAATGCTTTTATTTCTGTTGTTTAGTTCACTTGGTAATTTATAACATTTAAGCTGTTTCGTAATTGGTTACGATGTCGAGGGTTTGGATAATTCAAAGTGATTTTCTGTACTGAATACACCACTAACAAGTACCTGATGACTTGAGCAGCTGTTAAACAATATTTTCTAAATCTATATCCAAGGTTGTTATGTACAAAGTGTTGTCTGAATTCAGTCCGGTGTCGTCTTCTCTGTTTCTTGCGTTGTATGTCTATATATATATTTTTTTTTCAGTGCTAGTTGAAACACATTGAGCAGTTTGCAACCTGGTAAAAACCCAGCTCTAAGCAGTAAGAAAGCAATAACAGCTGAAATTCATTGGCTTGATTTTCTCAGCCGGTCTCTCTCTCAGGTTGTTGAGAAATCTAGTGGCTTCTCAACAGGAAACATGGCCGATGCCAGTAATGATTGTGAAAAATAGAGAGCCGTTTTCCATGATGTCAGCCCCATGGCCCTGGCGTGAACTGGAATAGTTTGTAAGGGTGTGCGTGTGTGTGTGTGTGTGTGTGTGTGTGTGTGTGTCCGTTGCTTCAGAAATCAAATTTCCTGTTTCGAGATTCACCTGGCAAGCGCACGTGCAGATAAAAGCCTCGCGGCTTGTAATCCAAAGAACAATGGAAAGGACGGAGGTCGTAGAGATGGGCGTCCCCTTGTCCACAGCGTCCTCTGTTTCCCTGGACAGCCTCTACATTGTGGAAAAAAAGAGAGGAGAAAAAAGGAAGTGGGTGAGCGAGCAGGGTGAGATTGATGCGATAGCAGCAGGAATTCACATTTCTCAGCACAGCTGAAAGACATTAAGTCCGCCGTGAAGCGTAGCCGCGGCTCTGGGGAGAGGAAACGGCGCAGGACGGCACTCCCTCTCAAACCTCGACCAGAGGTCACTCAGTGTGGGCTCATATGTGACACCGCCGGGTGGGAAAAAACAAGAAACCCTGAGAAACCTTCACTGAAAATAGCCAAAGATCGCGGACATTTGGATGACGGATTTTATACTTTTTTTTCTGATTTTTTTTTTTTTTTTTTTTCTGTTTTACGAATACTGCGGAATCTTCTGCAAAAGCATATTGTCATACTTCCAGTTTAATATTGCTTCAGATTCAATTTTCCGCACTTCCCTTCTTACTGGTGTATGTAATAAAAGCCACTGAAGCCAAGGTGGATAGATTACCAAAATATCTGTGTCAGCTGCCTACCAGGCCTGGTCCAGCTCTCTCACTTTCTCTTTTTCCTCCACCGCCCCAGGCTGAGCTGATTGGGTTTGTGGGCAATTACATGTCTGGTTTGAAATGATTGTGGGGGTGGAGTGGAGGACGAAACGCTACTGGGCCTTCTTGTAGCGTTTCACTGTCCTTTTCTTTTTCACAAGGAATTTTTTTCCCTCTAAATAACTAGTCTGTGTGGCTTTGGTAGTACACATATTTAAGATGAGACCCACCCCTTTTCCGTCACCCTCCATTTTCTAGATGGATAATGACTCTGAGACAAGTCACTGAGAATGTACGGAGTGTGTGTGTGTGAGAGAGAGAGTGTGTGTGTTTGCATATACAGTATGTGTGCATACATTACTGTACTGTTGTCTAATATGAATGAATGAACTGATTTTCAGAGCAGTGTCATTTCATTGTACAAAGGGGCAGCTCTCATAGAGACCTGGCTCGCCAATATTCTGAACACGACAGTGGGATTTTTGTTTGCACTCATCCCTCTCGTAGTGTGTGTGGGTGTGGATGTAGGAAAAGAAGAGCAGAGGTTTGATGTGCAGCGTGATGGCCTCCTGTGGCGTTCGCACATGTGGTGCTAATACTCAGTTAAATGCGTCTGCTGTTTAGTTCTGCTTTTGGACAGATGGCTAAGTAGGAAAACGCCATTTCGTTTCTGGAAGCAGTCTCGCTCCAGCTATCTTTTTTCCATCGCTCCCCTGCTGAATGACAGTGCAGAGGATGTTGCAATGCTACTGTAATCCCCGTGTAACAAAACAGGAAGAGTAGACCTCTGAAAATTATCTGGGATGCTTGTATTTAGCCAGTTTTCCATATTGGGTTGTCAGTTTTCCTCCATTATTGTTTGTTCATTCATTACATCTAACAAGTGAGGTTTGATGGAGTGATTATGCCTTGCCTCGTCTCAAATAAGGTCTATGTTAGGGATGTATTGATACCCTTTTTTCCAGACTCTCGCTGTTACTGATATTGGAATGAATAAGTTATGTAGTATTATCAGTCAGGGACGTCATGGGACATTTTACGTTTAAAATTCACACACTTGGGCTACTAGGTTTATTCTTTATAACTTTAGCTAGCTGATTTGAAATGAACTGCATTAGCTAGCTACATTAGCTGCCTTGGATGGAGTTGGGCTGCAGTGGAGAAGGGTAGGTTTTATTTGACTTCTCTACACCTGTAAAATAAAGTGAAGTACGTCATCAAGAACCACATACTGACTAAGAGCTGTTATTTTCACTCACTTAGCATCTTTTTCTCGCCTAGCTAGCGTTTGCGGCAGTGCGCTGCTAGCAGTGAACTCCTCGTGCTAGGTTTTAGGTTTAAATTGTTCTATCAGGTTATTTGTATTGTAATAAGATGGAGTAGTTGCTTCTATTGATCTTTTCACAGTCTGCTTTGCTTTGATTGCAATTATTATTCATGAAATACGTCCAGGTCGCCTGTTCATCAGTGCAACAACGTACACATAGTATCACATGGTATCAGAGCATTTGTTTTTCTTTAATCAGAGCATGGTATTGATGACACCAGTATCACTATCAGTGCATCCCTGGTAGTCTGTGTGCCTGTTGTATGTAGCTGCTTTTAATCCGGTATCCAGCAGTCCTGTTATACATTGAATACTGTAATTTCGGAGAGAAGCTTAGCCCTCTCCTTACACATCTTTGTTTCTTGCAGAGCAGACATGTTTGAGTGTGTTCCATGCATATTATACATCATGCTTGAGCAGCGTGTCTGAAAAATTGACAGTGAAAGGAGGAGTGCTGTTTGGACCTGCCCAGCATATAAAAACCCAGCCTCTTCCCTTCACTTCAGAGCCACAATCATGGCAGCTCAGACAACAAGTTCACTAAGAGAGATGATTTTTACATCCAAGTCTGTTAAAAAGAAGCTACAGCAACTCAAAACTTTCCCAAACTTCCCGATGCTTATGTTTTTACTGGGCTTCACATGCCATTGAGCAAGCAGTGTAGAAGTGCAATATCATGAGATTAGTCTTCAGAGCGCAGATGTTTTTCCCTCCTAATCCAGCCAAGGCTCAATGTCTGAAGTTTGCTTAATCAGGTAATCTGAAGCAGAAATCTTCCTGTGTTTCTTTTTTTTCCCTTTTTCCTTTAGTGGAACACCATGATCTAGCTTTATCCTAGCCCTAAGCAGTTTCTTCTAAGAAACTTTTAAATAACGGGTGCCAAATTCCGGCTACTCAGGTGTTAGGATGGCACAATCATCGATCGGTACTCACTCGCCTTTAGGCTCCTGGTTGTCTGCACTCCTGTCTGTCGGTAGCGGCTCACTCCAGTCAGCTGTGCTGAAATGTGACCTTGTCTCATGCGCCACTTTGAATTATTGATCGCGGGCCGCCGGAGGAAGGTTGGAGAGGATAGCTTTACAAGGAAACGATGCTACATCCATGCAAAGAAACATCTGCGTGTTAGGATCTTGAGCCACTACACTCACTGATCCCTCCTCACATTTTTTAAGGTGGCTGACTGAATGAACAAGTGATGAATGAATGAATGAACAAGACTGAATGGTGACAACAGTTACCTTTTAATGCTTAATGATTAATGATTAATTCATGAGTATAAATGGCGACATATTAATGGTTATATTTTGTTTCATAGTAACACTTCATGTTACCAATTTTTGACTAATGCCACAGACTCTAAACAGATCTTTTTGAACACTAAGTGGAGAATAAACGCTTGCTTCTCTGCTGAATCGTCTTTAAGCGTTTTGTTTTTCATTGTTCTGTCATGTGATTACATCTGCTACAGAAGCCGTGATGGTTGGAGTCGCTAAACTACAGCCGGTTTTTATGTTATGTTTTTGTGTCTGTCTGATTAGATTTTGGAATTGATCCAAACAGAGTCAAGTTCACAGCAAGGTCAAATGTCTGAAATAGTTTTTCTTCAGTAGCTTCCTTCCTGTTTGAAGTATATGTTAAGGTTATATCAGGAATACAAATTAGTAACAAGAAGGACTAGATTTGTTGGTGGCGGAGGCGTCCGTGTCGACGCCGTTACCATCCACTTGGTTTTTCATATGTTGATCATTTCTGCTACTGTATGAAAAGTTTTCTAGTGCTTGGTTCCATCTGTTGAAAAACTGAGGCCCGTCATTGGATGACCCCTGATCCATGTCTTCCCTCACTTTCTAATACCACCCCAGCGTTTTTGTTTTACGCTGCAGTCATGGTGCAGTATCTTCTCTCTACATGCTTGGTCCCGTTGAAACGATCACAGTTGCAGATTCTTTCATTTGGACATAAAGTGCTTAAATAAACTGTTTTGCCTTTTTCGGATTAGATGTAAACGATGTGCTGTGCTGCTCGTCGACTGCAATCAAGAGTACATCTTGATAAACAACGTGGCTTACTTCAACTCTGTCCATGCGAGCAGGATTCTGGCTATTGTTCAGCCACTTGGTGAAATGAATGCTTATGTGAATAAATCATTCTAATTAGGTTGGCTGCTATGTGTGGATTGCTATGTGGGCTTGTGTGAGATGATCAGCTCCAAACCAACGGAGGATGTAGTGAACTGAGTAGAGCTTTGGGGTCTGAAAAAAGGAATGGTGTTTGACGACTCTTTATTTTCTTTGCATGATAGTAGTCTGTTTAAGGCATTTATATATACATATGACCGATATTTGTCTCCTTTTAAGAATGTCTGTAGCCCAAAAAATGTCACTCGACCATGATTAGCCAGTCTCCGGCTACACCAGTCTGTTTCCACTGTCTGTTTGGCTTTCTCTGCAGTCATGTAACCCAATGCTAATGGGATCCTAAGTAACAGGAGTGATGAACTCAGTTGCCATTCATAGTGTGGTGGTGGGGGAGCTTTTCAGTCCCATTTGTTGGATGAGTGACAAGCAATAGGTAATAAGAAGAAGAGCCTAGGATGCATTTTTTCGTTTATTATTAATGATCAACACACAATAGTGTTAGAATAGAAACAAGACAGGAAAGAAACTGTATTCCTATCCCTGTGCATAGACAGGAAATTTCTGAGAATGTTTCTTTTCACGGTGTAAATCTGGTAAATTTCCAGTATGAATGGTGTACAGTGGATATTCGCAGTACTGCACAAAATGTCAGTTGGTCCTTCAGCATTTGTTTTAATTCAAGAACAGTAGTCATATTTTTAAAAAATCTGTGGTTTCACAAATAAAAATATTCTACAAAAACTAAATTATTTAATAATGTAATGATATGACAGAAACCGAAACTTAAATATTTGTAAAATGTTGTTGCGACATAATTTATCAGGTTAACATGCAGTCCTATTTGTTCACTGCTATTTTTAAATGCTACACAAATCATTCCTTCCCCAAACCAAACAGGTTCTCAGTTAACGCCTGTTGCGGTAACGCGAAACTTCTCTCTTTTGTGCAGACCTGAGCGTTTCACGTTCGGTGTAATTAACACGACCTGTGCGACAGGACTCGAAACTGGTCGTTGCCACACTTGAGTTTAGGTTTCACGGCCGTAATGTAGGAATTCACTTTCCCGGGCTGCCGGATTTGAGACGCCAGAGGACGAAGGGCAACGTGGGGGGATTTTATGTTGTTGTTGTTGGATAGCGGCTCGGCCTTTGTGGCGAGGCGGGGCTTTCATGTGCATGGACAGGCACGGCGAGACTGAGGTGTGTGTGTGTGTGGTGGGGGGAGGGGGTTAATGGCGTTCAGGTTTTGAGGGGGGGTGGATTGTGGCGAAAAAAAGCAGCCACTCCCTTCACTTGTACCAGCCTGTTCCGTAATGAAGCTCTGCTGTCAACGGGATCATCTGTCTTCAGCCCTGGCTTGAAAGCCAAACAGCGGAAGGCGCCTGAAAAATGTGCTGTGCGCTTAAAGCAACACTAACCTAATACAGTCCTCCGCCAAGCATGTGCGTTATGAGAAACAGAGCTCCTCTTTGTTCACACACTGTGTGGAAAATCAAGCCTCTTTTCCCCCCTACTTAGCACTGTAAAAAAAAAAAAAAAAAAAAAATTAGGTGTATTTCATTAGACCCGAGGTCACTACAAGATGACGACAATAATTCTTTAATGCACGTTTATTAACTGCAAGCGTTGTTGTTGATTAGACTCTACACTCTTTGTTCTCACTCCAGTCATCTGCTGAACTTTCTGGAAGCTTCTATATAGATCTGGCGTCAGGGATTTCTCATTGTAACACACACAGCCACTCTGCTGCACTTTTTCTCACGCGTAATCCAAGGAGAGAGATCCGTAATAATTTCAGAGTCGGCTACAAAAGGCCAAGGTTAGCGGGCAACGGCAATGATGTGCTCTCTCTCGAATTCTCTCGAAGCGGTTTGATAAATAGCCTGTCAGCTATGACCCTAAATCAACCTGTACCTGTATGGAGAGGGAGAAAGGTATGCTCTGCCTTTTTTTTTCTCCTTTATGTTCTTCTGTCTTCATTTATGTCAGCATGTATGCTAGATTGGTTGTGTCTAAATGAAAATGCGGGTCAGTCTGAGGTGAGCCATACTCTGAAAGAGAGAGAGAGAGAGAGAAAGAGAGAGAGAGATCACAGCAATCTGTTTTTAGCCCTAACCTCAACCTAACAACATTTTCTTTTCTCAGATTTGCAAACAAATCTGCTACAATGGTTAAGCAACCCTGTGTTCTATGTTCTCCGCTCCACCCTGTTGGGATCAGCCAGGCTGTCTTGTGGAAAACAGAGAGTGTGTGTGTGTGTGTGTGTGTGTGTGAATAGACCTAGTTTTTCCAGATGTTGGGGTGATTTTGGCATGGACCTGAACGCTGCATCGTCCATATCCTGGATCACCGTGACGCTCATATGAAGTTGTTATGGACACTTGTTTTATTGGCCCAGTGAAAAAGGAACATGAGTAATGTTCAAGAAAAGCACATAAAATAACACAGCCGAAGTATAGCTTGCCCTATGGATAATTAATATCTTTTTTATTTTTCAAAAGACCTAAATACTGTTTATTAGGCGTAAACAAATAGGCATAAAATACTCTCACTGAAGATCCGTCCATTAAATGATCGGTCCATTAACAAGCTCTTGCTCTAGTTAATGTCGTTATCCGTGTGTGTGTGTGCGCATGTGTGTGTGCGCGTGCGTGTGGCTTGTGCGCTGTAGGGCTTAATCGTGTCTCCTGGTGCTGCACTAAATCATGATTAGTAAATGAGGGTGATCACGGCAGAGAGTCTTGCCGAGATAACACCAGTCATTTCCCTTTAACAAAATACCGTATTTCCAGCCCTGCCCACTTAGAGTCTCAGTCCTGCTCCGCAGCAGTGTTTACTGCTAATCTTGACCCTCTCAAATGTTAGACAAACTTGTATAAAGATAAGTTTGTAACGTTAGCTTGATATTTTCGTTGTATGATAGCCTAGAATACAAATATGTGTTTCACGGTGTCGCTATATTTATTGATCAAACATTTAAATAAAGTGCAAATTTATTAAAGAAGCATCTGCAATCGCTTATTGTTCTTATTTCTTAGAAATATATTCTCGATATACTCCATAAATTCTCTAGTCAGTCCTTAGCACACTGTCATGTATTTATCACGTTGTTGTATGATGAAAGAGAGAGTGGCTGTAAGAAAATGCAGTGTTATCAGAAAAAAAAACTAGCAAAAATTAGATAGTTGTTTGTTTTAGTTATGTGAGCAATGCCATGTTGTTCTGTTGTGTATGATAAAATTAGTATCATGCTAGGAGTCATGAGGAGGCAGAGGCAGCAATGTAACATGTTAGAAACAGTAGAGGATTATACAGTTAAAGGGTTTTCAGTGCAGTCCACATCCCCTGAGCGGAGAAACGGAGGTTGCTGTAGTGAGATTTAGGACAAGTCCAGAGGGATGAGGTTGTGAAATTTTTGGAGAGTCACAGCCGGACACAACAGGGACAAGAACCAGCAGAGTCAGGAACATGATCAGGTTAAAAAAAAAAAAAAATAGATGGAAACACATTTTAATTGGTATTTTATTGGTGAGATTACCATCTGATTATACACTGTGACACTGTAACAACATGAAATGAAACATTTAGTACGGTATAAGAAGCCAGGTGCCTTGCAGACTTTGTGTGTGTGTGTGTGTGTGTGGTTTACATGTAAAACAGCACTCATATTGACCTGCACAAGCACAGCATCAACGAGACATACTGTATCTTGTCAAAGAAATACTGTAGAGCAAAGATGCATTGAAAAATAATTAAATTAAATGTTTCTACATTTAAAAAAGTACTATAAAGAGCAGTAAACAGTAATAAATGAAACAAAGTGTGGTATGACAGTCCTTTGCTTTTAGACAAAAGAACAGTAGTCCCATGTACAATGTGTGCAGTTTTATAAGGAAATGAGCTGTAAGTGTTACTGAGCATCTTGCAGAAGCAGCCACAGTTCTTC
>CM075014.1:6989879-7087627 GCA_037576675.1 Pangasius sanitwongsei | reverse complement strand
CCATTGTGGTGGTGTATAGAGCCAAAAATGTTAGAATTGTGTCGATGTCCCAATATTTATGGACCTGACTGTATGTAGTGTTAATGCTGGACAGAATTTTCTAAACCTTTTCGGCCCTTCGTTAGCAAAACATCATAATCATTTTTCACCCATCGCTAGAAAAGACTATATATGGGTGTAAACCTTGAAATCATTCCGATATTGAATTTTTAAGACAGCGATATTGCTGAATATGCTGAATGATATGATATGATTAGATGTTTAGTAGCCTGTGTTCTGTATGTATCAGGAGTGAGTTACGGGCAAATCACTTTGCTAGCCTACTAAATTATTTACTCATCAGTCTAAAAATATTAAGTTTTTTTTTACACGTTTTATTGGTCCTTTTTCAATAATAAGTGATTTATTATCAGTTATAATCAGTAATAATAATGATTGTTGCCTGGACCTCTGGAACGGTATAATACTAAGGTCAAGGTTTGGGTTAAAAAATGAGTAAACCTGAAGATTCTCAGAGCTATTCCTTTAATATTGTTAACAGATTTGTGATTATATAACAACATACTGACATTTCAGCTTAAAATCCTAACCGTTTATCATATGCACACATTTTCTGCAGCACATTTGATTTAGTAGCTCTCCTCTCTCTCTCTCTCTCTCTCTCTCTCTCCATTTTTATTCATAGTGCAGCCTGGATAAAGGCTCTTTTTTAGCAGTGCAGCTTCAGTCAAGCCCACAGATCATATTACACTTGGGCAAGAGGAAGTGTAGAGCAGCAAGCTTATTATATTATTATACATCCAAGGAATATGCCGTTGTGTGGACTTACTAAGATTTCCCAAACACACGCGTATAAAATCTATATGGTGAAGTCTGGGTAAATCAGCAGTGAGCTCATCAGTGTACAGATAGCTTTATTCGGCTGTGTGGAAATCCCCTGGCCGTTTGGCAGGAGCTGAGAGCATGAGAGCTGCTCCAGACTTCTCACGCGTGCTAATGCGAGTCACATTAGAGTAGAGGGGGAAAAAAACATGCATTTCTCTCTCTCTCTCTCTCTCTCTCTCTCTCTCTCTCTATCTATCTATCTATCTATCTCTTTATATCAGAACGATGATGAATTCTCAAATCTGACCGGTCAGTAGGTGGCTATTAGAACAGCAGCTCTGAAAGAAGCTCCAGCTAGAATCCAGATTATATTAATGCACTTTGTTTTAATATGTTTTCGTTTCTATAGTAACAGTGATTCGCAGGGACATGTATGGCGGACGCCACACATAATCTAAGACTAATAATGAACAGAAGACGTACAATCATTGATATAGTGAAGCTTTCATTGATATAGTGAACCTTTCTACAGAACAAATGAACATTTATGGAAGGAGTCTCCAGTCTCAGCAAGTTTTCCACCAAAACATTTTGTGCTTTCCGGTTTCTTTGTACCTTGACAAATTGCTGTAGTGTAAGAGGAATAAAACACTTCAGGAGGTGCTGTCGGAAAATAATCCCACCACCTCTCAGCACCCTGTCATTGATTTATTCCTTATTTAACAAGTCACACTCTCGCGCTTCCTGTTCATCTTCTACTAACACCTGATCACAGATTGTAATCTGGAGTCGTAAATACCACAGTGCTTGCAGGATTCCACACCAGAGCCTTGTTTTTCTTCCCCCCACTCTCTCTTTCCTGCTCAGAGCTCCATAAACACTGATTCTAGTACAGAGATCAAGATCAGCGATTTCTGGCTTCCATTCTCAGATTGCATGATCATTGTATTCTGGCTACAGTATCATGTTTGTTGGGCTAGGAGGATAAAGATTTGCAATCATTTGTTTTTTTTTGTTTATTTGTGTTAACATTTTTGCATTGCTTGGGGAGTGAGATGGAAATCTTTAGACGCACATGATTATTTCCATGCATGAGATTCACAAAATTCTGTTGGCTTGAATAAGTAAGACAAAAATAATCAATGCCAGGGTGTTGTGATGTGGCACGACAAGAAGCGGAGTGCCGTTATGACCTCGAAGTGCATTATTTTTGTATAACTACAGTCTGGAGTGTGTTATTCCCCTTATACCGCGGTGATTTGCTAATGATTACGTTGTTTAATTTATTGATGTACAACATGTTGCACATTTTAACGGTTTACAGTTAGATTTAAGGTTGTGGAATAAGTTCATTCCTGTTCTCACTTACGTTATAGCCACATCATTCTTCATCAGCCTCTCTCTCTCTCTCTCTCTCTCTCTCTCTCTCTCTCTCTCTTAAAAAATGCAGCTTGTCTTTTTACTGAGGAACCAGAAGGTGTAAACTAAGTGTAGAAAGCACTTTGACTGTTACAAAGCTCTGATACTCGAGACCTCTTCCAGAAATAATAATTAAATAATTGTGTCCTCACAAAAAGAAATGTCACCACATCAACCAATTATACATTTTACTTTGTTAAACAGCACGTTTTTTAAAAAAAAAAAAAAAATCTGTTTATTATTAGTCTTAGATTATGTGGAGCGTCCACTGTACAAGTCCCTGTGTATGAGCTGTTACTGTAGAAACAATAATATTACAACGAGCGCATTAATTTAAGGCTACGTTTACACGACAACGATGTAGTCAAAAATGAAAGTTTTTCTCTTGCGTTTTGTCTACATACCGAACACGTACTATGCACGCGCATGACGTCGCCATTTTCAAAGATTCCCATATCGGGTGTTTACATGGAGACGATAACGGCGGCCTTTTCAAAAACTTGCACTTTGAAACCCATTTTCAAAAATATTCGTTTTCAGTCCCCAAAAACGCCGTTGTCGTGTAAACGAACAGGCAAAACGCATAAAAAGTTTCCCGTTTTTGGCTGAAAAATTGTCATGTAAACGGCCCCTGAATCATTCATGTTACCACTGGAACTGCTGTTATATTACAATAATGCACACCTACTGACCAATCAGATTTGTATTAGAATGTATATACATCACATTGTTTTAATGTAGTAATATACCAGGTTTTTTTTTTTTTTTTTTTGCAGAATGTTACTACATCAGAAATTTCTATAGGTATAAGATAGTTAAAAAATGTTTCTCTTAATTCATCTGTTATGTCTAGAAAATCTACACCTGTAAATCCATTCTTGTGAAGCCATGTTTATTGCTGGAAATTTGAAATTCACTTCATATCTCTTTCCACAACCTACAACTGTTATAGAAGAGCATGCCTACATTAAGTCACCTACATTACACGCCTAATTATTAAAGTGGCCATTTTGTTAAAGTGGGAAAAAAAAAAAGAAATTGCAGTCCCAGTTAGAGGGAAAAATATCTCGTCCCAGAGTACAGAAAGTACAGCAGAGCTGAATGACCTCTGGTTGTGTATAAATCTTCTTGTGTGTGAAATCCTAATCTGTCATCAGTACAATGACACGCTGTGTTTGTGCGAGTGAGAGACAGAGAGCAAGAATGTGCCTTTTCCAGTTCTTTCACTGAGCTTCTGTCAAACACACCCACTTCCTTAATGGCTCTCTCATGTCTGGGTTCCAGTCCAGCATGCTGTAATAACTTTGTGCTTTGTACTGCTCTGCTGTGGCGCTTTGCTGAGAGATAAGAGCGATAGGCTTGGCCTACACCTCTCACATGGGAGATAGTGATGAGAAATCGTGCTGTGTGTCTCTCTCTCTCTGGTTTGTCCAAAGCATTGTTTACAGCGTTCACAGCGACTTAATCATAGTGCGAGGAATAGAACATGATGTGGCATGTTGTTTTTAGGACGATAGGGTGATAGGGTGACGATAGGGTCAACGATAGGGTGGTGCGATGCTACCTCACACGTAGTGGCGTAATGTCACGGGTTGCGCTTAATGTTGTGGAACAACATTATGCTATATACTTATGTTATAACAGCTGTAAGCAGTCATTCCATCATCAGCCTCTCTGTTTTTCTTTTTCTTTTGAAGCTAATAAGACATATATACAGGCCTTCCATCCCGTACATCAGAAATCTTATCGAGTTAGTAAGTGCTGACA
Organism: Pangasius sanitwongsei; assembly: GCA_037576675.1. Taxonomy (NCBI): domain Eukaryota; kingdom Metazoa; phylum Chordata; class Actinopteri; order Siluriformes; family Pangasiidae; genus Pangasius; species Pangasius sanitwongsei. Next base: position 7,083,616 of record CM075014.1, on the reverse strand, counting down.
CTGGAGACTCCTTCCAAAAATGTTAAATAAACATCTTGCACTGATCGGCGGGAAAGCAGGAACTATTTCGTGATCTCAGGTCTGTGCAGTTATAGCAAACTAATCAACCCTTTCTGACCAATCAGAATTGAGCATTCAACAGCGCTGTGGTATAAATTCTTCTGTCTAATGTTAGAGTGTGTTATTGAATTGATGGTGTGACTGTGGCACTTGGAGCTCAGCTTCAGAGATTATAGCCCTGTTTACATCAGGGGTGTGAAAGATGTTTTATGGGCTGCAAAGATTATCTAATATTTTAGCTTCTATAAAATGACCAGTAAAAATATAAACAAGGTAACATAAATCCCGTCCGAATTGAGAGAGTCTACTGCCGAAAGCAAGCCGCGCGTACACTGTGAAGACACTCCGGCTCTCTGTGATTTATACAGAGATCACTTCTCCCGTGCAAATCGATCATAATTACTGCAGACATCCTCCGGCAACATTACTCAACAGATATGTGTCCGGAGATCTTATCTCGTCTGAAATGTACTTAATACAGACACTTCTTACTGAGCTACTTGCTATGTTTCTGTCAGATGTCAGTGACGCCGTGAAACATTTACATCACTTGAGTAACATGTTGTTCCAGCAGTTTACATGCTGAAGGGCTGCTTTTCTCTCTTGTGTGCTGACACTGGCTGCTTCACAATGCCCCATCTCCAGCTGTGAGGAGTGTGTGTGTGTGTGTGTCAGGGAGAGAGGAGTGGCTCCATTTGAGTGCCTGTAAACAAAGGCATTGTTTTAATCCTGGTGTAAAAAAAAAAAAAAAAAGGCACAGATCTCTCTCTCTCTGTCTCTCTCTCTCTCTCTCTCTCTGTGCTGGAGGTCACAGCTTTGCTCCCTCCAGCCTGATGATGTTTTTTGTTGTGCTCAGTCGTTTAGACTGAGAGGAAGTGCGCTCTGTCGGGGATTTGTCAGGAAAAGAGGTCTGACTGAGGATAATTTGAGCTGATGTGCTCTTGTGACTTTCTTCGGAAGTGGGAAGTCGGACCGTCATTTTCTAAATGCATTCGAGCTACAAAGTGGGGAAAAAAACATGGACACCTCCTTTTGTTAGCTACTGTGATATATATTTACCTTCTCAAAACTGTGTAGTCAGTGTTTAACAAGCTAGATTTAACAAGTGCTACTTCGTTTACTGTTGATGCTGTGAGCAGCCATGTTGATTTTCCGATTTCCCCAAAGAAACTTTTTTAAGTTTTATGCCGAGCTATGAAACTGCTGTAGCTAGCTAGTCAGGGAAGTGCATGGTCTCCAGTTTAGCCATGTCTAAATCATTGCATACTTGCTTCAGGAGTTTGTTTCAGTAACGTCATTTGTGCATAAGCAGCTTAATGAAATCGCAAAAGTTTGTACCTTAGTGTGATCGCTGTAAGCTTCCTTTATAGCATTAGCCACATGGTTTCTTCAGAAGCAAATGTTTGACACCAGACATTTTGCCTGATGGACTACATCTGGGGAAAAACTGCATGCTTTGATTTTGAAATATCAATTAAATGAGATGAATACAACAATCCCGCTCTTCTGTTATGATGCAAGGTATCACCAACAACAGAATCAGTAACAGCAAGGAGTTAAAATGATAAAACTCGTTTTTCTTTTTCTGTCTGGGCTTCAAGCATTGTTTATTATGCTCTCTGTAGCCAGTGCGTGTGACATAGAGACGCAGACATGACAGCTTATGACAGGCTTGGAAAAAGAGGACAGTGATATTCACAACCTTGCACAGCGTGTTTTTTGTTTTTTTTGCCCCCGCTGTGTATAACAGATCATCTGAGTGACATGAACATCTCATTTCTTCATCGCTGCCACTAGGCATTATACTCAAAATGCGAGAGAGAGCGCCTCGTGTCCCTACATACCATGCTAATGTGATGAGGGGAGGAGGGGGTCACTCTGTCTTTCTGCCTCTCTCTCTCTCTCTCTCTCTCTCTCTTACACACACACAAACACACTCATTTGGTCTCTCTCTGCATGAGTGATTTGAAAGGCAGATCGAGCCATGCCGGGGAAGCGAGTGTGTGTTAGCCCTGTGTGTAAGCGGGTCCTCGGTGATTGGACTACGGCGGCCCAAGCCCAGCCAGTCAGGGAAGTCCTGCTGCCTTTAGTGACAGGCAGATTTTCCTCCAGCAGCAGCGTCGGGGATTGATAATCACACCACTGTCTGGAGCTACTGCAGGACACACACACACACCACCACCACCACCACTGAACATGATTTTTAATGCAGCTTCTTCTTCGTCTTCTTTTTTTTTAAAAATCCTAATCATGTCTTGTCTACAGGAGCAGTGACTTCAACATGATTCCCTGTTCTGATAAAAGAACAGAAAACCTGTTCGCTGACTTATAATGGAGGAGCATTTATATACAATGACCGCAGTTTATACAGAGTTATGTCAGACATATTTTGCTGTAGATGGGATGTACGGTGTAAAGATAATGTAGCAAATGGCTATATTAACATTAGGGTTGCACTAACACATTTTGTCATTTTTGGAATGATCCAGATATCAGAGCTCTCAGAATATCAGCCATACTGATCTTGGTGTTAGAGGTGGCACGATACCATATTTTCTTTTCCGATACCAATACTGAAACTTTGAATATCAGCCAATATCGATACTCATCCACTGTTTCTAAGCTTGAAAAAGCCAGAAGAAAAAGCATAGCTAAGAACTCACACAAAACCAGCTTTCTTATTCAGTTCAACTCTTCCAAACACAAATTTCATTTGTTACAAGATCAGATCAGATTTTGTTTTGTCTTGTATCAGATTGACAATTAATTATTTGCTGCTATCCTCCTGATACCGATTCTGGATATCGTATTGGTACCATCTCTACTTAGGCCTGGGCAATATGACAATATACATTGATATCTATGGAAATATTATTGTAACCAGCAGATGGACTAATTAGATTTTTAAGTTATTCCAAACAGGATCAACATCACAGCAATCGTTTTTCTTCAGTAGTTTCCCTCCTGTTTGTCATACAGAGCGGTTACATACACGTTCATGCTCAGGAACTCAATGCCCATTGTCTGTGTAAGATTTTTGGCAGCGGTTCACCCATGCGTCCATCTGAGACTCTCGTTAGTGCGATAGCTCAAGAACGAGTGGTTGAATGATTGTAGGACTTATATGAAATTATCATTGTGATAATAATGAACTGATTAGATTTTGAAATTGATCCAACCAGGGTCAAGGTCATAGCAAGGTCAAGTGTCTGATATAGTTTTCTTCAATAGCTTCCTTCCTGTTTGAAGTATACTTTAAGGGTATTTAAGGCAGACAAATTAGTAACAAGAAGGACTAGATTTGTTAGCGGCAGTTGCGTCCCCATATTCTAATTGTTTGATAACAATTACTAAACTTTGATAACATAATCGGATGTGAAAATTATCTACTAAAGGTCGAATTTTATACTGCTTTGAATCTTTGAAATGTTTTAGATTTTAAAAGTTTAGCATATTTTTATTTTAATTTTTTTTATTTTTATTTTGTAGACCTTAAGGAATGCAATGCTACACTTTTGCAGGCAGTTTTTTAGCTAACGTCCCTATATCTCATGATACATATCGTGTATTATAGAACTGTCAAATACATGCTTGTCATAATGCCCAATTATACATTCAAAACACAAGGATTTACAGCAGTGGCTTTCAAAATGGGCTCGGGGGACCCCTGGGGTAGCCAGGGTGTTCGTGATTTTTTTTTTTTTTTTTTTTTTTTTTTTTTTTTTTTTTTTTTTTTTTTTTTTTTGGTTTTGTTACAATGGTGGAAACCACAACCAATATTATCAATGTTATTATATTCAGGGGTCCAAGCACCAAAGTCAACACAGAACTGTGTTCAGTCAGTGGAAATTACAGGAAGAGAAAGCTCTAAGAAAATATTATTTGAACAAACTACATAATGTTCGTGAAATAAAAATATATACTTGTTGTGTCCATGGAATTTGCAGAACAAAAGTTGTGCCAGAGAATAATCCGATTTAACATGTTGCTATGCCTGTTAACACAAGTGTAAACACTGATCGGTTATTATTAAGCTGCGTACCTCGCGTGTCATTGAGCCGGCTGTCACTTACGCGCTTTATGTCAACAATATGGCCGCCATGTGACTTACCACATTAATCCACTATGATTTGTTGGCTCCTGTTCCATTGTGGTGGTCTGTGGTTTTGAGACTTTCAGCTCTCATTTTGATTCATTTATTTAATAATATTCAGCAGCCAGGCCTGTGCTTTGTGTCTTCTGTTTGTGAGCAAGACGTGTTCATATTTTGTTTCTACAGTGACATGAGCAATGTGTCCATGTGTCATTTCTGTTGCAGTGTTTCTAAACACAATCACTTGAATGTGAACCATCCACTTTCTCTCAGTCAGCAGCCTCAGGCTAAATGACATAACACAGTCTTTAGCTCAAGGTATGTTAGCTTTCATTACAGCAGAAAAGACAGCATTTAAGCAGAGATTGACAGATTTGACAGATGGATCAGTGTAACAGAGAGAAAATATATTTCCTACCTGGTAATTTGCTAGAGGTACAAGAAAAATGTCTGGACTGTCTAAAGTTAATTTCACATTACTGTAATTAAAAAAAAAAAATTCCAAGTAAAATCTAAAAGCAAAAATTTTATTCCACCCGCATCTCTTAAGAACAGATGTTGCCAGTACACAGCACAAACATCCCACTGACTGTCACTGCGTATCTCAGTTGCCAAGTCTAATACGAAGAAATATTTACTTCTCAGTGGAGAGATATTAAAAAGTGTATTTATTCCATCATATTTGATCGATGTTTCCATAGCAACAAGTTTCAATATTTGATGAGGTTTTGCAGCTCAATATTCAATACTCGATGCATATTTTTTAATTCTGCAAATGTAAATGAAAATGTGTGTTTAAGTCGTCAGTAGATCACTAGGACGTGTTCATATTATGTGATTATGTCTGTAATATCAGAAAGAAAGACTGTTCATATTTATTTGCTGCGATGTGTTAATCCTGTTAATGTAACGCCACAAAGACGATCATTTTTATGGCTCGTATTAGGAGCCTTCATGTGCACACTGTGATGATTGTAACGGCGATCTTCAGCGGGTGCTGCGAGTAGAGTCAAAGCTCTGGAGTTGAGGAGCATCAAAGTCGGCGCTCGTTATCCTTCCTGACTCTTCAGTCGTCTCAGGCCGGAAGAGAGGTCTGTGCTGCCCTGAAAAATCCATCCATAATCTCACACAGGCTTTCAGCTGCTACACACTTCAGAGAGAGGAGTCCAGCTCTCCTCAAGCTTCCCCTCCAGATAATGTCCTGTCGAGAGAGAGAGAGAGAGAGAGAGAGAGAGAGAGAATAAACCAGCAAGAGAAGCAAAGAAGAAAGCAACAGAGTGTGTGTGTGTGTGGCGTGTAGCGTGTGTGCTGTTAGTTGCATAGCAACCAGATCTTACATATCGCAGTGCCGCTACATTTGGTGTCGAGTCTGTCCAGAACTGCCTCTCTCTCACACAGTGTGCGTGCGTCCAGTTAATTAAACCAAACTGAAATCCGAGAAATAAGATTTCTGCTGCGTGCTCAGGCAGCAGGCGATGTTCTTCCAGTCCAGTTTCGGTGAGCCAGTGTCCACTGTAGGCTCAGATCCCTGTTCTTGGCTGACAGGAGTGGAACCTGATGTTGACATGCGGTCTATGTTTTCAGGGTTAAACATTAAATAAAAGTATCATCAAATGTCTTCATCAGAGTTCTCTTTGAATGAATCACTACAGTTTTGCTGGAAGACTGTTAGCTAGCATATCTTGTGATACATATCGTGCGGCGTAGAAATGTCTTCACGTATCGTGATGTGATATTTTTGTCATATCAGCCACTCTTAATAAGGATAAATGATACAGTCAAAGCCTGATGATTTACAGAGCAAAAGTGGAGTTCGTGGTGGAAAAAACACAACTCCAGAAGCAAAATGTAGCCAGTTTTAACATGTTGCTATGCTTGTTAACACAAGTGTAAACACTGATTGGTTATTATTAGACTGTGTATCTTGTATCATTGAGCCAGCTGTCACTTATTTGCCTCATGTCAACAATATGGCTGCCACGTGACTTATCACCATTAATCCGGTACGATTTATTGGCTTGTATTCTGTAGTGGAATTGGCATTGTGGTATCCTCATCTTGATTTATTTATTTAATAAATATATTCATCAGCCAGGTCTGTAGTCCTGATTCTCCCTGCTTGTGTGTCCTACTTTAACCACTATTGCAGGATCTCCTGATTTGCCTTTTTCAGGCATTTGCACTGGTCTTGTTCTCGTTTAAAATGGCCGGGGGCTAGCCTGGACTCTCAGCCAGTCCTGGCTCATTCCGGCCCCATCGGGCCGTTCAAGGTTCAGCGGCCAGTCTCTGGGCGTCCGACTTCAGTTATGTAAGCTGTCTCCAGACTGCCTGCTCTTGGAAGCAGTACAAGGCTTTATCCCTTATGCATGCTCGAGCAGGCTGCTGCTGGCCGCACTACACGCATGTATCTAAAGCCGCTTGCACAACAGCTCTCCCCTTCAGCTGTCTGGGTGATGGGTTTATATGCACATTTTTTATGGATTGTGTATTCTCTTTTTGTGCATCTTATGAAGCAAGAATGTTTTATTACTCTACTGTTACTGTTTTGTTTTGTTTTTTTCTGATGATTCTAGATGTTTCCTCAAGCTGATCCCAGCGTCCTGAACTGTTTCTAATAATGCTAATCGGATCATTCTTACCTGTATTTTGTATTGTGTGTGTGTGTGTGTGTGTGTGCGCGCGCGTTTGTGTACATACTTGTTTTGTCACTGTTTTTTGGCACAGAGCTACTATATAGCTGATTCACATTTTTATTGCGTAACAGCGAGCTAGAGTGAGAAGATGATTGTCAGCTCTTGCTGATGTTCTGATAAGAACTTTTATAGTAAGAGCTACATGACGCAAGTGACTAGAGCTTTTCCTTTTCACTTGTTATCTACCAGCAAAGTGACCTCTGCTCCCTCTATCGCTGTCCTTGGGCAATCTGAATGCTAATGACAGGCTATGATAGAACACATGAGGTTACCTGAGTTTAACAAAATGATTTATCGTCCTTGCCTCTTCTCTGTTTTTTATTCACGTGTTGTGTATATAGAGGCCACTGCTTCAGGATCACACTGCTTAGACTAAAATAGGAAGGAGTGTGAAAGCTGAGCATAGGTCAGGCCTTGCTCTTTAGTTTGAATCATGTTACTCTCAGCTGTCATCTCGTTCTGCTGTCCTTTTCCTCCAGTGAATGGAGCAGCTGCTCAGGGCCCTGAAAGCGTGTGACGTCTCTGAGCAATTGTATGTACAGTAACAGTGGAATACACAGGGCTGTGGCTAAAGCTCGAGGCACAAAACATGTTCATACATGCACGTGAAGGCTGTATTTATGCTTTGTTTACCAACAGGGTTGTTACCGTGTCACGGTGTATGATTGGACTGTTACCTCACCGTCCGATTAAAATGCATTTCTGTCTATTATTGTCCAAACCATTTCATCTAGTGGCTCTCATCCATTTTGTGTCCAGCTATAAACCTCCATCTGGACTCCCTGTAAATCATACTATAGCAATTCAATATGTTTTGATTAATACCGTGAAAACTGTGATATTTAAGACTAGGTTATCGTCCTGTGAAAATTTCAAACTGTAACACCATTTGTGATCAGTCCATGTCTTTTGTCCATGTAGTGTGTTGTAAGGGTGTCTTTTCAATACAGAGCTCACAGAAAGTCTGAAAAACCCTATCAGGTCTTTCTTAGGCAAATGAATTTGTGTTGTGTACGTGTGTGTGTGTGTTTGCAGTTTTTAATATAGAGACAGCGGAGCAGTTACTATAGCTGAACGGGCAGAATGTTCTGTTCTGTAACCTGCACTGACCCAATTCCTGTGTGCTACGGATTTCATTTTATAAAAACACGACCGTGATATCACTGGGTAACTTTTTCCGTCTGTTGGACCGTGGTCACATAACTCCAAGTGGACATTTCAACCCCTGCTGAATCGAGTTGTGCCATCTGTCTCCATAATGTAGTCCAGTTAAACCCCAGAGGAGAGCCCTCTTTCTCTGTTTTGTCTAGCCACACTTCTTCTTTTAGATCTTTTTTTTTTTTTTTTTTTTCTCTCATTTTTTTTCTCTGATAGTAGTTATAACCAGAGGCACAGTCGAGCCAGCAGTGCCTGATGTTCATCAACCCCAGAGAGCTGGAATGGGTGCTCTGTGTGTGTGTGTGTGTGTGTGTGTGTGCAGGTCAGCTGGATATGACAGGATACACAGTACAAACACACCATCCCCCTGTTTCTCTGACCTTTGTACCACACGTTAACTTTTAATGAGAATGATTTTTTTAAATGTATGAGAGAGAGAGGGAATGGGCGAGTGAGAGAAGCCGGAGCGGTTTCGTGAGGAAAGAGAGCCAAGTTTCTGCCATCTGACATGTTGGGGATGTGGGATTGAGTCACATGTGCTACTACAGGAATGTGTGAGAGAGAGAGAGAGAGAGAGAGAGGCAACAGTAGGGAAAGGTAATGGTCAGTTTCTTGGTTATGTCAGCTTAATCATTAAAAAAATTAATTGTCCACTTGGGTCTATATTTAACAGCTCTAACTTCTTAAGGACATCCTGAAAAGCTCAAAAGTGACCTTTTCTACCTTCATAGCCATATTGCACGTGATTTATTGAAATCAATCACTTAAATGATGTTTTTAGTCATCAGTGAAAGTGCAATGACTTTTACCCACCTCTTCTGATTTTAGACCATGTGACAGCTTAGGCAGCTGGAGAAAAATAATATTAATCAATAATAATAATCCTGTACAATTGACTATAGACTAGCATTCATGGCTGACTCCATGTTTGTTTTTGAACAGCTTTTTTTTACCCCAGCTTAATCAAATCCTAAAAGTTAAAATAAATAAATAAATAAATAAATCCAGACATACATTATTGCCTGCCAGAATCGCCAATCTATATTACAGGAAAGAAATGCATTATAATTTATAATTTATTCTGATTATAAACAATAGTCCTTCTGTAATAATGTATAATTCCAATAAACAGTGTCCATGTGGTATAGCACTAGCTCATAAACTGCAAGGTCTGTTATATGTTAAATATTAGTCTGTGTTTTCCATGAAAGGACACATAAGTTATGCAAACTGACACTGATGCCATGCTTGCGCAGGCAGCGAGACACTTTGCAACTCAGTGTGAGAATGCTGAAATGTTCTGTCCTGGGGCTGAATGTGCAGAGGGAAAGGTAAGGGTTAAGTGACGGGTGTACTGGAGGGAAAAAGAGAAAGAGGGACAGGGTGTCCATCTGACATCTGTCCTGACAGGACTGCTCCTCACCTGTTCCCCTCTCTCACTCTCTCTCTCTCTGTCTCTCTCTCTCTCACGCACACACGCGCGCACACACGTTTATAAAGAGTGAGTGGGAGGCTCCAAAAGGCAATGAGTGATTAAAAACACAGCAGGCTTGTTGAATCATTGTTTGGGTCGAATCCACATTATGCAAGCACAGTCTGTTAGCCAGCATGGTATCCACTCCTGCGTCCAGGGCATCATAGCCCATGTGCTGTAAGAGGAGGTTCCCTCATTTTACTTGCCTCAGTTTACACACAATAATTACAATTACAGGAATAAAGCAGGTTTGTCAAGGATGGTGGTTCCATTTGCTGACAAATGCAGTGTAGGACACACAGCGTGTCCATAAGTGCAACTTTTTCACATTTTTACAGTGAAGCATGGTGGTGGTAGCATTGTGTAAGTTATCCTTATTGAATTTTGGTGGATGGCCTGATGTGCCATATTCTTCTCATTTTCTCTTTAAATAATGGATGTAATGGTGCTTCAAAGTGTGGGATGATTTCGTAACCAAACTCTGCTTGATACTTTTCCATAACTTTGTCCCAAACTTGTTTTGATAGCATCTTGGTCTTCGTGATGCTGTTTATATGACTTGTGCCAGAACAGATTCAGGGGTTTCACAGCAAAGTGGATGAATACTTATGCAAGCCAGAGTGTGCAAATATAGTATACTGGTAAACACTCATCTCATTTACGCTAATGCTTTGATGAAAGAGCGTAGATCCGAGAAAGAAAGGCTGGCTCAGCTTGTTAACAATTAAAACAGCTGTACTTGTTGACCTCAGTGTGTTAGTCATGCATGAGATCAGAACACGCTGGGAACAACGTTTATATAAGGCCATAAACCGCTTTGACAGAGCTGAAGAGCTGTTTTTGCTGAAGAACTGTTTATGTCTGAATTGCAAGAGGTACAGAACTGCACGATTAGTCGTTTGGGCTGTACGTTGTCGGTGGTTGCTAAAGAAAGAGTTGTTTTTGCATCAGAAGCGCTTGCCAGCCTCGGATTCTTGTCTGCCTCCCAAAGAATGAAAATAGCTCTTGGTCCACGGCGTTTGGAGTTTTAGCTAATCATTAATGCGTGTCACCCACAAGGAGCAATTTCTTTCTGAAAATATGTGCCGTAGCAGGGTTCACGCCTCATTTCGTCCTCCTTTCTCACCAAACCTCTCCATTTGTCCAGTTCCAAACAAGTGTGTTGAGCTGCAAACCATGACTCAGGCTCCAGAAGCACTCATTCTCCTTCGAGCCCTTTCACTCTTTGTTTTATTTTTCACTCTCTCTGTCTCTGCTTTGAGAAATCAGGGAATCCCCAAAGGGGATTGTAGATCTGTAAAGCCCCAAAAAAAATCTGTGCCAGCTTTGCAAACTTGGCTCATATGCTGCAACTAAGACAAATACTGTTTTCCCAGCACCTAAAATAGACCTGGTGGAGGAACAAGGAACGTTTTCATGATACACAGCTGTGTTTGAGTGGGAATGGAGTAACAGTGTGATGCTTTTTCTTTCTCTCCTCAGGTATACGTGGAGTTTGATGACCTGGAGTGGGAGAAGCGTGAGTGGGTAAAGGTGTACGAGGACTTCCAGATCTTTCTTCTGGAGCAGAAGCTCGTCTGGTCTAAGAGGAAAGAAAGCTCGCAGCTGCAGGGCACCCGGGCCAAACAGATCCAGTGGCCTGCTCTGGTGAGTGACCCATCCAACCCCCCCGCCAAATCCAACGCTTTCCTTTCCTTCTTCATGTCTGTCTGTGTTTCTTTCCACCTCTCTTCTTCTCCATGGAGTTTGCATACTGTAGTGCAGAGAGCTGCAGCTGGGCCTGCTTTATCAGGCATCACAAAAGCTCGGAAATAACGCGCTTTCTTTTTGGATGATTTGGGGTTCTTTTAGATCAATGCCTCGCGTGTGACAATAAAATCAGTTTGTTTGGAGCATTGGTGAGCCCTGCTGAGCAGTTTGGGAAAATAACAGAGGGTGTAACTCCAGCTGAAAGATGTGACTGGAAGGCTGCGTGTATGTGTGTGTGTGTGTGTGTGTGTGTGTGTGTGTGTGTGAGAGAGAGGAGAACAGAGAACAGTGGTAAAAGTTAAACCGTGCTCTTAGTGGCTTGTTGCTGAGGTTGTGTGCAGTTTTGATTATGTAACGGTGTGTAGTACAGCGCCATCTGGCCCAGGCACAGAAGATAAGAGTACAAAACAAAACACCAACTACACACACACACACACGCGCGCGCACACACACACACACACGCACATACACTAACACCACAAGAAGAACCCACAACGTCTCTTCATCCAGCTATACCCTGTAAACTCGTTGTGTAGGCACAGATATTTTGTAATAAAGAAATTGTTTAATGAAAGTGTTTAATGCTCTGCCTGTTGTAATACCTGGCAGCGTTTCTCTTTAAAACAGCCACATCATTGTTTGTAATGTGTCCTCTCTTTCCACTAATATACCATTTAAGTGGAGAGAGATAACCTTATCTATCGTGAAAGGTAACTATCTGGTGGACAGAGAGCCAGATTTTTTTTTTTTTTTTTTTTATCACACTCCAGCAAAATGAGTGTTATCAATATCTAATCATTCTATCAGTGGGAAATTGTAATGACAGTAGTTTCAAGCAGGCATTTGATTCTCATTCTGGTGGTTGTAGACTTGATGAATGGAGAAATAACTTAATGAGAACACACAGATAAAGGTCATACACTACTAGGCAAAAGTTTGCACTAACAGTACATACAATATATGTATATTTTTCATAGTCTTGGACGTTTTGATAAAGACTTATGATTGAAATTAGTGTCTAAGACAAATGTAAATTGTGATGTATAAATTTCTTTCCAAATCAAAATGGATTTTAAGACGTAGTTTTTCCATAAAATTAAGTCAGGCGTTCTTGGCCATTGACCCCAATTTAAAGGTCCAAAATTTTCATGTAGTATTTTCACATCATAAACACAAAATATCACTGTATACTATCGCATAAAGTTTGTAAATCCAAATATATTTAGCTTTCATGATGATTTTGCGATGTTCACACTGGTTATCCTCGTCATAGTTTCCTGCACATTCATATCACTTAAATCCTTCTTGTGTGGAACAACTTAGAAAACGTGTTCATACCTCTGTTTCTACAACCACAAGCAAAGACACAAATAGCACAACTGGAAATCAGACACAAACATGCACATGATATTTGGATCAGCTGAAGAAAATCTCAGAAGGAAAGAACGTGTGTTAAAGTGGTTTGTTTGGAAGTCTGTTCTTGCTGCACTGTACAACCTCAAACCACCTTGTGCTCAAAGACATGTGTCTCTGGAGTCCACTGACTTCCACTGTTACAGCTTTATAAAGTTTCATTCAGTCATCACACTGTATTTCCCTAATTACCTCAGCCGACTCCTGACGAAACAGTAATTACCCACCGCTCGCACGTTCGGCCGACGTGTGGCCTTAGGGAAACTATAGTTTTCTCTTTCTCTCTCCTTCACATTTTCATTGCTGCTCTCGGTCCTGTGTGTTGCTTCTTTCCTCCTAAGTTTCTCTTTTATTTGTTTTGTCTCTCACTGCCCCTCCCTCTGTTTCCCTTACACAACTGCATTCACGGCATCATTATTTATGGCTGCTGTTTCAGTAGAATGCAGACTTTTACTGCCGGCGGATTGGCCTTACTCAGCAGTGAGGCTCTCCGCTCTCTGGCACACTTTGGCCTTTGTCTGCACTGTCCTTTGATATATGCTTTCCCTCCTCCCCTGAACTGAACGGGCCGATTGTTCCTCTCCCCTCTGTCCTGACCGCACCGCCCAGATCTATTGACAGACTGTGACCTGGGAATTGCAGGCCAGGGGTAGCCGTGGCCGTCATTCTCCTCCGGCCCCATTAAAGCGCTTTTGCTTTTGGCCTCCTGCCCAGGATATTTACGTCCTGCCCTGGGCTTCAGTCTCCCTCTCTTTCACCCCTCCACTACTCCTCCTCACGTCTTCATTTTCCTCTTTCAGGAGAAGCCAGTGTGTGCCTGTGTGATTTTGGTTTGCAGCCAGCATGTTTGGGTTTTTTTCCCCCCTCACCCTCTTGTGAATGTCTTGCCCTTCCAGAGCCACGTTTACACACATGCATGGAGAACAGACTGTCCAGCTGCAGACACAGACGAACATGTTCTCAGACTCTCGCTGTGTATTTTTAATAAGACAAAGTGCTCACAGTGACAGCAGTAAGTTGGCTGTAATGTGAATGATTTTAAATGTGTTTTGAGTATAGGGTTGAGGATGAAACTGATCCTCCTGCTTCCTTGGCTGTACATATGCTAAAGATTGGGTGTAAATCTTCTCTCAGTGTTCACATGTTCACGTGATTCATGACTCAAAACCATCAATGGCTTAATTGTGGCCTCTCTCTCTCTTTTGCTCACCTCACAGCCCCAGGGTCAAGCTCTAAGCCTGATAAAGAGGTGCACGGGCTCACATCCTCTCTGATGCACCCCCTGCCTCGTTTAAACAGGCCTGCCGTAGCGCCTGCTAGATTAAGCACCACGCATGTCACTCTGTTATGAGAGACAAAATCACTCCTGCGAGGAACAATGCGCCCGTTTATAAGCCTCGAGACCGTGGCATGAAAACCCATTATTTTCATCAGCCGGCACGGGTGATTTTAATGGAAGGCTAGGACCGCCCGTGTTTGGGATGATCACTATCACACAGCGTGAAAGGGAGCTCTCGTGCAGTGGAGTGAAAATGAACACGGTTGCTTCTCCTTGCTTTTCATCGTTGAAGCATGAAGTGAGTGTGTTGCAGGCTGAAAGCAGAATCCTGTCTTAATAACTGGTTACACTACTAATATTTACTAGTGGACAGTAATTCAGACTACTCAACTACTGAAAAACTGTTTAACAGTATATCAGGCTGTTTTATTAGTGTAGTTAAATGCTGATAAACAACAGCAAAGAATGTGTCAAACCACACTTAACAGCCAAACACAGACTACAGATTACATTTCCAGCTTCAGTGCTTCTTTCAGCTACACTGTTAAAGACAAAAATAAATAAATGTGCAAGATAATTAATCTGTGTTTCATATTACACTATTTTAATAACCCCAGATGTAAACAAGTTGTCATGTACACTATACGGCCAAATGTTTGTGGACACCAGATTTAGGCCCCCTTGGCTGGTATAACAGCTTCCACTCTTTTAGGAAGACTTTCCACTAGATCCACTAGTGGCTGTAGGGATTTGTGCTCATTCAGGCACAAGAGCATTAGTGAGGTCAGGCTCTGATGTTCCGAAAGGTGTTCAGTGGGGTTAAGGTCGGGGCTCTGTACAGGACACTTGAGTTCTTCCAGTCCATGAAGCGCATCATGTCTTCATGGACCTCGCTTTGTGCACAGGGGCATTGTCATGCTGGAACAGGTTTCAGTGAAGGAAAACTGTAATGCTACTGTAATGGAAAACTTTAATGCTGTAATGCATATAAAGACACCCTTTACAATTTTGTGTTTTCAACTTTGTGGCAACAGTTTGGGGAAGAACCACACATGGGTGCGATGGGCAGGTTTCCACATACTTTTTTGGCTGTATGGTGTATGACGAAATCTTGTAATGTGTACAGCCAGAGGTAAAACTCATAAAACCCTGCCCAGTTGTTATTTTTACACTGTGCATTAGGAAACCCTACTTACGCCTGCTTACACAATGGTTCAGCTCTCAATCCAGTGGAAACACATGAACACAAACACATGTGCCAGAACTAAAAAATTCACCAGTTAGTTTACAGAAATATCTGCTTGAATATGGATGTAGGTTTCTGGGCAACATGATGAAAACTGCATAGCAATTTAGGTTATGTTATAGAGACAAACCTTCCCTTTGGCAAGTAGTGATCTTAAATCCAAGCCCCATTCTTATCCAAGTCTTATTTTTCATCATGCTTGTTGGAGTGAACAGGAGTGAACAGGATTAATGTTTTTCATTAGTCTAAGATGTCTGCTGTGTTCTGGAGGAAATCGAGCCTATCCCTTCCTCGGCATTAGCTCACGAGCTGGTTGTCAATAACGCTTGCCAGCGTGATCCATGCCCTGGATGGATTTATATGCTGGGAAACAACACATTAACTACACACAGTCCCTCTGTACTGGGAAGGTAAATTGCAGCGTTAGCTTGATTTGTTCAGACTGTTGTCCGCGTTGGAGCAGTTTCTCAGGTTCTCCTGTGTTTTCCGGCGATACTGGTTCAACTCGTCTAGCTACTTGTCATGCATATGAAATAATAGCATCGAGCTTGCCAGAATTGTCAGTGTGCGTATCTGCCATGTGCTTTTCTCTAGAGCTGGAGTGTCAAATGGAGGTCCTGGAGACTCAAAGAGATTTCAGGTAACACACCAGATTTACTCGGTAATTGTCTGTTGAGTTGAATCAGGTGTGTTAAATGAGGTAGGATGCATTGCTGTGACCCTGCAGGACTGCAGTCTGACAGGAATGTTGTAGAGAAAGAGGTGGGTGGCAGGATAAAGAGAGTGCAGATGATCCTTCACTGCCAGCTGCACAGCTGGCTTTTTAATAGCACCAATCATAGGCAGGCAGCTTTTACAGCCCAGGGCTGCTTTGTCCCGCCTGTGCTAAAAGCCCGGGGGAAGAGGGGGAAGGGGATGGTGCAGATCAAACAACCCTCCCTCTTCTCCCTCTCCACCAGGTCCCTTCATCACAGCTGGCTTTTATTTGGCGCTTTCCATTTTAATGTCATGTGTGTTATGCCACCAGATCCATTTCTGTAAAGATGCCAGAAAATCAACAAAACCACACGAGCGGTAATTAGTACACAACTGGAACTTCCATACCAGTTGAGTCTCTTTAGCTGGTTTGTGTTTATGCTTTAAGTGGAAGAACAGTACGATCCCAGATTCAGTCTCAAGGTCAGGCAGTGGCCATTGCTCACAGCCTCTCATTGTGCACGAGTTTGTTTATCCTCGTCATTGGAGACAGGCCTGTGCTCTGCGCAGCTGTTTGTGAGGAACGCTAAATCCTCATATGTGGAAGCCTTTGTCTGTGTTGACCTTCTCGCTCGGCAGACACATAAAATGGTTTGTCCATGCGGCTCACTTGTACAGTACAACCTCAGGCCTGATGGTTATGGCGAACAGTGGGAACTGGAAGAAGTGATTTAATTTAATGCTGAGCCTTTTGTGCTTATTATATTTCGACCTAATCTCGATCTACTGTGTCTGTAGCATGTGTGCTTCAAACTCATCTCAGTATAAGGGTTTAAAATACACAAAAATACTGGTACACTCTGACAATGAAGATCTTTGTTAAGGCATTCTCTCATGTCTCTCTAATCCTATACTGTTATGTAGTTTTTATTAGGGGACCAAACACCCAAACTGTGTAGGCACCATATTGGATTTGTAAGTTTTCTTATTCCTCTTATTCTTATTTCTCTGGCAGCCCACAGAATACTTTGTACGCTTTTTATGAAATTTGGCACTGTGATAGACGGGAGTCTCTGCTATTTACACAGCTCTAGCACCACCAATAGGGCAAATTTGGACATATGTTAACAATAACAATGCTGTCGTAGAAGCATGATTCCATTTTCCTCTGATACCATGAATTTAATTTCCACCATTTAGAATTTTTTTTTTCAAAAGACTTTTTTTCGCTTCTTCTCCTACCAATTTGTTCAATCATCACCAAATTTGGAGCACAGCATTGTGAGACCAATCCAAACAAAAAGTTTTATGCAGAACATTTCATCCTTGATGTGTTGCCTTCAAATATAATATATCTCCTTAGGAACAAGCGCCAATGGTCCCAATGGGTTCTTTGCTCCATTTCATAGTGGTGGGGCCAGAAAGTGCTTGGCCCCCTTAATCACTGATTGCATATATATATATTTTTATATATATTTTATACCTCACTGTAATGTAACTTTAGAGTAAACGGTTTTCCTGTTCTTTTTTTTTTTTTTTAAACCAGGGAAAATTAGTTATTGTCCATGGGGTAATCATACAAACATAGATTGATTGGGACACACACACACACCAAAATGGAGTATTGTCATAGCAACACACACAAGAACACAGACCTTTCTCAAACCCTCATTCTATTGTGTGATGAGACAGCATGGAGCCGCTGCTCCAGAACCCACGATTACAT
Source organism: Pangasius sanitwongsei (assembly GCA_037576675.1). NCBI lineage: Eukaryota > Metazoa > Chordata > Actinopteri > Siluriformes > Pangasiidae > Pangasius > Pangasius sanitwongsei. The sequence goes on along the minus strand of CM075014.1, from coordinate 7,066,029 downwards.
GAGCTTTAGACAATATGAGGCTTTTTGATGTGAAGGCAACACTAGGCTGTGTGTTGTAATGGAAGAGTCGTGTGTTATTTTCACACACTACTCACATGTGCTGGCCACGCACCAGTCACATGAGCAGGTCCTCTTTGCGCTCAGAATAACTCTCTTTCCCTCACTCTCTCTCTCAGTTATACTTCTTGGTTTGCATTCTGTATTTCTATAACTCTTCCTATTTGTTCCCTTCTCTGTCTGATCTTCTGATCTGTCTGATGCATTGTGTGTGTGTGATTGTGTGAGAAGAACCGTCACAGCCATGCCTTGTGTCATGGAGAGGGCATTTAATTCCCATGGCCTGACTCTCTCGCTATAGACATTGCATTGATTGGTCGCACAGCACACTGTTAATCCTAGATAAGATTGCGCTGTATTAAAGCACGGCACGGCTCATGTCTGAGAGATTTGTGCAGATTAGTCATTATAGATATGGCTTTTGTTTTACACTGACAGATGGTTGAGTCACCTAAGAGTCACATAACTGCAGTCCGTGCTACTTTCCGTACTGTCCTGGCGTTTACCAGAACATAAATACATCCTGTTGTCAAAGTGAAAGTGTGTGTTTTGAATTGATTTTAGTGTCTATTTCTATACAAGCTCTTTTATATTATCAGAAAATGTATATATAATTTTAAAAAAAATGTTCATGCTTTTTACATTTGCCTACCAGCTTGGAATTTCAATAGACTAAAACATTCAAATGTGAATTTTTTTTTTTGCTTTTGAATACCTAAATCCATTCTGATAGCTCTAACGGAATTAAGCTAAAAGATAAAACTAATATTATGTGTTGAAAGAAATCAGTAGTCCTACTGGAAAGAAAAGCGTATTAATAATGTTGCCATATTAATAGCGTTGCCTTAATGACAGTTATACTAAAAAATAATTAAAATAAGATGCTACTAATACAGGGAAATTAAATATTATCTTATTAACCCAGATCTGTTCTTCTTTTTCTCCTCCTGCTGTAAACTTAGTACTTCATCGCCTGTCTCATCGATATCCCTAGCCTGCGGTTTATCTGGCTTTCAAACAGAAATGGGGAAAAAAGCATGATTCTGATTGGTTAATGCTGTTTCTCATCGTACCAGCTGGCAGCCAATAAAATGCAATTAAACAAATAAACAGACGGAATCGTTATGACTTTTCTGAGCTCAGTTACTGCACAAAAATCGATTTAACATCTCTGAACTGTATTGATGTTGGTAAAAGACATATATAATGATCAGTATAATATTTCATAGGGGTTCAAACCCAAAATAAACCCCCATAGCTATGCCACTGGTGCCTAGTGATTTCCACTGCAAAATTTAAAGTGCTGAAGATTTGTGCAAGAATAAGCTGATGTTTTTTTTTGTGAATGTTTTTCACATACAGGCTTGGTATTCTGGTATATCGTATAAGTTGGATGCAGTGCAGTGACACTTCCTGTGTCCTCTACCGTTTGATGTCTCTGTCAGCTGCCTCGGTGCGGAGTACAGATTGTTCTGGCTGCTTTTGAAAACCACGATTCTGTCACAGGACCGTCGCAGTTTGTTCTTGTAGGGAAATGGAGCCGCTTTGGCTTTCCTGTCCTTTATCTCTACATCCACTCTTCCTTCTGCTGTCTGTGTGAGAGAGGGTGAGACTTGATTGAATTCACATATAAGGTCTTCCAGTGCATGCGAATGAGAGATGCTGTTTGCTAGTCCTTTGTTTGCCTTCTTTCTGTTTTGTTGTTTTTTAATGAATACATCATGTCTGCGTGCTTCTCTCTGGGTGGCCACTGGCTCTTTAAACTCCAAGCCTGGTCAACAGCAGCTATTTCTCCTCCTTCAGCTGCAACTTCTCCGAGGCTCTAGTGCATTTTCCTGCTATTAGTGGTTTATTTATAGAAAGGCTTCCGTTTGCATGGTTCCGGACCGCCGGGCCCCTCCACGACGGAGCTGTTTACTCTAAAAACACGAGACGACCCCGCGACCTCAGTGCCACCTGTAAACAGTGACGAATGGCGGTGTAGTTGAATTAGCCTTTGGTGAGAGGAAATCATAAAGTCTCTAATGGAAACAGGAGCTTGGATTGTTTTGGTCTGAACACAGACGATGATATCGAGGCATGGCTTTTTTTTTTTTTTTGCTTTTTTTTTTAACGTAAGCCGGCATAATTATTAAGCTTTGCTCCTGGGAGCTGTTGCCATGGTGCTTGTTTACATTCAGAGGCACAGCTTTATCACTGCGCACACGATTGAGTATAACACCGGCGCTTTAGCGGTTTAATAAAAGCTGCTCAAGGTAACCTAATCTGCTCCTTTCATTTATTCACAATACCGTCTGGGCTCTCGTTTTTTTTGTTTACGACCCATTTAATTCAGCACTTGTCTTTTGTTGTTAGCGAGTGAGACTTTGCAAGCCAGCGAGGTAAGGAGAAACAGAGTGTCTTTGATTAGCGTCCCCCTCAGGGCTAGGCTTAGATCACCAAACTTGTTTGGATTGGAAGGATCTCGCACTCTTTCTCTCTCTCTCTCTCTCTAACCCGAGCGATGACGCTCCTTCATTGTACAAAGCATATCTGACTCATAGAGACAGTTCAGTCTGTCCCTACACGCCCGTACACACGTGAAGACTTTCACCACCCACTGTGCCGAGGAGCTGTCTGTGCAATGCCAGTGTGTCTCAGACAGATCAATATGAGCAAGCAGGAGATACCTGTTCCCAAAAATGTTGAGGGCCCCACCTCGGCAGCTGACGTGCATTGACACTTCACGAGCCTTGCTACTGCTCCAAGTGACAGCTTGCAGACACGTTTTAATCTGGCTGGTCAGTGTTTGAGGTGCTGGGGTGCAGCGCTGTTTCCGCGGCTTCCGAGCTGCCGGTGTTAATGGCTGGGAGCATCATTTGAACTTAAGTTTGATTCAAGCTTAGTGCAGACCTACAGTAATTTGAATACATTTAAGTGTGTATTAGGAATGTAAGTGGTTTAAGTGCTTTTAATGCCATCTAGAATTTACATGTATGTGTTATTATTGCACTGTCTGTCTGTTCAGTTTAATTGGTTTGAACATCTCCAGATTGATGACCCCATTTTATTGTGACGGAGTGTAAACTGATCCCTTACTCAAAGTAAATATGTAACAGTGAATTATAGAAAAGCTTTGCTTCCTTGAGACAACATTTGACTGGCTTCCATTAAAAAAAAAATGACATAATTGCAGGGCAAATGCACGTCATGTGAAGGCTTCGCTTATCTTGTCGTGAACATCACAGCTGGATGAACTCCACGGACGAACACGCTACAGGACCAAGCCAAATCATTCCGAAGAACGCACAGATTTCACTAGCATGCTGAACTCGTCATCCTCAACCCTCGATTTATATAATGGTCTCTCGTACCACCTATGTCCTATTTCTGTTTCTTTTTATAAATATGGACCAAAAGAAGCAGTTCTTCCTCATGTTCTGTCATTTGCGCATGTACTTCCGACAATAGTTGTCGGCACTTTGCAGCTTTCCCGTTGTCGTAGGAAGTGTCATGAAATGGTAGTAGTGCCACCTACGGTACCGGAGCACTCACATGCGGCGGACAGTATGAAACCTCAGAGAGAACACAAGCTTGTAAATCCACAGAGTTCTTCTCCACATTAATTATGCTGAATCTTTTCTCTGGGCATTTCTTGTTCAGTCTTAGTAGCGAAAGTGGCCTGTTTTTTCATCTGCAACCAAAGTACATGCACTATGAGTTAATGCACCTTAAAAGTCTGTGGTGAAATTGAAATTATGTACAGTGCCGGTTTTACACGAACTAGTAGGTTACGGGTTAAGTTGTGTGAGCGTGAAGTCTTATTAAAGCTGCAATCTTCCAAGCTGTCCAATATGCACAGGCTGAGAGGATTAGGGGCCACGGCGAGGGAGCCCAGTTTTCTGGAAGAGCAAAGGATATACACTCTTACACACCTGACGCAAGTACGAGCCGGTCCCGTCTCACGCACACACACAGTTAAAAAATCTGTCTGAATCTGTACAGTGTCTGTTATGCGTGCACAAGGCCAGACATGTAAATGTACTCTTACATCGCTCACATGTAGCATGCAGACATTGTATTGATCTGCATCTGTATATTATTATTATACATTATAGAGGCACATGTGTGTATATGACAGTTCTACATACTCGTCTGCACAGTCCACAGCACATAAGGATTGCACGTGTCTGTGCACTGGCTTTGTTCTGCTATCTCTGTCACTCATCGTTTACTTTTTCAGTTAGAAAAACAAAACATTTGTACATATTGAGAGTAAGGCAGGGGCAATATGACGATATATAACAATGAGATTATGATGTGTGCGTTTGTATATATGTATGTGTGTGTGTGTATATATACATACATACTTGATTTTAAAATCCTGTACTGAATCTTCAAAAAATAATCAAAAAACAGTTTTTATGTAACAATACTGTTTTGCTGAGGGAAACCTACATTTCATATTACATATTGTGTAGTTTCAAGTTTGTCATGTGCACAGAATATCAGGGACAACTGTACATTGAAATGCTTATTGTGAGGCTCAGGTACTCTACAGCTGTGCAATACAAAAAAAAAAGATAAAGGGAGGAGGAGAGAGGAAAGAGGGGAAAGAGAGGGAAAGGGAAAGAGAAATGTATTGCAGAAATGTGATGTTTTTGTCATATCGCTCGCCCCTAATTAAGAGGCCTCTGATCATTTTGAAGCAAACCAGAAAGTCTTCTGTACTTCAGACTAAATGTCCTGTAAGGAGGCCTTGCATTTGTCTGTGTGGATGTGAGAGAGGGAAAAAAGGGAGGCAGCGATGAAGACAAAATGTGTGAAGGGAGGGCAGGCTATAAAACTCAGGAGTATGTCTAGACGCTCTTGCCTGCATTTTTAATGATCCGAGTCATTGTCAGAGCCTTGATGATGAACATCCTCTCCGAGCGTCCGGCCTGATAGCGCATTGTGCCTCTCGGTTATGCTCCACTCTGAGAGGAACACACACGTGTTTTTTTTCTTTATCTCCTTCATTTTTATTGTTTGTAGAGATTATGTAGACGTGTATTAGTACACTCTTGGAACAAAACATTACATCTAACACGTTTAAGACACCTAGAAGGAAGAGTGCAGGGAAATGCGGATGTGGTTGTTACCACTCAGCACCACATGTGACATCATCCGAGCTGCGGATGTTAGATGTTGACTCCTTAAGGTCAAGTGGCTCAGCTTCTTTCTCTGTTTATTTGATCAGGCTGCATTGCTAAAGCCGCAGACACAGACATAAATTAATCCAGCCGCCCCAAGGGACATGCTTCCTGGAATTATAATCATTTAATAATAAAATCTCGAACCTCTTATGTTACCAATCAGCACATCATGTTTTTATACAGGACAAAATGCACACAGTTCACATTATTGTTCCACTGGTAGGATGATATTTCCATTATTGTTGAGATGTTGGCCTATTTTCAGTTTACTGCATCACCCACAATGCCGTCCAACCACCTGCTGATAGTGGCACCAGTGGGATTTAGCCTTTGCTTCCTATCTACCTGAAGAGAGTGATACAGCAGCACTTTAATCTTTTAGTCGGTCTAGCTCTTTTACCTCCTCATCTGTACACTCCGCTCAAACAGCTTCAAAAGCTGCCAGAAAGCTAATACCTGCATCAACGTCATCATGCTCATTATCTCATAATTTGCTAACTAGCTGACCCGAGTCTCTGCCATAACTCAGCGCAGCTGCGTCATATTTTCAGCAACATCTCCACTACTGCTTTGACTACTGAAATTCATTGGAATTTCTTATTAATGTGACATCAAACGTTGCTGGGGAAAAAAGCAACGAGAAAAGAAGCTCTTTCGGTTTTTGGGCGCTAACAGCTGAAAAATTTTCTCCTATTAAAATCCATTGTAACGGAGCTAGCAATGTCCCGCTGTGACGTCATCACAGCATATAACCACTGACTCCTCCGAGGAATAACCAAAATACAACACTGACCAACATGGAAACAGAAAACTTTAAGCACATCACAATATTTCAATATAAACATATTTAATGTGTTTCAGGGTGGCCATTTAGAGATATTGAGCTAACTAGCATGCTTTAGTTTCTCCATGTAGACATTTCCTTCTGTCATCAAACCGCTACCTAAATATGCAGGGGGGGGGAAAGCAGTATTTCTGTTCCACACACTTGAGCATTTAGTATGGAGAACAGTTTTATTCACCATCTGTTTCAGTGATGTATGAAAGAGGCATGTTTTTTTTTAATCTTTCGTCTCTGGAAGGTCGCACTGCAATGAATCAGAGATATTATGTTTATTATATTCACAGCTGATAGCAGCGACTTCTGCAGGAGGTCGCTTCCGTTCTGATGTATGTCTGAAACTTGTAAACAAGCTCTTAATGTAGAATCACCTTGAAGTACAGCCTCAGCAGGCACTGCGTAATTAAATAAAAAAGTTTCTGAAGTGAAGCCGCCGGGCTCGTGGACATATGGCATTCAGCCACAATGAACTCCTAATAATACAGGAACCATCGTACCCAAGAAATGAAACCCGAGGAACAGAGAGAACACGAAGTGCTGCGCAGACATACCACAACGTCCTCTTTACCTGCTACTGTGTAACCAACAAAATCATTCATGAAAATGCTGCCGTGCGAGTGCGTCTTTGCTCTCGAACCTTCCTTCGTTTGAAAATCCGTGCTTGAATTGTGGATGTCGCTCTAATGTTAAACTTCCTGGGTTTCCTTTGTAATGTGTGACTTACGCTTTGGCAGTGCGGGCGTGATAATAATCGTCGTGCCAATAACGCGGACTGAAGTAAACTAGGAAGAAGGAGCAGGGTGCAGAGCGTGCATTAAACCTAATGGTTGCTTGGCTTTCCTCTTGTTTTACAGATTTCTTTTTGGCTGCATGCCTAGAGTTTCAGAAAGACATTATTTGGCAAGCGGCACTGTCCTAATTTTAAAGCATTCAGGCTGTCTTGGACGAGGGAAAACAACTTATTCCAAACGAATTAAAAGAAAATGCTGCTTTGCAATTATTTTTAGCTGCATTTTTGAACGTGCAGTGTACATGCATCTCTGTCTATCAGGCAGTATCTTGGTGTTGAATTAGTGTTGTTTATTCAGTCACGTGAATGTGCTGGTGCCATACAGATGTTTGTTGGATTAATATTTTCTCAATACTGTTTATTGGGACTGGCGTGATATTGAGCTAATATGGTTTGGGATCAGATCATATTTGAAAAACGTACACTATATAGTCAAACATTCGTGGACACCTGACCATCACATTCATGTGTTTTTTTTTTTGAACATCTCATTCCAGATTTAGTCCTGCTTTGCTGTTATATTATCCTCCACTCTTCTGGGAAGACTTTCCACTAGATTTTGGAGTGTGGCTGTGGGGATTTGTGCTCATTCAGCCAGAGCATTAGTGAGGTCAGGTGAGGAGGCCTGGGGTTCATTCAGCATTTCACTTCATCCCAAAGGTGTTCAGTGGGGTTGAGGTCAGGGCTCTGTACAGGCCACTCGAGTTCTTCCACTCCAGCTTTGGCAAACCATATCTTCATGGAGCTCGCTTTATGCACAAGGGTATTGTCATGCTGGAACAGGTTTTGGGCCGCAGTGCCAGTGAAGGGAAATTGTAATTCTACAGCATACAAAGAAAGACATGCTATACAATTGTGGCAACAGTTTGGGGAAGGGACACATATGGGTGTGATGGTCAGGTGTCCACAAACTTTTGTCCATTTAGTGAGCCAATCCATAAACGTGTGTAACATTGACATGAACACCGGAGATAAACTGATAAACTGTCTGCTTGCCGCTTTTGCCATCAGTGCTTGCCACACTGGTGGGTGGGAATTGGCAAAGATTAAATTAGGGAGAAAATGAGGGCGGAAAAAAAAGATCATGCTTGGTTACTGTGAGGATGTTGGTATTTGGTATCAGGGGATACTCAGAACCCTATGAGTATTGATTCAAACATGAAAAAACTTTCAAAAAACAAAAGTTCAGCATGAGCTCACTCCTGTAACTACCAGTTAGACTTGGCAGCACATGTCCATTGGTGGTATTTGAGGTTTTAGCAGTGTGACCCAGTGCAGTGTTTTAGTGTTTTAATCTCTTCAGTATGATGTTTAGACGAGGCCCGTGCTCAAAAAAGTATTCTGGCATTGCAGATCCTTCTATCATTTTCTTCTTTGTGTTTAGATGACCGTATATTTTTAGAAAGATATGGGGTTTTTTTTCTTGCCCAAAATGTTTATTTCCATTTTCGTTCTGAGACGACAGGCTGAAAATACCTTGTTCTCAGAATACCCTCACCGCGGTATCTTTACATTATTCATAGCTTCACTTTTCATTTTTTCCAACTGACCTCATTCTCGGTTGCCGGAGCTGGAGCGCACAGGATGATGAGTTTGACAGCGCCTGCAGCACAGAGCTGCACGATAAAGAGGCACTCGCAGAGTCACGGGGGAGAATAACTGGATCTCGGCTCGAGCGTCCACTCAGTATCCATCCCTACTTGCTTATATTGTGCGTTAAAATGTGCGACAACAGGACAAGTAGCCCAGACCGAGAAGTACACAATGTTCTTCTGACAGATGAGCATTTTTCCGAGAATTGTATTAGGTCTTTTTTAGTGATATTAATGAGAAATAAAGTGCTGCTAGTTTGAGCAGAGAGTTTGGACTTGATTCAGAGGGGAAAGGAAGGACAGAGAGACAGCCCTCCTGCAGGATGTCCTCTCAGCAGCATGCTCTGGAAACTCTTTTCTTTGAAGCGGCTTTTATTCCACAGTAATGTACCGGAGAAATGCGGTACGACAATACGAAAGCTTATACAAGTACGAACACCAACTCTACCAGTGTAGTCATTCTGCAGAGATGAACATGAACATACCGCCTCCTTCCCCGTCTCTAATCCATTTATTTTTTGAGGAATAAGCCAAAACCCACCAAAGCCACCTCCACATACATACATTTTCCTCTGCAGGTTTTGCTGTTTCTTTGTTTATTTATCTGCTTGATGTCATGATCTCACAGCCTCCTGGTGAACCACGCCTCCTGGTGGTGTGGAGAGTCTTAGAAAGAGCACGCACACGCCTGTGTATCTTCTGAAGTATACCACCGGCTTTAGCGTGAATTTGATTAATCCTCTCTGGAATTCTGAACCATAATCGCTTAATCCATTGATAAAACGAGCCACTAATTGTTTTGCATATTTAGAAGGATGTCCTCCCAGGACTTTCCTGACAGTAGTTGATGTAATTATTAATTGTGCTTTCTCAAGAGATTGCTCATAGCTGTATAGGTGGAGGTCCTCTGGAGACGGTGTTTCTACCACACTGGCTGGGAGATTGGAGTGATTATCAGCATGGCTAGGCTTACAGTGCATTTACACTTCTGCATTTGTGACTAGAACGTCACTGTTTGGTGGTGAACTTTTTAATTTGTCATCTCAGTTCTTGGATTGTGTTCTGCATCAGTGGTGAGTCATTTTGGTTGAAATACGTTTAATACATTTGTGAGCAAAATAACTTTTTTAACCATTCTTTATTTTATTCTTAATACCTTTTAGATTTGTTGCATACAGCAACTCACTACGTTGTTGTGCGATTTCCACATGTAAGTGTGTGTTCTTTCACGTCTCAGTGTTCTTGTGATTTCCTCTTACACTTGGCAATGGTCTGTTTATCTGCTTTGTTTTGTTTTTTTGTCGTTGTACTTTTTGGTCGTTGTTCGTTGTACCAACGAAGGAAAGAGGTTTATGTTTCCAGCCGTACACGCCCCTCAGCTTTTATTATGTGTGATGTGAAACCAAACCACCTGGCAAAGTATCAGTTTCGCTCTGATTCAGACTCGGCAAACGGACCCGTAGGCGTGAACGTGCCCAAAAAAGACTCTTTTGCTCATGTTCTATCCAAATCCATTTTCCTTGAAAGGTTGCATCACCTGATATGTGAACTGTCACACTGCTGCTAATCTCATGCAGGCAATAATATAGACACTGAAGATCAAAATGAGTTCAGATGCCACATCATAACCTACCTGTGTGAAATTTTTCTCTGGAAGTTTTTTTTTTTTTTTTTGCAAGTCCAATAGTAGAGCTATCCTTGTGTTTCATGTGACGTCATACTGTTTAATCGCTGCCATTTTGACGACTGAATCAATGTTATTATTTCTGTGCATCATTAAGAAGATTCGTTTTCATTTGTACGCATAATCGACTGCACTAGTGCACTTCACTACATCTTCAACATGCAACAGTGCAGAGGATCGTCCCTGTCATGCCGCATCGTAGCTGTGTTAGCTAGCTAGCTACTTTCTGGGATAACTGGGAAGTTTGTTATATTGTTAACATTAAACTTTAGTTAGTTAGCTGATATTGTCTTACCCTCTCTACAACAGCAAAGAGTTTTTTCCTCCTCCTGCTCAAACACTCTGGGATACTTTGAAGAGCCGGTAGGAAATTTGGAAAGTTTTCTGCCTGTTTTAGTGCCATCAGCAGTTTAGGGAGAGTCTATTTTATCAACTCTGCTGAAATGCTATTTATTCTTCTACATTCGTGTTGTGCAGTGAAGCCAGAAATTTAGTCCCAAATATGGTTAAATCACATTATTGTCATGCTAGCATAAGACCCCACATGGACTGCCTTGTTTTCCCATCTGACTGGAAAGCGCACACACACACACACACACGCGCGCGCACACAAACTGGCAAGGCTCGCTACATTTTCATACAGCCGTTGACATGGATACAAAGGAGCAAGTGTCTACACTGAAGTGATCTCTTAGCGAGGTCTAAAGCGGGTCTGCTGATGGCTTCACAGATAGCCATGCTTCTGGGCTTTGGGGATTTTTTTTATTCTCTGTCTCTGCCAGTCATAATCCTGTTACTGCAGCCTGTAGCCTGAGTGAGGACCTGCAGCAGTAACTCAGCAGCCATATCATCATAAATATCTCCTGTCACCTGAATATGGCTAACATGCCTTACACAATACCTGTTCTCCCTGGTGTGGTGCAGCCTGTGTGTGTGTGTGTGTGTGTGTGAGAGAGAGAGAGAGATAGAGAGAGAGTGTTTTTCCATATTTAGAAACCAGGCATGGTGATAGACAGAGCTGTCAGAGGCATGCCTATCGGCACTTATTTGTGCTCACATCTTCAGTGTCTTCACAGCGATGTGCACGTTAGAGAGATTATTCAGAAAGCGTTGTTATTCTCCATACTCCATGCTCACAGTCTCAGAATATCAGCCTAGCCTTCAGGCACCGATAGAGACACAGAGCCCCCTTCTGCTGGAATCCTAGCTATTCTTACACACACACACACACACACACACACACACACACACACACACATATTATTGCTACACTGCCATGTTTATGTGCAGTCAGATCGAAAATAGATGGGTCAATGTCCCTATAAAAGTTTGTGCAATGCAGATTGATTGGCATCACTGAACTTTTAAAGAGTTAATATGAGTGTTATTGTGAGTATATATGTATTTTTGTAATGTTATTGAAGTCGTAATATTTAGAATGACTCATTTGGATAATAGTTTATCATGTTTTTATGTTTATATATATATATCTTGATATTAAGGTTGTCAGGGTGGTGTAAGCAACCAAACACTGATGCACTATGATGGGCTATTTTTCACTGCAAGCGGCTATTTTTGTTCCTGTTCTGAAATAAAAACTGAAAGCTGCCTGCTGCCACAGTTATTTTTGTTGTACACACCTGCACTGATTTATAATAAACCCACTTGGTCAAGTTGCCTAAATATGTAAGCATATTTAAACACTAAGAGTGTTTTTTTTTTTTTTTGAAGTTGATTATAATTGTCATTTATGGTAGTCAGATTATAAAAAGGACAAAGTAATGCTGAGATTAAACATGAAAAATATTTTTGGCAAAGACGTCAAGCAGGATAGAACGAGCAGCAGAGAGCTCGCGTGACAACTGGATGGATCTTAATACTCCCTGGGCAATACAAGCAGCTGCCAGCAGGCAAGTAAGCCATAATACCAAAGCACTTACTAATAATCACAAATCAGTCTTAAAGAAACAGGCTTGAAGAATTAAGGTGTCTAATGTGTTTTGTCATGTCCCTTGTCATGTGCATTGAGTATATATGGTGGTTTTCTTAATTTGGGCAAATACACCATATGGCCAAAAGTATCCGGACCTGACCGTCACATTCATATGTGCTTGTTGAGCATCCCATTCCAGATTTATTCCTCCTTTGCTGTTATGATAACCTCCACTCTTCTGGGAAGGCTTTCCACTAGATTTTGGAGCGTGGCCGTGGGGATTTGTGCTCAATCAGTAATAAGAGCGTTAGTGAGGCACTGATGTCAGGTGAGGAGGCCTGGGGTGCAGTCGGCATTTCAGTTCATCCCAAAGGTGTTCAGTGGGGTTGAGGTCAGAACTCTGTGCAGGACACTCGAGTTCTTCCGCTCCAGTGTTGGCAAACCATATCTTTATGGAGCTGGCTTTGTACACAGGGGCGTTGTCGTGCTGGAACAGATTTGGGCCTCTTATTTCCAGTGAAGGGAAACTGTAATGCTACAGCATACAAAGACATTCTATACAATTGTGTGCTTCCAACTTTGTGGCAACATTTTGGGGAAGAACCACATACGGGTGTGATGGTCAGGTTTTCACAAACATTTTAACAGTTGTTCCCACACCAGCCTCTTTTTTTTTTCTCTCTCTCTCTCTTGAAGTTAATAAGACAAAAACCACAGCTTATCATGTTACCAAGAAACCGGAAATTGTAATTGCTGCAGCGTTAGCTGCTTCCAACTTTGTGGCAACAGTTTGGAGAAGGAACGCATATGGGTGTGATGGTCAGGTGTCCACAAACCATAACTCCATTTGGGTCAAAACACAGAGGAACTAGTATAATCCGTCTTGAATAACAAGCGAGGTTCAACACCAGAAACTTAAAAACGGTGCACTAGGAAATGATGCAAACTAGGAAATCCAACCTTCCATTTGCAGAAATGTCTAAAAGTATAAGTGAATAAATACATGATCAAGAAGTGTAGGTCACTTTTATTTAGGAAAAAAAAAAGAAGTCAAATAGAGTGAGTACTCTCATTTCCACTGCAGAGACTCATTTGCATTGGTTTCTAAATCAATTTAATTGATTTAATTTTTTAATAATAACTGTAATTACTGTGGTGTCTAAATGGTGTTTATATGATGGAGCTTTAATAACCTGATGCCAGGATTTACAGGTTCTCAGCCTTAACTAATGCCTTAACACTATAATTTTCCTGTGTGTGTGTGTGTGTGTGTGTGTGTGTGTGTGTGTGTGTGTGTGTGTGATGTGTTGGAGCTGAAGGTCATGGTGACTGGTGTAGAGAGCTGCAGTGCTGCATAGAGAGAGAGAGAGAGAGAGAACAAAGGCACTCCTGTCTGTCCCTCGCTGCCTAATGGCACAGATTGTCTGACACAATCAGACGAATGTCAGCATGTTCCGATTCCTGACAAACAAAAAGAACCAGCGAACAAACCGTTGCTCACGCTGTCACATCGTTTCTCCAACATTTTTTTCCCAGCAAAAGAAAAAAAAAAAAAAAAGAGAACAAAGACACCAGTGGAGGAGACATTTTGTACTTTATGTCCCCTCTCTCTCTCTCTCTTTCTCTCTCTCTCTCTCTCTCTCCCTCTCCTTATCTGGATCGAGGTGTGAAATGGAACGGTGGACTTGTAGAAATGAGGGCGAGTGAGGAAAAAGAGCAAGAGAATAACAAGATTGTGGGACACTGCAGCTCTGAGCCTTGCAGATGGAGATGAAGAAGGCTTATCCCTCAGTCTCCTGCAGTGTGTGTGTGCGTGCGTGCGTGTGTGTGTGTGCGTGCGCGCGCTAGGCTACCTACTTGCTGGCGTGCCAGTTCAGCAAAGCAGGGATTTGTCTTTACATGTGCATTGTGCTCAAACACACACACAGAACATCCTGTTTGTCACTGTGTGTTTGTGTATATGGTACGGGTTCTTCCATTTCATGAGCTATTGTTGTTGCTGTGCAGTAACTAAAGTGCACCAGGTTTTTGAGTGTGTGTGTGTGGGTGTAGGGTTTGTGTGGCAGTGTTAATCTGGGCGAGAGTGGCAGATGGAGAGTTGGGTGTTAGAGAAGGGATTTCTGGGTCAGGTGAGCGGGGTTTCAGAACACAGTGCTCACTTCCTCCTCATACTTTCCCTTCTCTTCAGCCAAGTAGAAACTGTACTGTAACTTTTCCAGTCTTGGTTTATTATTAACATGTTCATGTCACTGTGATCTAGGTCCATCTTTTTTTCTTCTGAGTCTTAATGCTCAGATGCATTTGTGTGTTATTTAGGCTTTAATTTTATGCAGAGCAAACGTTAACACTGTGCATTTGTAACACATAAACCACAGAAGACTTCTTATGTAAAAAAAAAAAAAATTACACGATTTTGTGGTCTATATAATAGATTTCTTTTTAAATTAAGCCCAGGCCATATTGCCAAAGGCTTCCTGTTCACCTTATTAAGAGTTAAGCATGTTTAGTGAGGATTTAATGCTGAAATTGTACACATCGGTATTCAGACCTCAGGCGTAACTATGGGCTTATGTTCTATCCAGAGAGTTACGTGAGAGCTGCGCACGATGGGTGGAGATAGCACAAAACAGAGGCGTTTCTCAGATACATGCAACTCTGTCCTTGAGCTTACTCGTCTGACAGTTTGATGTAACCACAATATGTTACACTGAAATTCATGTATTTGGGCTGTAAATACATCATGAAGCAATGGAGTGCCACTCGAGATCAATATTAAACACCTAAATATGACACTATTAATTATTAGACCGTATCATCTCTTTAAAGTCCATAAAAAGTTTTTTTTTCCCACATGGAGGACTTTGGAGGAGACCTCATCTTAATCAGAGATGGATTCATTTATGGATAAATTCATGAACAACATTTAACGCACACATGATGTTTTAATGACCTCGGCAGTTTCGTTAAGTTATGCGCACAATTAACTGTTGAAGCAGGGTAAAAAAAAAAAAAAAAACACACACACACAAAATAACAGGATGTGCTGGATCATGTGCTATTTAATAAGCTGCTTAATAGTGAGAGTGGAAGCCATATTGTTAAACCAAATTTGCAGTGATTAATGTGATGATTACAAATAACAATATTCACACAGCAACATATTCACAATATACTAGACTCCTGTTAAATGTTTATTTCAGTGCTCGCTGTCTTTTTGTATATCATCTTATTAGTCATTTTTCATTTTTAAAGTATACTTTTATGTTACATCCTATTGCAATTGACAGAAAAGAGGGGGGAAAAAGAAAAAGAGTGGTTGTGTTTAAAGATGTTATTGAAAAACTAAGTCTTGGAAACTTCTCCTCAAGAAAAATCTAGCAACCATGCATGAACTACACATGAACTACATGCAGTTGATTTGCATTATCTCAATGACGCAATCAGAAATATGATTTAAACTGCGTAACCCGACTCTGAATACGAGTACCTTTCCTTGTGTAAACACTGACGCGACTTTTGAACTTAAGTTGTCAATGCATATGACCCTACATGCGCTCACTTCTTAGGGTGTAATATAATGGCATTGTAAAACCTACAGTAAGTGCACTAAATGCTCAATAAAAAGGCATTTGAGATTCAAGCGTGAGTACTTATATGTAATGTCGCTTTAAATAGCTTATTTTCTGTAATGGATTAGGAAAGTTATACATAACTAAAAATGTGAAAATAAAGTATGAAGCATTTATGCAGAGATTTTTCAGTTTTTGAGTTTCGATGGACCTGGGTAGAACATGGGATTTTTTTAGAATCGAATGGGAAATTTTGCTTTCTAATAAATATTATGAAAAGTTGAGTAGTGTTTAAGGAGAGAGCAAGAGAGAGAGATGAGTTGAAATGAAATTGTGAACTCAGCATGGAGGGCAGCTTCAGCCAGGTAACTAGTGTCCAGGCTTGTGGAGATTTGCTTAGTGGCATCTGAGGCCACGTTCATGCTAGTGTGTCAGGAAGCTGGCAGACAGATTAGCCGGCTGCGTGTCTCCACAATCAAAGGAACAGATTTTACTGCACCATTCACTCCCGTCAGTCATCGTGCCTTAATCCTCCTCCTCTAGTAGGAGGTAAAGATTACACTGCAGTATTGATCAGGAAGGAGTGTTCAGGCTGTGAAACAACAACCCCTTTCAGTTTAACATGTCAAGGCCTGAACTGGTAGTGTTTTGTCTGGAGATAAGCTGTGCTACGGTCGGCTGGGCAGGAGTACCGCTGCTATGCTAATTATGCAAAGGCACAGTAATCACTGCGCTGTGCAACTGCTACCACAGCATCTTAACAGAGCATGGCAATTTGACTAGTTCAAATGATTATGCAAAGATAGCAGGGCAGAAGGGTAACACTCTTATTAGGTGAAATGTCAGCGTGTGTAAAGCAGGTGCTTTGCATTGGAACGGAAAGAAGGTAGCCACGAGGCTACAGCAGCAGCAGATTTTGTTTTTCGTCTTTACATGGTTGGTTTGGAAGCATTACACAGGCTTTTTTTTTTTTAGCATTACATGATACCATTTGGTGGATATGACGCCTGTAATCTTAGTCTTTAATCTCAGGTTATCAGTATGGTTGCAGACTGACTGAAAAATGTTTGGTGTTTTGGGGTTCTTAGAATGTTAGTTTTTAACAGTGCATTCTCTTGTCTCTGAAAGAAAAAAAACCCGTATAATGTGAAATTTAAAACATCATTTTATTCATTTTTAACCTTCTTGATGTTTTATGACAAGTCAGCATGTTCCACTCTGACAGGTTAAAATTACACAAGAAATCAATTACATTTCAGAATTATTATTAATAGTTATATAGGACTATTAAAAATGATTAAGTTCATCGATGCTAATTTCCACTCTGTTACATTCCACACTGTTGTGTCAGGCCTGTGCTGGACAGTTGAAGATTGTAAAAACATCACCTGATCACTTTTCCTGTCTTTAGCCGTCCAATTTCGAGGAGTTTGTGTCCACTGTACCCTTAAATTCCTGTTGGAACCTGAAGTGTTTTTTTTGCCGCTGTAGCCGAGCCGCTGAAAGGTTTGGTGTGTTGTGTGTTTTGAAATGCTTTTCTGCTCACCATGTTTGTAAAGAGTGCTTATTAGCGTTACCGTAGCCTTCCTGTCAGCTCAAAGCAGTCTGAACATTCTCCTCTGACCTCTCTCTTCAACAGCGTTTCCGCCGTGACACTCACTGGATTTTTAAATTTTTTTATCTTGAGGACCAAAAGGAACCCCACACATGGAATGACTCGTATAGACTTGATATTTAAATGAATAAAAACCTGATTTGACTTGCCTAACTAACTGACAGACAGAGTGTAGATAAAAAGCATTCTAGCACATAATGTCACGTAAGGCAGTGGATTTAGGAAGCTGCTGTTCTTCAGTAATCTCGTTCAATGAGAAGTGCTGTGTTAATTATTAGCAAATAAAGAAGCATATCATGGTCACTTTTACAACAATTCAGCGATAACGTTAAGGGTTAAAGTTCAGCTCATGGGCAAAATTCGCACATGCAAACTGTTGGAATTTTTTTTTTCTTCACCCACAGGAGCTGATGCTTAGGATCATTGTGTGGGTTGCACACGTGTAATATTTCACACTATTTCACACACACGTCTGTTAAGTAATGTTGTCAGACAACATCTGTAAAGATTACGTAATGATTATGTTTTATATAATTATATAATGAATTACAGAGATGGGCGTGTCTGCACGACGTACGCATTGTAAGCACTGCACTCTAAAACTACGCTATTAAAATAAGATCAATATGGAATAAATAATTTAACGTTTTTTTTTTTGTTTTTTTTAACATATTGGGCGTTGTCCACTTACCAGGCTCATGAAACTTCTCTTCTTGGCAAACACAATCAGGCTTGAATACGAAATTTATATTCTCAGAAGTGGAAAGAATTTATCACCAAAAAACTATCCACATTTTGAAAATATCTGTGTTACCGTACCGTGTTTACAGAGAAGAGGAGATGTTTCAAGGCTAATCATATGTCCAGAACAGCACAAACCTTACTCATGAAGTGAGAACCGCTCAATGTGTTAAATAAAAAGAGGTAAAATTATTTATTAGATATCGATCTTATACAAATAGTGTAGTTTTAGATGTTAGCTTGGTTAAAATACGTTGCGGCAGAACGTCTCATACAGAACATTTGAGTGAAAGTTTGATATGTTGCTATGCAGCTGCAGATAAGATGCTGCAGATAAGTTGCCTGCAAACATTGTTTCTGTGAGACTGGGTTGTGTATATAAGATGTACGTATGCTAGGATAATAATAATAATGTAAATAGCTAAATCTGCCGGAAATATCGCTCCTCTGACATGTCTTTTTAACCAGTAATAATGTACTTTTTATTTTTTTAATCTTGTCTTTCTCACCATTTCAGTAAGCGTCGGATGATTTGAGCATAACGTGGGCTGTTGTGGTGGCTTTGTCACACAGAATAAGTAATGTATTTTGCAATCTTCATTTGATCCAGCCAGCATCTCTGGAACCGCTTTCTTACGGAAACTCTGCTATTGTTTAACATGCACATGACAGTTATTTTAGTAACCACATTAGAACTTCCTCATTTACTGTCGCTGCTGCAGGAAAGGGAATATTTTGAGTAGGCTGCTCTTTTACACAGTGGAGGTATTTGCTGTTTGACTGGAGGAGGTGTGAGGGTATAAGCGGCTTGAGAAAGGCTGATCTGTACTGGAGCCGGTGCACCATGCTGCAGTCTGCCTCTGTGCTTCCTCATTCATCATCATCGGTCGTGTCAGCACGCGCACGCGCGTGTGCGTGTTGTAGCTGACCTTGCTATGGGAGCGTCTCAGAGAGCTGCCATCTACCTTTTAGTAAAAATGGCACCGAGCCAACGTCCAGTATGGACATTTTATTTCTTTTCTATATTATGTATTTTAAATGAGACAATGTCACAAAAACAATGATGTCATTCTAAGCAATACTGCCAGGTTCTGTCGAGAGTACTGGCTTGAAAGCTTCAGTGAGGTTTTGGTTTGGTGTCGATGGAAATGTAGATATATTACGTTGAAATAAAAATGATCTATGTTTGTTTTGATTGTCAGACTGTCACAGGACAGTCGTTGTCTTTTTTTTTTTTATTTCTGATTACGAGATTATGTTTTATGTGTTTCTTAATTAAAAAAAAAAACTAATCGGGTCATATTGGATAGGTTGTCTTAATACATACATACATATATATATATACACACACACACACACACACACACACACACACATATATATATATATCTCAGACACTTAATATAGATATTGTGATAGATTATGTCACAATATACTTTTCTGAGATAGCTTTGATATTCTGATATCTTTTTATAACTTTTTGTTTTTAATAATAACAAACTAAATGGAGCTAAAAGCAGATGATTTCGTGTATTGTTTTTACTTCATGTTTAAACTGGTAAAAAATGTATCTTATTTTCAGTGTTAGAATTTGGTTTTGAGTTTTTAATATTGTTTTTTCAGTTTAAATGTGATAGATCAATTTGCATCGTATGTATTTAATTCCAAGTTAGTTATTTTAACAGCATAGTAGGTAGAAATGTATCGGTATCGGAAAAAGGAAATAAAACGGACAAATCACGTATGAAGTAGTAAAATAGTGTGCCGTCATTATGCCCAGCATGGGAAAGTGGCTTTTAGAGATTTTATAAGATGTTAAGCCGGGATGTATCAGGGATAATCCCGCCTGTTTCAGATCTGAAGCTTTGTTTCTCTAGCTGTTCTAATGAGGGAGTGAGCATATAGAAAAATCCGGCGTGCGCTTGTGATTTGGGGCTCCTTCACATATCTGACTGAAAATGGGCTTTGATCATGGCACGATGCTTTCTCCTGCATGACAGCTCGGGTGCCAAGAACCAAGAGAGAGAGGAGAGAGAGAGTTCATCCACTCTCATTTCCTGTCTCTACCTGCTCCGAGTCTGTACCCGAGGCTTCAGCTGGTGTTTCATCTCCATTCAGTCAGGCTGCAAAAATAAATCGGCTTTTAATCTTCAGTAAACTACACATAATTGCCTGTAAATTTGACTAGTTATATCAAGTTAGATTGTTGGCTAACATTCAATATTGTTTTTTTTTGTTTTGTTTTGTTTTACCTTGATGTTAAATCACAAGCTTTGCCTCAATGTGATGTGATGGCATGTTCCTTTATCATTTATTTTGAGTTTAATTGTGTTTGCTTCGGAAAGTCCCACTCGGGTAATGTGACTAAGGAGCGATCTTATTTTTGTTTCATATATTAACACGTTTGAAGGAATAGGACCGTATAAAGTGCAATCCTGCTTCTGTTTATTTAAAATATTTCTTTGAGTTATGAGCAAATGATTATGATTTTAGCTCATCATTCAGCAACATTGCTGTTTAAAAAAAAAAGTTCTGCACTTGAGATGGCCAGCAGACTACAGAAAAGCTTTTAAATGGTTACATTCTGTCTCCTCTCCCTACACACACCTCTGTGATCTCCAGTACACCAAATCACATCAGGCCAGCGTCCAACCATCTTCCCGAAACCTCTTCCCTCCTCTTTAATATGTCTGGAGAAACACGTCCTCGCGGCTGGAACAGCACTGTTCGGACATTGTCGTATCCTGTTCCTTTTATGTGCTCTTTAATTTACTGTGTGTGTATGCGTGTGTATGTGTTTGCCAAAGCTTTACTAAGTGTCGTGAGTCATGCTGGAAGTGGCTCAGCCACCTGTGATGTGGGAAGATTAGTTTCGCTGAGCACCACCCTTTTCCTGGTTCAGACACATGCCACCGTGCTGCCCCCTGTCTCTCTCTCTCATACACACACACACACACACTCGAACACGCAGACACGAACTCGCAATCCCACTCTCACTCTGCACTCTGCAGCACAACACAAACAAGTGCTTGAAGAGTTCGACACGTGCCTCGACAGCCAAGTACCGCCTGAAGAAAACAGCGTGAACTGAAAAGGGGGGAGGGGAGGAAAAAGAGAAGAAAAAGGAGGGTCTGTGTTCTTTTGCGGTCTTGTTTCCCCCCGTGTGTCCTGTTGGTCTGAAGAGTTTCCTGTTGCTGTGTGTGTGTGTGTGTGTGTGTGTGTGTGTGTGTGTGTGTGTGTGTGTGTGTGTGTGTGTGTGGGAAGCCTCTGGAGGCTGACCCAGATCCAGCTTTCACTTGGACTCTGTGATGCTAATGACAGAGCTGAACTAATAATCTGGCCTGCGCAGGAGCTGGGACACACAGAGAGAGGGAGGGAGGGTGTGTGTGTGTGTGTGTGTGTGTGTGTGTATGAGAGAGAGCGAGAACAGCGAGACAGGGAGGGAGGGAGTGACTCGTTTTGCTTCTTCTTACAGTCGTCCTCCCTCTAGCCTGTTTCTGTGAGCTCTGCGGCACTCGTCTTCTCTCTCGCTCCCTAGTCAGATACTTAAAATGTCTGCCATGTGGCCAGCGACGGACTGAGTGCAGCCTTCTCCGTGTTTTAATTCTCCTCGATTGTTTTTTTTCCCCCCTTCACTCGGACTGGAGACTTCTACCATCGACTGAAACTACTGCATGGCCCAGATATGTGAGGCTTCAGATTTGGGAGGCTTGGTTTAAGGCCGGCTCGACAGCACAGAGGTAAATACGTCTTTTCCTGATTTGTTCACGTTATAAGGACGCTCTTCTTTATAGGATTAGTGTTTCATGGCATGTTTCATGGCAGTGTTGTGTTGTCTTCACGAAACACAGTGTTTTGGAAACAGTTTGGAAGCCGGGCTTCTCACCGGATGTATAACAGCCGCACGCTTACGCTTCAGTCAGATGTGTTGTTCCTGTAGCACACACGCTGTCCGAGTGTCGGCGCTCAAAGGCGAAGCTTTTTTTTTTTTCTTTTTCTTTTTTCGAAAGCCCTAGAGAGGCCCTGCGTCCTTATTCCTGAGCTCGCTTCCTGTTGTGGGTCTCTGCCAGGCTGCAGGCAGAGAGCCATGTTGTGTGCTCTTGAGTATGTGTACGGGCAAGTTACTGGGGACTTTTCCTGCCTAGCACTTACTGAATCACTGCAGTGGATAAATGAGCCGTGTGCACACACACACACACACACACACACACACACACACACAGTATGGCCAGTGCAGCTGTGTGGAAAGCCCCTGATCAGTGAGTGAGTGAGAGTGTGTGTGTGTGTGTGTGTGTGTGCGCACAGGAGGCTTGTCGGGCTGATACACTGGACCAATGGTCTCTTCTTCTGCGATTAATATATAATCCATCTCTTCACATCGCTCTCTGTGTTTGTGTTCTTTTTTTTATGTTCTCACCTGATTCTTTCTTTTCTCTTTTTCTCTTCTGCCCCAAAGGAAGGTGAGGTCTAGCCACAAGGCAACTATATAATCTGGCTGATTCATAAAGACTAGCCTTGCTGAAGTGTGTGTGTGTGTGTGTGTGTCTATTTGTGTGTGTGTGTGTGTGTGTGTATGCGCAACAGAGAGAGGTGGGGATGCACTCTGACCCATTTAGCAAACAGTTCCTCGGAGCAGCTCAGTGCAGAGTGTGGCTGTTTGTAATTATGCCTCCTCACTCACTCAGACAAACAGACAGACAGATAGACAGACAGAGAGAACGAGTGTGTGTGCTCTTTGGACTCAGATTTTCTCCAGTGTGCCACTGATCTTTCAAAGCCATTCTTCTTTTCATGTTGACTCTGCCGCTGAGGTCACCATAGTTTGCGCCGGTTGGAGAGATTAAAGTGCGTTTGTGCTGTGAGGGGAGGAGGTGCTCATTGTGGCTTTGTGTACACTGTTCTGTGTGTGTGTGTGTGTGTGTGTGTGCAGTAGCTTGATGCACCTACGCTAGAGGAAAAAGGTAGAGAAAATTTGACAGCTCTGTTTTTTACGAAAGCCTTTTCATAACATCGAAGTATTTCAAGTTTAGGACTGGACGGTAATCATTTCATTACTAATATCAGCAATCTGCAAATAACTCGAATCTGATTCCTAGATATTAACTAAACATGTTAGCTTCTGCCACTGCCGTTTAATCAGTCATATTTTTTCATCATCGTATCATATCAATCATAAGTTTTAATTTTAATACATTGGCAACACTTTATATTATAGTGCCCTTATACCAGTGTGGTGACTATGCTGTATCAATACAAGTTACATGTAATTACCTTGTATTAAATATGGATACAATGCTAATCACAACATGTAGTTACTAAACTGTAAGAAATAAAATGCTACTATAATGCCATCCACCTTACCAGATCTGATTCAGTGTGACTCAAAGTTTCAGGTACATTTTTAACTCAGTGCAAAAGAAAACTTACAATTAAGGTTCAGGCATTACAAAATGGTGACTTCATTTTAAGTACCTTTTTGAAATTATTACAACTTGCATGTAATATCTCTGTTTCATTCAAATGAAATACACAAAATTAACAACCTATGTTCGTAAAAGTAATGATAAAGCAAACAGGCATTACGTGGCTGAATATTTAGTAGTGTTTTATTGGCCATATAGTGGTCTATAAAGGCTTTAGAGTGCCACTATACCCTATGTAGTGAGCTTGTACCGTGAATAGGAAGCCATTTTGGGATCATGAATATGATTTTGATGCTCATGAATCTTGGATAATGTAAAAGAAATAGGTTAAGGAGTAGGTAACTAACTAGTAACTGAAACCAACATTTATGGTAAATGTCTCCTTGTGATTTTCTTTTCAACTTCTGTGGATTATGTTATGCTAATGCTTTGCTCTGTCTGTAGCAGTAAAACATTGTAGGCTCATTAATATTGCAAACATGTTAAAAGCCTAGCTTAGCATTTTTAAATCATTAGCATTTTAAAGGAATTTAGATGTGTAGGTCGGCTATACATCATGCCCTGATGTAAATATTCTGTTATTCACATATGAATGTTGATTTGTGTGTCACGTTGCTACATAGACAGTGAATATGCTACGAGCAATAATTCAGCTTCAGTGATGACTGAATCTGTGGTGTTTTAAGGTTTTATGTTTGTAAATGCAATCAATTTACCACAGTGTTCCAGTTCACAGCTGGCATATTCTGTATACTTGTATAATTAGTGTTATAAGATTCTCTCTGGCTTAAGAATGAAAGTGAGATGAAACCTTACAATGCTTAAGTCATGATATGTAACGTGTGTATTGTTTGTATGGAATTATCTATGTGTAATAAGAATTGTTTTCATCTAATCATAAATCTAACCATCTCCTTAACCTCCAGAAATGATTTTTGAAAACAGGAAGCACATAGCACTTTTCTAAGACCAGCACTTTACATTGCAAGTCCTGGCATAGCAGGTTACCCCGGGTTATACACAGACACGCACATACACACACACACACGCACACTTTTTTGGAGTGTGGGTAAAGTTCCCATGCCTTTTTTTAGGCAAGCAGCAGGAATGTGTGGCTGTCTCATTGAATCACATCCAGCTGAATGCACACGCGCACACACACACACACAAATCTCTGTGGCACCTCACAGGAACTCCAATCACAGTATCATGTCCTGTTGCCGATACAGTTGATAGATATGGACACCAGACATATTGAAACTCCATCCAAGCTACTATTCATGCTCTTGGAGTCTCTCTGGGTTTATGAAACGAGTTAACATACAGTGCCTGAGTGTATCTAAAATAAACCATGTGCTGGAAAAGCCTGTGGAAAAGCTGCAACCCCGAGCCCGGATAAAGCACCAGGTTCAGCCTCCTGTCTGACAGCAGGAGCGCGCTGTGTATGGGAATGACCTAAATATGGCCGCGCACGGAAGGGGAAACTCGCCTTTGCGTGTCCTTTTGATTCAGCTACAGCAGAAAAGTTGTTTCCTTCCTGTCCCTCATGAAGCGTCCTGTTGTCGCTGCCTTTCATAATGAAAACGTTTAGAGATCAAGAACGAGAGGGAAAGATAACAAAAGGATGTGCAGGATTTGTGTGTGCTAATGACAGCAGGAGGGCCCATATGAATGTGTGTGTGCGCGCGCGTGTATGTGTGTGCGCACGCAGGGTTTGTGTTGCATTGTGACCTTGATCAGCTTGCAGCCTCCTATTTCCCTTCTGACTCCTGAAATGTTTCAGAGAGTGATGGAAATGCCTGCGCCTGCAAACCACTTAGCTATGCATGAGCTCCAGCCGCCTTTCTTCTTTACATTCCAGTGCAGCCAGCCTTATAAAATATTTACTGCTGAGCTACAGGCTGCCTCGCAGCACCCGCAAAGGACAATATTTTTGAGGAGGCTTTGTGTCCAAGCCTCTGCTTTCTCGGAAAAGCTCCTTCCTTCGTTGTTTTTCTCTCGGTTTTGTACTGGACTTGCTAAAGAAACATATTTGCATCCCCGTGTCCTGTCAATGTAATTTTTTTAGACTGACATCCTATTGATGACGTCCTGATATTTCTTACATGAAGGATCTCTTCATTTCCATAAATCCCTACTGTATGATGATTTATACCACAGCGCTGTGGATTAAACAGCAATTATAGCTGCAGTTCACGTTACAGGTTTATATTAACTTTATACATTATTGCTTCTATAGTAACAGCTTATTCACATGACCTTGTATTTTGGACGATCCCCACAATATAAGTGTAATAATTAACAGATTAAGAAAATGTGTCACTATTTAACACAGAATAATGAAACATTGCAGACATTGTGACGTTTTCTGTATGGAGATGTTTATTTAACCTTTATGGAAGGAGTCTCCAGTGTCAGAGCTTTGTAACAGTCAGAAGGTTTTCCACCATGGGAGGGTCTTCAGAACAGACTGCATTTTTTATCGACTTCAAGAAAGAGGAAAAAATGAAGGCTGGTAAGGGAACAACTGTTTATAGAGTTTTTATAAGGGATAACAGGAGCTAACTTGTGGATGTTCTTACTATAAATGGCAATGACTTGTCATTTATTAATAAATAAAAAAATCAAAATAGTTGGCAAATTGCTGTGGTATAAGAGGAATTTAAAAACTTCATGATATGAAAATAATCAGCTTCGGGGTGGTAAAAGTAATTCATCCTGCTGTGGATTATTTTCCTATAACATCACTCCCTGTTGTGTTTTATTCCTTATATAATATGTATATTCTGTCACCGTATATCTTGTAAAGGTATTGCGCACATAATTAGCACTTTCATAAGACTGGCTGACTGCTTATATGTTTTTATTTATAATTTATTTATATATAATTTATTTATATATCCTGAGTGTTTCATCTTCCTTGTAATTAATTTTAATAGTTTATTTTATTTCATTCATGTTATTGTATTACTTAAATATCATGATTGTGTATGAAGTGTCATAATTGCGGAACTATCGTGATCTATATTTGCCATACTGCATAATCAGTGTACCCAGTCGAGCGTGGTGTGTGTCACCCAGAGGTCAGGCAGATGTTGGCAAACTTCAGAAAACACTGTCACACACAGCAAGTTGCAAAACCACATTTCCACCTGCACACACCCTCAGCTGAAAAGATGAAAACAGGCAGAATTTTTGTTTAACGCCTCAGGGTTTCTTTGACGCCTTGTGCTCTGTGTGCCACTCGCACCTGTATTTTTTTTTTTTACTGGGTTTTATGTTACGTGTAAATGTTTTCATTACAGTGAGGAAGTGCAACTTCTTTTCCCCTTTAAGATCCGTAGATCAGATGTGCTGCTTCTATATTTACCTGCCCTAGAAACAGGCAGCGTTACTATAGCCTTGTTTCAGCTCCCCAGCCACTGAGCTCTCGAAACGCACATCAGCTTTACTTGGCCTGCCTTGGCTTTCCAGAAATATGTTCTTTGTCAAAAGCACTTGTGTGTTAATTTCAGATTGAAATTGAACCACGAGGCTGAGCTGTCGTTCACCTTTGCCAAAATATTCCCCCCAGGACTATATTCAAATATCTAATGAAAGCAGCACAGTGTAATTAAAGCTGAAGCAATAATCGGGAGTTATTACAGTGTGTCAGTATGTCAGATATGTGCCAAACTGAGCCCTGCGCTCCTCTCTCTTCCCCACGCTGGACGATCACTCAGTCTATAGTGCTGCTTATTTTAGCAGGGTTAAATTACTGCTTATCCTTCTTTTGGCTCATCGGGTTTCCATTTTCTTATTCACCTTAGAAGGCTTAGAATCTCGATCAGCTGTCCCTTTAGGGTTAGTGATTAATCTTGAACACGATTAAAGGAAATTGAATCATCCCTGGCAAACACCATGTGGCAAGAATACATTTTTACCAGTGTAGAGTAATGACCGTTTGTAGTATTTCTTGTAGACTTGTGTCATAACACCCCAGCTCTAATGTTTGGCAGTGGAGTGTGGAATAGGCCATGTAGAATTTTAAGAGACGAGGCAGAGCAAGAGATAACATCCTCTGTTTTTTTTTTATTTATTTATTTTCTAAATACAACGATAGTACGTCTGCTATCAGTCCCCGCTGTATTCATTTTCTACTGTTCCAGGCTCTTTCACAGGCACATTACACCTCCTTAACAGCCGCAATCTCAGCCATGGGTCATTACAGGATTTTAAATGACCAAAAACACAACTACGCAGAACACACACCTCTTATAAAAGTGTAATGGAGTAGAAATTGCATGCAGAGACTGCTTGAAACCCCTTTCTAAAACCCTCTGTAGTGTGTTACTGCCGCAGTGGATGGTTCTAATTACAGCTCGAGCTCAGCATCTCCGTAACCTTGCGAGTATGAGTAATACACTGAGGGCTTAACACACCACCCCACTGCAGTATTGCGATGAGATCTTTCATGTATAAGTATCCATGTGAAAGCTTTATTTCATTGCTTTAAATGAAATAAGAGTAACTTAGTAGTTTTTTTTACTGTATTTTCTGGGGTTACTCTAAAGCTGATTGGACACTTGGAAATCTCAGAAAGCTCCGAATCACTGACCCGCTCACGCTACACGACTTGCAATTGTTTGGTGTTTGGTTTGTTTTGAGGATGTGGGGGTGTGTACACTATATGAGCGATCGCAGATGAGATTCACACACTACGCTCAAGCTCCTCATTCCCGCCTACTCACGAAAATAGTCAAAGCGTGATTGTGATTTATATTGTGACTTTATGACTTTGTCACTATTTTGTAAGGAATCAGGAAATAAGAGAAAAATGTGGTTAGGAGACGTGGACACTGAGGATTGACTGTTCTGCAAAGAGAACTGGAGGTATAGTGAAAAGTAACAGATATTTTTATACTGTGCGCCACCGAGAATAAAGTTGTGTTTGTTTTTATTTTTGTTCCTAATGGCCATTTGGGTATGACCTGCCAAATAATTCCTTATAGAAGCATTATTATTATTATTATTATTATGCTTACAGTTAGCTTTCGCCTCAACACAAATAAAGGGATAATAGAAAGAACTGGATTCAGACATCTGCTGTCAAATCAAAGTGAATTTGATTTCCTGTCAGACTTTCACTGACTGTTACTAGTCACAGAGGGGTTCACACTACATGATTCATCACAGAGAATATGTTTGAAAATATTTTTCTCTGCAAACTCAGGAGTCACCATTGTAGCCCAGTCTATTAAAAAAAACCACAGGCTACTGGATATTATGGAGTCAGATGGCAAGACTCAAAACAAAATATAAAGATTAAAAAGATGATTCAGATGTTAACTGCTGAAAAGCAAAAAACATAGATTCTGCTATGTATCTTAAAGGAAATGCTCATAGAAATATGTCTGGGGTGACTTCTGATTTATATATAATTATGCTACGCTACGCTTTTCTGCTTTTTTTTAAAAATTTTTTTATTTTTTTATAGACATATTAGCTTGTTAAATCTATAACATTGACTATACAAATCACTGTTTGAGGAGGAAAATCTGTCATCACAGTTAGCTGGCTTGATTGTTGCTAGCAAAAGACAAATCTGGAGGCGGCCATGTTTTTTTCCCACTTTGTAGCTCAAACGCGTGGAGTTGGAAGTTAACCACTATTGAGTTAAGTCTAACACAGCATGTGGTCTCTTTGGTTGGTTTAAAAAAATGTAGAGCCTACTTATTATTAAGTAAAGTTCACACTGGTTCACACTTTTGCTTCACTCTTTTCTTACTGATGCACATCTAGGGAGAAAACACAGATTAGCTATCTAATACCAACCCTGTGTTCTCTCCAAACTCACACCTGCCAGGACCTACATGCTTCATAAAGGAAGCTCATACACTCTTTTGGTTGCTTATAAGTCTTCAGCATTTCCTTAGATTGTAGTTAATTACCAATTCATTTCAACCAATACATTTTAGAACTTACCCTGCTAGGATATTCCTGTTATTAATGCTGGCAACTCAGTATAATGTATGCCTAGTTGTGAATAGGTCACAGATAAATAAGGCGCTGATGCCTTTAACAGAGGTCTGTTCCCAATCACCTCCCAATTTTAGAGTAATATTATAAAGACTTATATTATATTATGTCTCCTCCTTTCTCGCTCTTTTCCTCTCTCGGGTACATGTTTGGTGACACTGCGTCTCACCGCTGCAATCACGCTGATATCCGGTGACATCAGAGCTGCTCAGCGGTAACTCAGGGCTGGCGGTAGTGGGCGGGTGGGTTTGGAGAGCGACACATCAAAGTTATCTTTGCCGCCTTTGAAGCGCTTAGCCTGCCTCTCTCACTCTTTCTTTTTGACGTTTAGTAAGTGGTGCACAGGGTGTAATGCAGTGTGTGTTTCTCTCCCCACAGACATTCAAGCCTCTGGTAGGAAAGAGTGTTCTGGGCTCCATCACCGCAGTGGAATTCTTCTCCGACAGACAGCTGGACTTCCTGACCGATGACGGAGCATGCCAGCCCTATCAGGTGAGAGAGTGTGTGTGTGTGTGTGTGTGTTTATGTGGCCTATATTTCGGTGCACTGTTTAAAAAGTTGACGACGGAGCCTCAGTGAATCAGCCTTGTGTTTATTCAGCGATGCTAGGTAACCTCATACCATGGAACAGTCACGCCGGCCCACAATTTACATTCGCCTGTCCTCCATGATGGATTCTCCATCTCATTGCGGAGGAATTAGTTCTTTCTGGAATAATATAACAGCGTGCGATTTTTCCTCAGCTTTGCACAGACGTACGCATTGTTACAACCGTGGCCTACAGATGACAGCGTAAATAGAGCTCCAGCTCTATTGTTCCTCACTGCGCCGCTCTCTCAAACTCCTTAATTATCACTGTGTTTGAGAAAAACGCAATGACAGAGCGCAATGACAGAAGCAAACACATCAGACAGATGGGGAGAAGGAATCTCTGTAGTACTCCTGCGCTGCTTGATTTATATGCACGTCGCGTTTTAGTCCCACTATCTTTTTGCGCTTGGCACCATTTCGCTGAAAGGATAATGAAAAGCCATCTGCCAGCAAATTAGAGCCTCTCCCTCCCTCTTCCTAAAGTGGCCATAACACCTGACTGCACGTAAAATGGAGGTGTAGCAGATCTCTCGTACATCAGCATCATGCGCTTTCCGATCATATGAGTCTCCTTTTATAGTGGTAATTACTGCAGAGGTATCCCAGCTCCAGCTGTGTACTGTGAAACAGCTTATGATCTTGCTGCTAGTAATTACGATTTCACCAAGGCTCACCCTTAATCTAGTTCATATAGCCGACCGCTTGCTATTTTGAGGCTCCGTTTTTAAAAAGGAAAAAGAAATGATGAGAAATAAGCAGCAACTCTGCCATGTGAAGGTTTTATAACAAATGAAGCAAATCGGTGTGTGATGTGCCATCCCCTGCAGGGCCAATTTTAGACCCTGTTTTCATTCGAGTTTTCTCCTGGTGCTCAGCAGAACACTATGTTCTTGTCAGACTGCCTGGCCTTTAAAAAAAGGCTTGCGCATGGACACTCTCTCTCCCTCTCTCTCTCTCTCTCTCTCTCTCTCTCTCTCTCTCTCTCTCTTTCTCTTTCTCTCACACACACAGAAAATCACCACAGCTCCTCGCCGACTCACAATGGATAAGTCTGTAATGTAAAAACTATCAGGCTGGGTAATGAGAGAGCTAGTGAACATGAGAAAGCATACCGCCTCTGCATCCAGAGGCACAGCGTGCACACCAGTGGGGAATGTGATCACTCCATAGGGCATTACAAGTAAACATGGTGCTGTCTTTCTCTCTCCCCATCTCTCTCTCGCTCACATTTTTTTCAGTCAGTACATTGGTAATCCAAAGCCTCTAGATGCACGTTCCTCAAACCTTTCTTTCTTATAGCCATTTGTTTGCAGGCTGCGGTAGGAAGGTGTCATCATATGCTGCGGCGGGGAGCGTGACATGCTCCTGCCCTTGCTCCACATTGCGGCACTGAAGGGTTGGGGGTTGGCGGGGGGGCTGAACCATTGCAATCTGTTCGGCATAAAGGCTACAATGGAGCCTCTGTGTATGAAGCCAACTGGCTGGAGAGCTGGAGAAGGAAAGAGAGGGGGGAGAAAAGAAGGAAAGGGAACCGAGTGTAGTTAGGGAGGAAAAAGTGAGCTCTCGTGTTGCCGTGTCAAACCCGAAGAGAGGAGTCCATGATTATATCCACTTCAGAATACCGCCTCCATATTGCAGAAGAATATAGTGATGCTTAATGTCACTATGCCAGGTACTCACACCAGAAAACTTTGTGTGTGTGTGTTTGTGTGTGCGTGTGTTTGTGTATGTAAGTGTGTGGGTGTTTCACAGCTGCTGTAGCCTGAGATCAGCTCTGTGTGTGTGTTTTCGCCCTGCCTTGCAGCAACACACACACACTCACACACACACACAAACAAAACAGGTTTTCTGTATCACTATTCACTGGTTTATGGGACGGCCAGACACTTGTGCATACATACACACACATACACAAATACCTCATTTACAGAAGAGACATACATCACTCTGGCACAGGCTCTCCCTATTTAATGAAGAATCATACATCACATACACACGTCCTCACTGTCACAGAGCCCTGAGACTCGTGTTACTATGACTTCATCCCACATTCACAGCCTGCCCACAAAATATCTCGAGAAATGTCGTACACTCCACATCGAGATCCGTTTCCGTATACTTAACACTCCATACTGTCATGTTGCACCTTATCCTGGAAACAGCTCCTATTTCTGCCTTATACACACACACACAGACAAACACACACCTTTATTACCCCAGCAACAAGCCTTTCTCACACACACCACATACATAGTATTGCCATAGCAACAGGAGCACCGAGTATCCATGATGTCAGTGCACTCCAACAAAGCTTCATCGAGCACATGTACGATTTTTTTCCTCCTTATGTCCTCCGACATTTACCGTGATATTGTAATGTGCCTCCACGAAGCTTTTAGTGCTATTATGACGCGATTATTCCTGATGTTTCTCCCCACTTTTCTTTGGAAATTTGTCATTTTCTCTGTGAGTCATTCTTAGCCAACAATTTTAGCAAAGTGCTGCCGCAAAAGCTAGCGGTGAAAGCACTCTCAGTCTACTCTCTCTCTCTCTTTCCCTGTTTATTCACTTGTCTGATGCAAGCATTGTGTCAGCTCTCCCATGCTGCCTCCTGCCATGGTAACAGTCCCTGAGCCTATTCTTCTGTTTACTTTCTATCAGCATTTACAAGATGCTAGTGTATTTTTTTCTTCCACCACACAAACAAAAGTTATTTTGGATTTCTGTCCTGCTCCAGTTCTCTCTCATGACATATGCAAAGTTCACCGTCGAGGGCAGAGGTGGTTTAGTAATTTGGACTAATTGCATTTCTCTGAGGCTGAGTCTTCAAGAGGTCACGCAGTGCAGCTGTTCTTGAGTTCTGAGCCATTGACTGGGTTTTTTTTTTTTTTTTTTTTTTTAAATTTGCTACACTGATTACTAATATAGGCTAACCGTTCAGCAGAACTCTAGATGTGAAATTGACCTGCTTATTAAGACGTGTTTAGTTTCCATGTCCCGAAGAGCAGCTCTATCAGCTAGGAATGAGAAAGCAGGAACTGAAACCAGAGCAGCGCCATCAATCAGGCAGCTTGATGTGGAGGAAGGAGGAGGCAGGAAAGGAGAGCAGAGTTAGAAAGAAGAGAATGAACCAGGGGCTGAGAGAGAAGGAGAGAGAGGAGTGGAAAAATAAACATAGGAAAGATAGAGAGAAAGGAGATGGTCATGTAGGAGAAAGAGTACTAGATGGAGCTGTTCCTGTGCACTCTCACCTTGACCTGGAGCCGTGAATCACATGCAGGCAATAAAAACATGGAGACACACACACACACACACACACACACACACACAGAGTGAGAATTAGCTGCTAAATGTGAGCAGGGCTCTCAGTCATGCAGAGCCTGTATCTGTAATGAGTGTGTTTCCCGAGTTATTCTTAATGAACATGATGTTAATTTCACTAGCCAGTACTTAGCAAACTCATTATAGCTACTTCCCAATAAAGCCTGAGCTCCGTTATGCCATTTTTAAACGTTGATAATTTAATCATGCTAATATTCATTCCACACTAGACATCAAGCACTTATTGATTTAATTGTCATCCAGGTTGAGACAGTGACAACACCGAGAGTCAGCAGAACAGTGATTAGTGGGGTCACTAGAGTTTATTTCGGGACGCTATTCCAAAACCCTTTCCTGTAAATAGCACTCACTTTGGTGTGATAATGTCAAGCATAATCTGATGGACACTATTTTCAGAGTGGAATTATTTATTTATTTTTTTGCTCAGTCCCTGAGTCAGTGCAGTATGACCGCTGGTGAAAAGAGCCCTCACCTCCCCAGCACCCAGATGGCGCAGGCACGTGTCCACAGGGCTCGCCAGCAGGCTCCACGTCATCCCTGTGTGGTTTGGTGGCACGCCTTGGATGCGAATACTAATGGCTCCGTTCTGTTTCAGCAGAAGCCCTGCTGCTCCTCATTTACCAAAAAAGGTCTTCTGTATCTGGTATTGAAATATAACAATGCACAGTCTCTTGCTTTGTTGTTGTCGTTTTTTTCAGAGCTCGCTTGTATGTTTAGTCTTTTCCAAAGCTGCCATTTTATTCTGAGAAGCATGGAGGTGTTTAGTGTGGCCAGGAACTGGCTCTGAGAGCTGTAGGAGACTGTGTTAGAAAAGCTCACTCCACTTCATCATGGCCAGAGACAGAGAGTGAGCGAGAGAAACAGAGAGAGAGAGATATGGATGGGGGGAAGGCCGGTATCTGGAAAAGCTTTCCAAGTTTCCAAAACACGGCACCGCCCTTCTCTCTCTCTCTCTCTCTCTCTCTCTCTCTCTCTCTCTCTCTCTCTCTCTCCCTGTGTCTTCCACGGCTGGCCATGTGGAAAATCCTGCAACACACTGCTGTTAAAGTGATGGATGGCAGCCCGCTGCTGCAGGAGAGTGTAAAGCACAAATACACACACACACACACACAAACACACACACAGGATGTGTGCTGTGCCCTTCACAACACGGCCTGCATGAGTGTGCACAATATACGTTAGAAGTGGGGGTGAGAAAATTGACGGAAGACACTTGAGACGGATTACAGTGCTACATCCATTAAAAGAGATCTGCTAGACATTATGGAGTATTCAGAGAACAGAGTAATTTCACAGAACACTCTTTCATCTGCACAGGAATTCCACTCAGCATTCACGCTATCACTTACCCAAACGACATCTTTGCTCTCTGTTAAGACAGAGAAAGAGATGGTGAGAGATAAGCAGAAGCAATGAGAGCAAGGATGTAAGTGTGGTCGTATGAAGGGAGATGAAAGAAATCTTTTTTTTTTTTCTGTATGTGTGTGTTTGTGTGTTTTGAGAGAGAGAGAGAGAGATAGAAACGCTGTGATTCACACACATGCCACTCTCACACAGAGGCTGCCCAGGATGCAGCCTGCAGCTCGATAAATAAATCCTGCGTCTCTATCCCGAAAATATAGAGGTGCTTGTGTTTTCTCAGAGGAAGAGGAAGTGACACGTGTGATCATATCCAGGCTAAGTCACGACGCTGCTGAAATGTTACCAACACCCATCTGGTTACGAGTAACCACGGCCTATCTATATGACGCAACTGTGACCTGACCGGCTCCCCTCGCGATCACAGCCAGTCATATTCTTTTATTTATGACTTCCTCTTTCTGCTTTCGCTGCAAAGCAGAAGTGCGCACTTTCTAGTGTGAATCACAGCCCAGATTTTCCGACCTGTGAGAGACATCGCTGTGCAAATTTGTGCTACAAGTGTTTGCAGGGAAGCAGCTCCACCCGACAGTGGGCTGTATTTGCTTTGTACCATGGTTGTGTGTGTGTGTGTGTGTGTGTGTGTCTGTGTTCGTCCTTTTATCAGCCACTCTGTGTGCGCGTGTAAATAGTCTGGCTCTGCTCCTGCTCCTGTGGCCTCCTCCCACTTCTCATCACCAACAACAATTAATGGAAGTGGTGGGCGGATTTCCCTCTCACCGTCTGACCCTTGACAACTGCACACACACACACATCACACACATGCATGCACACACTCCTTCACACACACCAGGCTGACTGCACGGCTACTACAGAAATGTAGCACTCTGGATTTCCACTGAGGAGCTATTAGCTTGTCGAATGTCAAGGCTGTGTGTTTGTGTTCTAACAATAAAGCCATGGAGATTCACATGATTTCTTGTTTGAGATCACTTTTTGTATGACTACATACACATGTTTAATTGGCAGATGTTTCCTGTATAATTGGTGCTGTATATTTTCTGAGAGATTGCGGAAGTGGTGTTTGAGAGCCTGTGAGCCGAGGGATCAAATCTCCCTTTCAGACAAATGCTTTCAAGCTTCATTTATTGCACGGCAGTTATCTGAGAATATCCAGCACACTCAGAAGAGTATAACACACATCAGAGGGTGCAGTTCTAGGAAAGTAAAGTCGAGATGGCATGATACGGCCCGGCACGAAGCAGGGAAATGCGCATCGTTTATATTAATTACCATGAGTAAATTATTTTCCTACAACAGCACGGCCTGAAGTGTTTCATTCCTCTTTTTCCACAGCAATTTGCCAATGATTATTTTAATTTATTGATTAATAACAAAACATTGTGCTATTTACCCGTTTTTAGGTACATATATAGTTACATATAGCTACAGACGCAGAGAAACCGGAAAGCGTAAGGCTTTTCTATGCTGACCTTTACAAAGCACTGACACTGGAGACTCCTTCCATAAATGCTAAATAAACGTCTCCTTACAGAAAACGTCACCATGTCAACAATTAGATGTTTCTCTCTACTAAATAACAGCATGTTTATTATTAGTTATGTGTGCCACATTCACTATACAAGACCCTGTGAATTAACTAATGATTACTAATTAATTAATTATTAACTAACTAATGAATTAACAAAAAGTAATTAAATGATGACATTAGAATACGCATATGAACGTCATTTATGTTACAGTGAAACTACTGTCAGAGCTGTGCTATTATAGGAAACTAAACCAAACTGTCTCAATAGGACTGATAGGATAGGATAATTAAATGTTTAAAAATGCATTTTAAAAGCTATTATCATCATCTGGGGTTTAAGGTTTTGTTTTGTTTTTTAAACAAGCTGAGTTTTAGAAGTCATTTGAAGCTCTGATATAAAGCAAAAATAATAAAATGTGTCAACAGTAGAAGACAGTATGATAAATACTGAATTAAGAATTTAATGAGAGTTTGTACTCTAAAAGACAATAACCTCAAATTTATTTGGTGCAAGTGTAAATATTTACATTTAGAAAAGATGTTCCTAGCATGATTTGGTTCTTATTATATATTTTCTATGCTCTAGAAACATTCAGTAGGTGGATTTGCTTTATGAAAGCCCACACACCTACTTGCATGGCTTTGAAAGATTGCCAGTGGGAGAAGGTTGCTCGCTGTGTGTATTAGCGGTGGCTTGGAGTGAATGAGGTCATGGCAGCTGAAGTTGTGGATGAATGTAGACAAAGCATTTTCACTTTGAATGAAGTCAGCAGAAATAGAGGACATCCTCAGGAAATAAGCTGAGTACAGAGTTAAGTTCTTCTACGAAGTCATGACCTAGAAGAGTAGACTAGAAGTCCACCTGAACCTGAACCTTATAGGCTTACATTTACATTTACATTTACGGCATTTGGCAGACGCCCTTATCCAGAGCGACTTACATTTCTCTCATTTATACAACTGAGCGTTTGAGGGTTAAGGGCCTTGCTCAAGGGCCCAGCAGTGGCAGCTTGAACTCATGACCTTCCGATCAGTAGTCCAACGTCTTAACCACTGAGCTACCACTGCCCTTGACTTATCTTCAACTGGAACACCACCAACACACCTCTCATAGTAACACCTTTGTGAGGTGTGTGAAAAACATTGCTACAGTGTGGAGAGTTCCTGAGGGACCAGTAGAGTGCTGTAGAGTCCTTGATTGTTGTGCAAAGAGTTTGAGGGGGGAAAAAAAGCAAATAGCTGCAAACAAATAGCTACACGGCTAATTTGCAGGTAATGTGCACCAGGTGCTCTATAGCTAGCATGCAGTTAGCAGGTGACTGGAACGTCCTCGTCTCTAGTAGTAGGGGGAGCTCAGATTTTGGGTTTGGGTTGATGTGCTGTCAATGGCTGTACTTTAACGTACTGTACTGTGTAAGTTAAACACTATACAAGTTTTCCATAACTAATGAGCAAAAAATAATAGCAAGAAGCAAGAAATTACTATAAATCATCGTGACGCATCATGAAATGATAGTTTGTTGATTACTGACGTGTGTGATTGTTGATTGTGTTGTGCAGGATGAAGTGGACAGCTTGAGTCCTGTTCTCAGGGACAATCCACAGCTTCATGAAGAAGTGAAAAGCTGGGTAAAAGACCAAAAGGTGCAGGAAATTTTTATGCAAGGTAAGATACTATAATAGAATACAACTGAGTAAATATGGCATGTTTCTTTCTTTCTAACAAATAAACTAGCCACATGTTTCCCCTTTTTTGGTACTGTGTGTGTGTGTGTGTGTGTGTGTGTGTGTGTGTGTGTGTGTGTTTTTATATCTTAGTTGGGACCAAACATCCCCACAAGGATAGAAATCTCTGGCAGTTTTGACATTTGGCTGGTTCTCATGAAAAAAAAAACTGCTTTTTGTATAAAATTTGCAGCTTTTATTTAAAAAAAAACAAACAAACAAAAAAAAAACCTTAGAGTCAAAGTGTTCCTTTTTGGTTACTGAGGTTAAGGTTAGGGTTAGATTTAAGGGTAGCATGAATAATGATGTCAAAGGAAGTTCCACACAAGGATAGTAAGATGTGTGTATATGTGTGTGGGTGTGTGTGGGTGAGTATGTGTGTGGGTGTGTGTGTATGTGTGTGTGTGTGGAGCCAGAAGACTGTTCTGGTGGCTTTTGGCATGAGGTCTTGTTTACAAGGTCCGCAGCAGCAGCATTCCAGGCCAACAATTAGATATAATTGTTAAACTTGGCAGCTGCCAAAGGACGGCAGAATGGAAAGAATCTCCAAGCCAAAGGATTTGGTGGAGGATTGGGGTGGAGAGGGGAAATGAAATGGAGAGAGAACAGAAAGTGCAAAGTGTGGTTTGGTTCTGTACTTTGACTTGGACTTTTGTTTGTGTGTGCGTGCACATGCGTTATGTGTACATGTATCTGCTTGGAGAGCTGCAGTGTTCGCTGGTTTGGACCAGGGCACAGCAGCACTATTGAGCAGTAATGAAAGGAAATAGTCTGGACTCCTCTAATGAGCTGCAGCACTCGAGCAGAGAGATGACAGGCCAGCATACATCGCGGCTGGAACGCTTTAACGCTACTGCCCGGCTCCCTCAGCAGAGCACGGGCCATCATGCAAACATGTCATGACTTTAGATGATAAGGTTTTATCCGGGGAAAGTTTTGAGATATTGAGCATCAAAGTATAGATATTTCTTCAGTTGAATAAATGTAGTGTAACCCACATTTATAGCTTAAAGTGCTAAAAGCTTCATTATTAAAATCCTGAAAGGTGTTTTACATAAAACAGTCATCAGTATTAGTTGATGCATAATAAAATAAGATCTTATCTAATCTTAGAAATCTTAATTTATCAATATGATGCTGTTCAGTCATTTTAAAATGAAGATGGCAGATTTGCACTACAGTACGCTTATTTTTGTGTGAATGTTTTTTTCTAAAACAATATATTTTACTTTAAGAAGTAGTTCCTATTAAAATACATTCAAACAATAATTTATAATTTTGTTACTTCAGTCAGATTCATAGCAAATATAGACAAGGGTACAAGGCGGGAGATGGATGGGATGTGTGTGATCTCTTATTGGCTAGTTATTTTTATGTTGTGGTGGGAATTACGCCGATGCTATACACTTGGCGATCATTAGCTAGGTAGCTAAAAAACGGAGTGGTGGTACATGGATGTAGCTGAAACAGTCCATGTTAGATGTGTGTCATTAAGTCCCGCTTACACTGAGAGCTGATTCAGGTAATAAAAACATCCCACATAGATGACTGAGTTATTAGGCTTGGTTAATGAGACTAGCATAATACAGGATGTTTTATGGTAGTCTCATTCAGCCAAATTAGCACACTTAAAGCACCCTTCTTTGTTCTCCTGTGTGCTTTAAAAAAAAGCTCTATTTTTTCACTATGTTGAACTAGAAGGTGGACTTAAATGTTAAACTAGAAGCATAATGATACTGTTGGATACAGAAATTATTATATTATATTATATTATTTTTGTATTATATTGAAATCAAAATAAATTATGTCATGAGTGTTGTGGGTATCATTTTTGCAGGTCTGATGTTTAGACAGAGGCTCAAGGCCAGACAGCTCAGGTTTTTGTTCTGTAGCAGTTTAACTCTGTTAAACAGTTAATCATAGCTGTACAATTCAAGATGCTGTATCTTGTGTATCATGGGAAACAGAGTATTTGAATTCTTGGCTGTCTGTGTGCCCTTGACGACTGGGCAGAAGCCCTGAAGGAAAGGCACCTTGATCATATTAATAGTCTTTTAATAGTATTTTCTTGTGATATGTTAATATGCCTGTGTGTACTCAATTATTAAATGTTTTTTGTCGTTAGAAAGAGAAATTACGCTGATATGGAGTGAAACAAGTCTTTGGTACTGATCTGTTTTTCTTTTGCATCTTCTGACGCCAGCATTTGCTCGTCTATCTTCCGTCCATTCTTTGCAGGTCCTTATTCTTTAAATGGATACCGCGTACGAGTTTACAGGCAAGACTCAGCCACCCAGTGGTTCACGGGCATCATTACTCATCACGACCTCTTCAGCCGCACTATGGTTGTGATGAATGACCAGGTACAGCCAGTTAAGCCTGCTGTCATTATTAAGCCCACCCGTTTTCAAATACATCTATAGTAGTAACCTGTATCCAGGCAGATTGTGTGCTTTTTGCTGACTGTCTTCCACTCCTGCCTGTAGGTACTAGAGCCTCAGAACGTTGATCCTTCTATGGTACAGATGACCTTTCTGGACAATGTGGTCCATTCTTTGCTGAAAGGAGAAAATATAGGCATCACATCTAGAAGGAGATCACGCTCTAGCCAGAATAGCAACACTGCCCACGTGAGTAATGCAATTGCTGCTTCTAAACACACACACACACACTCACAATCAGTCACACTCACTTTCACACACTGCCTGTTTGTGCTGTGCTGTTTGGTAGTAGTAATTCAGCATTCCTACCTTTCAGCAACCCTGTGTTGAAATGGTACATTCACATTGTCAGTGTTTTTGTTTGCGTGAATGCTTTGCTCTGTGCACTGTGTGCCATTTGCTGGCCATGTGCTCTATTTGTAGCTAGCTTTTAAAGTAAAGTTCCTATGTGCTTAGAAGTCTTGTTTTTTCCTTCATTTCAAGAATAAAAGTCTAGAGCCTTATAGTATCACTGGTCCCTTTATTATTAACAAGACGTCTCTGTTCCATTTTGTTTTATTTTATTTTCTGTTTTGTTCTCTTCTCTTTTGTTTCTTTGTGAAAAACATAAATTGGGGATATGCAAGCAGACCACAGGAGGGAGACCAAGCGGCAACACAGGAAGCACTCAGGTACCGGGCCGCGCCCCCCCCATCTCAATAGCTTTAGAGCTGTTTATCTAGAATCTGCATATCCCTCTGTAATTCTGTAGCCATAGTACTGTTCTGGCTAGCCTCTGCATATCCCACTTGTACTGTTTTTAGTTGTAGTTCAACAATAACTACGTGCCTTTTTTTCTAGCATAAATGAGTACATTATGGCAGAGTCTATTAAACTATGGAGCAGAGAAAAGCCATAGGAACTCTCCTTTTAAGGCTAGTGCTGTGACTCCATTTTTTGATAGACTGTCTCTAGTGCAGTTGTTGACAGACAAGAATGTGTTGAAATGGAGTTCCCTTTCCTTTCCTTATATTTCTTGTGAAGTTTTGGTATTTTATATTAGTGGTGCTAGTGGTTGTGGTGGATTTTGCACCCAGTGCTGGAAAAAGAAGCACATGCCAAATTTAATCCCAATACAGTCCTCACGGTTGACCTCCGCCATCATTGCTGTCTTTGTGTGTGTGTCTGCTTGTCTGCGGATTGCTCACAGGGTCATTACACACGTGCCCAGGCCAACAGTCCCAGACCGGTGATGAACTCATCAGGCTCTGCCACCAAGCAGGGTTCGCAGGCCCAGCAGCAACAGTCCCAGCATGCTCAGCAGCAGGTATCCCAGCAGCACCAGCAGCAGCTGCAGTCATCACCAGGGCAACAGCGCGGGTCCCGGTCAACACGTAGGAAGGGATCAGATAGCAGTATCCCGGATGAAGAGAAGATCAAAGACGAAAAGATGGACTCTGGAGGTGGCAGAGGAGGTAACCTTCTACTACACTATACCAAGTACTGTACTGTCTCTGTTCCAGCTGTAGCTAGAGCAGACCCTTCACTGACCCTTGCTTTACACTTAATTATTCTGTTTCTAATTATGCTATTATTCAAAACTGCATTGCATTGCATTGTCACAGTTTTGTTTAAACACTGACAAATAATAAATAAATACTTACACTGTCTACTCTATAGAGTTGAAATCTGCACTCTTATTGGATTGGATTTTCCACCAAGCAAAAGAGTAGAGCCTGAATTCCATATACTGAATCATGTATTTTTGGTATGTTATATTTGATGCTGTTCAGAGGTAGTCTGGATTTTGCCTAGTAAAATAAAAGTTGACCACAGCCACAGCAAATAATGTATATCCTCATCATGTATAAAAGATGGCGTAAGTACACACACTGCAGTCAAATGGACTTTTTAAATGTTCATAAATGCACGAGGAGCTGCTCTATCATGTCTAACGCAGCACTCAAGATTCAAGACATGTTTAACCTAAGTAGAAAGTGACATCATCCCTTGGTTGGAACCACTCAAAAGCGTGAGGATTTTTTGTGCATCTTTCTTGAAATGTTAAAGTTTCTGCCCCGAGCTGACCTCTCATATGTGTTTCCTTGTGCTGCAGATGTTCCTAGGAACAAATCAAAACAGATGGTGAGCAAACGGAGGAAAGCTGAAGACGAGGAGAAAAAGGCTGGCCTTAAACGGATAAAGATGG
The DNA here is from genome assembly GCA_037576675.1 of Pangasius sanitwongsei. Taxonomy (NCBI): domain Eukaryota; kingdom Metazoa; phylum Chordata; class Actinopteri; order Siluriformes; family Pangasiidae; genus Pangasius; species Pangasius sanitwongsei. Next base: position 7,023,394 of record CM075014.1, on the reverse strand, counting down.
AGGCATCAGATCTTTCAGAGAGCGACTCTGAGAACTCCAATAAGAGGCTCTTGGACTCATCCTCAGAGCCAAGCTCTGAAAATGAACTGAAAAGTAAGGGCATTTCAAAAACCAGCGAGGAAGAGGAGAAATCTCAGAGCTGCAAGGCTCTAGAGGACCCGGACACCAATAGCAGGGTGTCTCCCTGGGAGGAGGTATCTACGGTGGATAAGATTGTCAAGCCGACAGCCATGGAAGTGTTGTCCTCTGCCAAGAATGAACATACAGGGGAGAGGAGGTCCCCGGTGCAGCCTTCCCCACTGCCCGCTCCCAGCCCCTGTTCACAGCCTCAGAGCCTGGGTTCTACTGAGGTTCAGGGGTGCATTGTGGAAATAAAAAGCACTGTGAAAACTCTGCCCAAGGACCATTATAGCACAGGGGCACCCAGAACACACACACCAAAGTGTGTGATTGACATCACAGAGGACTCCAGCTCCCACCCCACCACCAGAGAGAACTCAGAGGTTGTGTCTGCCCTTTTGGCCTCTCAGAAACATGAAACCTATGTCCCTGAAGTCAGACATTTGGTGCTAAACCCATCAGCCTCTGAATGCAGGAAGCCAGAGGGTGAGCTGCAGCAGCAGCTAGGTCAGAGCTTGGGTAGCAAGATTGAGTTTGCCCACTCTGAGGTGATCCGACCTGTGGCTTCGGTAAGCGAGTCAGCTGCTGTGGCGGAAAGGGAAAGGGAGAAAGTACAGCAGCAGTACCCTTCAATCATGCCGTGCATCAAGAACGCCTCACTCGCTGAAGACGTGCGAAAGCCACAGAAACTTAGCTCATCACCAGATGTGGCCAAATCCAAGTCCAACCCTTCACCTGACACATTTAAGCCCAAGTGCAATCCCTCACCTGACGCCATGAAGTCGAAAACCCACAGTGTCCTGGAGGCCATGAAGCCTAAACCAAACACTTCCCCTGAGGTGACCAAACACAAAGGACGACACACTGACAACCCTCCATCCTCTGTTGCCCGGTCGGCAGCCAAACCAGACACAGAAATCCCACGCTCCAGCTTCAAGCCTGTTCCTGCTCGCACCACTCCCTCTGAGTCCACCAAGAGCCCTCTCATCGTCGACAAAAACGAACACTTCACAGTGTATCGTGACCCGGCACTGGTGCGGCCCGAGGCTGAGACCAACCACGTTACTTACCTTCCTTCCCACCTCCATCCACTCCACAGCTCCTCCCATGCTACTTGCCTGACACCTAGCTCACACCACCACTCCCACCTATTGCCCACCTCTTCCCTCAGCCCACACCCCTCGGTGCACCACCCCTTGCTCCCCACCGTGTTGCCTGCCATGCCGCCGGCCTCTCTACTGGGTGGCCACCCTCGCCTCGACTCAGGTGGACTCAGTCATCTGGCTCTAGCTCACCACCACCCACACCAGCAACAGCAGTTTCTGCAACAGCAACCGCCCTCTCCGCTGCTGCCCCAGACACATGGTGGTGCCAGCTACAACCAGCTGGGCCTATACCCCATCATATGGCAGTACCATAATGGCACGCAGCACTCCTATCCACCCGGACTTAGCTTGCCTGGGCCGAAGTGGGTGCAACCAGAGAATGCTGTGAACTCAGATGGTAGCCTGCAAAGGGTAAGGATATCATAGGACTGGCATTATTATCATTTTTTTTTTTAAATCAATGTGTATTCAAGTAGATTAGTTATTGGAAGAAGTCTTTTTCTACATAGTGTGCTGTTTAAAAGGAGATACTGAGATTACTAGAGTCTGTTATAAGTACTGGTAATCTAGTCCCTTTTCATTTAGAAAGTTGTAGTGGTGCATTGACTTTATTTTATGACTCAAACAGTGAGACAAAGAAGCAGGAATAGGTGACGAAACCAGTAATAGTGTGTGAGAGTCAGTTGTGCTTACATTCACGCCCTGTTGCTACCTAGATGGATGTATAGGTCTTCATGTGTAGGTCTGTGTGTTTATGTATGTGTTTGCTACAGAACACCTCCAGCCCCTGGCTCCATCAGCCCACCCCTGTGACCTCAGCAGACAGCCTTGGGATTCTGAGCCATGTCCCAGGTAGACCAGCCAGCGCTGACCCCCACAGGCCCCTTAAAATCACCTCACACTCCAGCCCACCGCTCTCCAAAACATCTGCAGAGCTGCACAAAGGGTGAGTACACACACAGTGCTCTGTCTGTTAAAATACCCTGTGACCTGAACCGAAACAAATTCGTGCTCATTTAGCAACCATGCTCATAACTGAATTGTTTTGGTGTAAATGAGTAGTTGTGCTTGGTTTTCTAAAGCTGGACTGCCCGACTCTAATCTACTTCCATAGTGTACCTGGTAAGGTATAATATAGTATAGACAGTAACACAGAGGCCAGTTCAGTTCCTGCTCCGTTCTCAGGCACCAGCTTTTGTTTGAAGCATGTTTTGCTTTTTTAACTGAGCTGTCTCTGCATGGCCTGCTTGTCAGATATGGTGGCAATGGTAACATAATGATATGGTCTAGATTTAGATTGAATAGAAGTATGAAAAGGCCATGTTGCAATTTAGGGAAGTAAAAATGGCCTGTATTATATCAGTCTAAGAAATGGCAAGGCTCTTCTTTTGCAGGAACAATATTTCCATGAAATGTGAATTGTGTTTGAAATCAGTTTTTACCGTGGGGTTTGAGGGAAAAAAAACCCAATATTTATCTTGAGGATTCGACATTTCTTTTAAACATACTCCAAAATAGTATGAAAAACATGCAAAAATATGCAAGTATAATGCTTCTATACCTGGTCAGGGTCATAGTGAATCGTATCCCGAGAGCACTGAATGCAAGGGAGGAATACACACTGGATAGTCAGTCTATCCTATGGCATTTGTTGTACAATTTGTCAAAATTCTCTATTATGTTTTTTCCATTTCTCATCAGGGAGCTGGAATGTAAGTTGTTTGTGGATCCCATGCGTGGCCTGGTAACAGCCCACCTGAAGCAGGAGCCAGACCGAAGCCGGACACCCAACAGCAAAGAGTTGCAGCGCCTCTACATGGATTCATCTCACATGAAGCAGCAGACGCATCCTCCCCGCCTGCCACTGGACACGCCAGATCGGGCTGTTAAGTACAAGGAGGAGAACCGCCGCATCCTACAGGAGAGCATTGAGGTGGCCCCCTTTACTGCCAAGATCCGGTCAGGAGAGCCAGAGCGTGAGCCCTATGCCCGCATTCACTCCCTTCCCATTAGTGGACCGCCCAAGGAGAATGAACATTCACCCTCTGATCTTTACAAGTACAAGCACTCTGCTGCTCAGTCACTGCCGCAGAGCAACTATTTCACCACCCTGTCCAACAGTGTGGTGAATGAGCCACCACGTCTCTACCCCTCCAAAGAGCTCAACTCCCTTTCTGTCTCGAGTCCCCTGTCTCTGGGCTCCTACACCAGTGGTGGGGGCAGCACCAAGTCCCTGTCCAAGCCTCCCCCGCTTATCAAGCACCAGCCAGAGGGTGAGGGCCTGGTGGGGAAGATCAGCGAGCAGCTCAGTCAGCAGGTGGCCCTGAACCCTCTCAGTACCCCAGCGCCAGCCAGTGAACGCCGCAGTCCAGCTGTCTCACCCTCAAACCAACTCAGGAGCATGCCTGCCCTGCACAGGGCACCTGTCTTTCACCCGCCCACCCAGCAAACACTGGACCGCAAGGAGGCTGGCTATGGTCGCCTCTCGCCACCCACGCTCACCCCCATTCAGCCGGTCAGTTTGGCTGGGAAGGTGTCGGAGCAACAGAAGCCTCCCACTCTGCTGCCAGAGCTGAGGGAGGTGAAGAGCAATGTAGAGCTGGGCTCCAGCGAGCCATGGAGGCCCAGTTCTGACTCACGGAGCCACGATAAAGTGGCTCAGTGGCACTCAGACAAAAGTCAAGGAAAGCCACAGGCAGCCACAGCCTCTGTTATTGTTCGCTCTAGAACCTGCATTAAGTATGACAGCTCACCGGGTTCCAAGTCTGGCGCCAAGGAGACGTCTGGCAGTAGGCCACATACAGGCAAAAACCAACTGGACTGCACCAAACTGGCTGAGACCAGAGAACCTGGCAGAGTTATCCAGCAAAACACAAATAGGGAGGATATGTTTTTGCAGTACAAAAAGAACTTTGTCCGAGTCTCCCAGGGCAGCCTTCCCAGCTCTGCGGTAGCCGTTGTTAACTCTGTGTGCAATAGCAGTACTGATGTAACCACTTCTGCCTCTGCTGCTTCCACATTCAATGTGCTGAGTCGAGGCACAGCTGAGCTACCTTATCCCAACTCAGCCACTCCGAGCAGCAGTAATATTAATAGACTGGAGGGCCCTGTACCCAAATGCAGGACTCCCACTGGCCCTGAGCTACAGGAGTGCAATGCCAGGACAGACTCCCCCAGTGGCCAACTGCCTCAGCCTGGTTTGGCCCCAGCTCCACAGCCCTACTCTGGGAACTTCATCCACCTGAAGAAGCACAAGGCCGCCTTGGCTGCTGCCCAGTCCCGCGGCTCAAGCAGTGCCTCCGAGAGTGAAGGCAGCAGTCGATCCTCTCAGGAATCGCCCACCATCATCACCCAAGACCGTGCCTCGCCAGGCAACCCGGCCAGCAAAGCCAGCCCCCTACCCAATGGTCAGCCATCACAGATGAACCAGCCCAACTACCACAAGCTGAAAAAAGCATGGCTCACTCGCCACTCGGAGGAAGATCGCAACACTAACAAGGTGGAGAAGACGTCCAGTGCTGTCTGTGAGATCATTAAGCCATGCACAGTGAACCTAGTAGCATCCACCTCCAGCGACGCAGAGATAGGTAAAGATGGCAAATGCTTAGAGGATAAAATGAGCCAGGAGGACAGGAAGCCACGACGAGGTCCCTCCAAGCGGCCACATGAGTCAGGCTCAGACAGCGGCGATGACTCAGATGGCAGCGACAGCAAGCATGAGCAGAGGGCAAAGAGGCAGCCTAAGCCCACCTACAAGAAGAAGCAAAATGACATGCAAAAGAAGAAGGGGGAAAATGACAAGGACGAGGACGATGTCAAGCCCAATGGCATTTTCAGAAGCGCCAAGGAGAAAACCAAGCTCAAATTGGCCAGCAGCAGTAAGTTTTTATCCTTTGAGTATAGGATTTTAATAGCATATAAAGTTTTAGAACACCATAGATCTTGTCTCTTTCAGCTCAACATAACAGACCTTGCTGTACATTACAGTTGGGCTGCAATGATTAGTCAAAAAATATATGATGGCAACTATGAAATTTCATTAAAAATTCCAGGTTACCAAATTAGGTATTAAGTCAACCAGATAGAGAACAGTTTTTTCTGATCTTCACAGGAAAAGAAGAATCAAAAACAAGTGTGGACATTGCATATTAAAAGAGACTATAAAATATATATACTACTATATAGCATCTGCATATGTGTAGGATACTAGATCTGTTACAATACATATGTTTCTTGTGTATTTATTTAAAATTGTCAAAAACCTTATTTGTAATTTAAATTGTTATTAATTGTTAGATATAATTATATTATATTTATATATATATTATACACATATTTATATATGTGGCAATATTGATTCCTAAAGAGAAAGATGTTGTATGTCAGAAATAGACGGGGATTGTGAGGGTGGGGGTGGTGGTGTGCTCACATCTGGACTGCAGCTGTGGAGGTTTCAAAGCTGCTATAGGAATGTTCAACTTTTATGTGAAATAAATCTTGCCAAGGCATGTTAAGTGCTCTTCTAACCGGAGAGCTTTTAGCAGGCCCCTCGTATTATTGTTACATGGAGAGAGGAGCCCCTTTGTAACTCAATATATGTTCTAATACACACGGTCACTCTGAATTGTCATGTTTCATAACTGTAGTCATAATACTGAGACAATGGAGTCACCTGGGTGTGACTAAATGGTGAAAGCATAGACCTCACCCTCTTAGACTCATACCGTCCTACTAATGTTTCATTTATTTGTTTTCATTAAGTGCTTAGTATCACACATCAGCCTGAAGCACATCCTTATAACAAAACATGATAGAAACATTTGGCATGATTTTGGAAGTGTTAATATTTGTTTTGTGGGATTTACTTAAATTGAATGTGTTTTTTCCCATGAGACATGCATGGAAAGTTTTTACTCACTTCTATGCCTAGCACATCACTATTTGCACAATAACTTTTTTTAACCTGCGAAATATACATAAAGGGAAAAGATCAACTATCAGTCAACATCAAGAAGTCTCTTAATATATATATGTGTGTGTGTGTGTGTGTGTGTGCGCATGTTCAGATGGTATTCCTCGCTCAGTGCTGAAAGACTGGAGGAAAGTGAAGAAGCTGAAGCAGACGGGCGAGTCCTTCCTGCAGGACGATTCATGCTCGGAGATCGGCCCCAACCTGCAGAAGTGCCGCGAATGCCGCTCGATCCGCACCAAGAAAGGAGAAGAGCCCACCCACTCACCTGTCTTCTGCCGCTTCTACTATTTTCGCCGGTAAGAGAGTCACTGACACCAGCACACACCGAAGACTGTAACATTTACTTTAAAGTTCAGCGAATTTACACGTAAGGTATTATTGCTAATTTTGAATTGTTGTGATTCTAAATTACACTTAGAAATTGTATTAAACCTGGCTTATCTGGCTGCATCAACAGAAAACACCACTTTATTTGGGCTACATACTGATATTATGAGCTACTAGTCATAACCAAGATCAACTGTAATATCAAGGGAATCAAATCAAAGTTCTTTTTTTCCTCTCCAGACAGCAGAGGTCAAATCTAGTGCTCTAGTACACCCTAGCTCAACTGAGGAATAGCTCCAGTGACCTAGGTTAGCCTAGATTGGAAGACTCGTCCTCCGTATTCTAAATATATTCATTTTTTCATTCCTGTGCTGTTTACTGGCCATCTGTAATCCTCTATTAGAAGTCTGAGAGGACAGGAGCTCTGCCAAAGAGGAGTTACTTGTGCTTAATCACAGGCAATGGCAGACCTGCTCATGTTGTCATACTGACATCACTCCAGATTTGGGCAATTTCATCCATTTGACCACTCAATTATTTTCATAACCTGAATTGGCATGGACATTAAAACTTATGCAGATTAAGCAGGGTTAGGAAAATGTGGTTTTGGGGCCTGTTTAAATGAGCTTGTCTTTCCATTTCTTACTCTCACACACATACAGTGCACCCTTTCATTATGTTAACATTCACTTTCATTCTCAGAGAAGGAAGAGAACTGTTCTAGCTCTTTCATCATTGTCTTCCATGTCTATTTCATCCATTCACGTACCCCTCTTATTTTTTCTGTCACTCCTCCTGTAGCCTTTCATATAGTAAGAACGGAGTTATCCGGATCGACGGCTTCTCATCCCCTGACCAGCACGACGAGGAGGCCTTGAGTCTCTGGGCTCCAGATGCATATGAAGAGAATGATCTGGACCTGGAAACCTCCAAATACATTCTCCGCTACATCGGAGACAAGTTCTGCCAGCTGGTCATGAGCGAGAAGACTGCAGCCACATGGATAAAGAAAGATGGTACTTTCACATATCAGATTTTCTCCTTTCTTTGTTATGACATTGGCTATTTAAAAATTATATTTAAATATTTCAAGGCTGACCTGATTTATCATTTTAAATGACAGAAAATGTGGCCCAGATAAACTCCAGAAACATTCTTGTTACAACATTACACATATTGTAGCTTTTGTCTGCTGTCTGCTGACTGAGGAATATGAAATTATCCCATCTGTCAGACTGTTGTTTTTAACAGAGAAAGAAAATTCTAGCAATCTGCTCCATGAACATCCATTTTATCCAGACTCTGTTTGCTTTGCCTCGCAGCCAAGATAGCCTGGAAACGGGCGGTGAGGGGGGTGCGTGAGAGCTGCGATGCATGCGAGGCCACATTGTTCAACATTCATTGGGTGTGCCAGAAATGTGGATTTGTGGTGTGCTTGGACTGCTACAAGGCGAAGGAGAAGAAGAGCTCCAAAGGTCAGTTTTTGTTTTGATATTCAGTTGAGCTTGGTGAGGGTCACACACCCAACCACACAACCAGTCTCTACATCATGCCTGCTGTGAACGGGCCAGGGCAGATGGTGCACTTTCCCGCCGAGTCTAGACAGTTTATCTCCTTACCTTCTGTTTAATAAGGACATTTTCAGGAGACTCGGCTAACATGCTGAACTAATGCTCTGAACTTTATGCTGTGACAGAACTCACATGATGCCATTCCTTACATGGGCATACATTTAATTCATGGGTTACATCTGACATATTCATTATTATAAAATGTAAACAGGTAGTAGAGTTCACGGTACATGTGAAGAGTCAGACTGAAAAAATCTCTGCACGCAAATCATCGTCTGTCCCATCCCCTTTCCCAGACTTGTTTGTCTCTGCAGTACATTGAGTCACTTCCATCAAAAGCACTTGCTGATTGGTTTCTTCAAGCCCTGACATTATTTCTGCTGATTCATGTTCATGTTCCACTTTGTATTAATTAGAGCTATAAACACCACGGCTCCTCAACTCCACTGCAGGCTGGAGAGACAATCTGTGCTGTACTGTTTTCATTTAATTATTGCATGTGTCTGGCTTTTTTTTATGAGAAGAAAGCTGTCGCAATTTCCCTCTTGTGAGTAATGGTACTTTTATTGTTCCACAGACAAAGAGCTGTACGCCTGGCTGAAGTGCGTCAAGGGACAGCCGCATGATCACAAGCACTTGATGCCAACGCAGATTATACCAGGAACAGGTATGGAACCACACAGATCACACTCCTGTTGCCAGAACGTTTCCCCTTTTGGAAAATGGGAGAGAGAAAAGAGAGAGTAAAAAAGTATGATAGATAACCTTAAATTAACTGAGCTCTATATTACCTAGCTAGTATAACACACTCATATCCTGACCACAGTCCGGTTCCCCATGCTTTCCCTCTTTCCAGAGTGAAACACCGTAGAAAAACAAGCCCTTGCACATAGTGGGCACCCTGCGAGTCTGGAACAAAGGGCTGTTGTGGGGCTTGAGGCATACTTGACAGAGTGCCGAGATAGCATATTTCATAGATCTCGAGGTGTAGGCGCATGCTGAATTCAGCAAAACAGAACAAAGTCCCATCGACGCTTGCTTTGCACAGCCTCCTCCTCTTTTCAGGAATTCACTGCTTGCATTTAACTCTTCGGTATGTGAAAAGTGACCAGAAGTGGCTTTTTGTGTTGCGTTGCAGTCTTGACAGACCTGGTAAATGCCATGCACATGCTCAGGGAGAAGTTTGGCATCAAAGCGCACTGCGCCTGTGCCAACAAGCAGAACATCCTCAACAAGCTCCCATCCACTAACGGCGTTTCTCAGGTCTGTATCCATGCCGTGTCCTATTAAGGAACCACCTCAACAGCTCATCAGTGCTGAAACAATATCTGCTTTTGCATGTATACTCCAAGCTTTTCCTTTTTCCTCTCTGACCCTCCATGCGCTTTCTCCCTCAGGTCCTCCAAAACGTGCTGAACCACAGCAACAAGCTTTCCCTGTGCAAGCCTGAGGCTGGCCAGCACAACTTGGGACAGAAGGTGGAGGCGAACGGGGGCAACAGCCCAGCCAGTGATACCAGCACTGATAGCAAGCTCACGCCACCCGAGTCTCAGTCACCACTGCACTTTCTGGCTGACTTGGCCGAGCAGAAATCCCGCGAAGAGAAGAAAGGTGAGCAAAGAGAGGGTGAAACAGAATGAGACAGACATAATTAGGAAATATGTGAGTCCTAGAGCAGTCACATTTCTTAGCGTAAGTGTACACACGCACATTTGACAGGCAGCCAGAATTCCACAAGCCTCATATTTAGCGGTATACATAACTGGTGCTCCCAGTCCCACAGTCCCAAGAGCTCACCTAACCAGATGTTTATCCAGCATTTCAGTTGGCTTTACGTGCTACACTGACAGGGTACTCTAAAATGGAGCGCCAGTTAGATGAATGTTGGCTATGTGGGCTTTGGTCATTGTCTTGAATTGCACAAAGCAGCTCATTCACAGATTTCTACTGAGAGTGCCTTTTCAGAACTGAACTGGGTCGTGTTTCATCTGTTATTATACGAACGACAGGCTCTCAGTCACAGTTCTGGCACTGAATGCAGTGCACATTTTCTGTGATTGCTTGATTTAATGTGTCAGGTAATTAGAAAGTCCATTCATGAGCTTAGTCATGTGTTATACAAAGTAAAGCACAAGCTATGCAGTGCACAGGGTTCTCCTTTTCAACACATGATCCATTGTGAATTAACAGCATGTAACATAACCTGGCAAATCTTTTTTAATGAATATAGCATAACTCAGAACATGTTTTGAGTTAATGTGTTGTTAATGTTCCTGCATGGTGTCTCATCCTGCAGAGAATAAGGAGTCGGCTGCAGGGAAGGTGAAGGAAGAGAGCACAGATGCTCTGGAGACTTTGCACTGTAAAACTTCATCTCTGGTGGCCAATAGCACAGAGCAGGGCTCCACACTGCGAGACCTGCTCACCACCACAGCCGGAAAACTGCGCTTGGGCTCCACTGATGCTGGCATCGCCTTCGCCCCGGTCTACTCCACCGCCTCACAGGTCTCACAAAACATGCGATCGCACAATACACACACACCATACATTGAGAGTAGTTTGCTGTAATGTGATCATAAATATACACTTATTCATACAGAGAAACGTATTTCACCATCTGCAGCCAATCAGTAACACGATCCAACATAAACAGGAAGTGTGATTTTAACAAGCAGTAAAATAGCTAGCATTTTCTTGTCATGTAAGTACTTTGAGTAAAGGATGTCTGTTGAATTAGTCATTCAACAGTAGATAAATGAACACATGGGAAACTATGACTTCTGTTTCAGTTTCAGGCAGTTCATAAACTTGAATGTCTGGCAGTTAAGACTACAGGAGTTCAGTGTTTGTTTCTTAACTGGGACTGCTTTTGTACTGTATATTTCTGTCAAAATGTGCCTTCTGACAGTCACATACCCATATTCATGCTAAGTGGTCTTGCTAAAAGAGACATTACTACTCCTACTAATAATAGTAATAATAATAATACTTCATTCTCTGTCTCCCATGTGTCCCTGCTCAGACTGGGAAAAGTGGTCGCACTATGCCTAACATCCTGGATGACATCATTGCTTCAGTGGTGGAGAACAAGATACCGGCAGACCGCAGCACTAAGCAGAGCCCAAAGGCTAAACCCCCAGAAGAGGCCAAGGCTGAAAGGAGGAAACAAGCCGAGGACATGCCTGAGCAGCATGCAGACATCCCCCACTGCTGGTTGTATGATCGTAAACTGCTCTGGCTCAAAGACCACCGCAACAGCAACAACTGGAAACTGTTCAGAGAGTGCTGGAAACAGGGACAGGTTAGTCAGGCTGCTGCAAACCACTCATCTCATCCTAGTTAAGCGTGTACCATGCACATCAGAAAATATGAGATACGTGCGAGATATGTCTGAGAAACAAAGAAGGCAAGAGCAGAGTATGAGGGTTGTTTATACAGTACATGCTCTTTTCCTCTTTTGGCTTTCAGTACTTCAGCACCCCCTGCTGGGGAGGTGTTACCATTATATTCTGTTCCTTTCCTCTGCCTTCATCCTTCTCTTTTCCTGTTACACGACTCAAAATGGCATTTACAGAGCTCCTGCTCTCAGCGCCATGAGTTTACAGCTCCAAAGGAGGCATACAATATTAATAAAAATACAGCTCTTCTGGTGGACCATGCATGTTTTCGAGCGGCAGCCAGCTGTGCATGTTGTTGTCTGAGAAGGCTGCAGGGCCGTGTATCAAGGAGGCAGGTGGAGGTGTTTATTATACGTAGTTCGGTAAAGATGTTTGAGCCCCAAAACGCCCCCCCCCCAATGCAGGGGCATTGCACATATATAGGAGTGCTGAGGCATTTGCAGATAAAACTAAAGTGTGCTGGTTGCTGATGTATTACATATTGTAGTAGTTAAGGTTTTTCCCCTTCCTCCAGGCTTCATATTTTCCACTGTGTGAAAAGGGAACGTTGCTGTGATCCTGGCTGTCATTAAAGGCCCATTTCCTCTGTGGTGTTTTTCCAGCCTGTGCTCGTCTCAGGGGTTCACAAGAAGCTCAACGCCAGCCTGTGGAAGGCTGAAGCTTTCAGCCAGGAGTTCGCCGACCATCAGGGGGATCTGCTGAACTGCAAGGACGGCGTGGTTTCCAACTCAGGCATCAAAGAGTTCTGGGACGGCTTTGAGGACCTGACAAGTGAGTAGTGCTGAAAACTGTTCACCAGGGTGAACATAATAACTATTATCTGTGCTCAGATTCTCCAGATGTATCATTTTCTGTCTTAATTTGTTTTTCTTTATCTCTTTCTCTACTTCAGAACGGCCCAAATCCAGAGATGGCGAGGCGATTGTTTACAGGCTAAAAGACTGGCCCTCAGGCGAAGAGTTTATGGCTCTAATGCCTTCTAGGTACATTACAGATGTTATGTTGAAGTGTGGAGTGCTTTTTTTTTTCTTTACATGAAAGTTTGCAGGAGAGTGTTAAGTGGATGTGTGTGTGTGTGTGTAGGTATGATGATCTGATGAAGAATCTCCCTCTGCCTGAGTATTCAGACCCAGAGGGGAATTTGAACTTGGCTTCCCATCTTCCCTCGTTCTTTGTGCGACCTGACCTAGGCCCTCGTCTCTGCTGTGCATATGGTACTGCAGTTCTGTCTGTTACTGCTCCACACTACATCTAGCTTCTCTTTTTTTTTTTTTTACATCCTTTTATTGATATGGGCTGAATGAAGAAAATATTGCTCATGAATTCTCAAAGATAAGGCACATTAAAGAAACAATTTAAATCATGAATTAACTAGAAACTATAAATCTGTGAAAATATCTCCGTGTATAATAAAATTGAAGTAATATGCTGACTTTCTTCTCTTGGTATGAATACAGGCTACAAATTCTGAACTAGCTTACAAACTTAGCTGAGCTGTGCACTCAGTGAGGAGAAAGCATTACCTATATGTATCAGTATATTTATATCCTCATCATCTGCACATCTATGCACTATGATTTAAGGATTTGTACTTGCATAATAGTCGTTTCTCAAATATCTGTGAACAACTCGGCAGAACAGATTACAACAGTGGCTCTTGTAATGGTTTGACGTGACTCATAACTCCTCATGACTGAGAGATGAGTATGTAAGTGAGAGTGTTTTTCTGTGCTTCAGGCGTAGCATCATCTCAGGAGCAGGACTTTGGCACAGCCAACCTGCACATGGAAGTGTCTGACGTTGTCAGCGTGCTTGTTTACGTTGGAGTGGCCAAAGGGAACGGCGTCCTCTCCAAAACAGGTAAGCCTTTCTACTACCTTTGTCCTTCCCTTTTTAACAGAATGGCCTGAACCAGGTCAGCCTTCATTTTCACGAAGAGAGCCAGTAACAGAGGGAAAAATCATTCTACTGCTTTTCTCTCCTTTTTTGGGACCAAAATGGGCTTGTTATACCTCTTGCTCTTCTCTGTATCACAGAGCTTGGAAACACACACGGTACAGACGTTAAGGAATTCTGGAAACAATATAGTGTTGCTTGGGTGGGGGTTATGAGCATCTGGACGAGTTGCAGGAGCCTTTCCCAGTGATCACACGGCTAAGGCCGTTGTTCGAGTGAACAGACGCTGAGAGCGCGCCCTCACCAGACACATTCCACAGAATGCAGCGTAAAGCTCCACATGTCCGTGGCTGAAACGCTGCCCGATTTCATCCTCCCAGCACAGAGCAGGCACAGAGATTGACTTTAAGTGAACGAGTGCTAATGCCTGCAGCTGTCGTCTTCACTATGAATTGTGCAGAAAGTTCCTTTTAGAAAACTGAAGGATTACAGCAGAGTTGGCAAGAGCCAAGCCCACACCTCCCAGCATTTCAAGCCCACACCTCCCTTCCTTTGTGTCTTGGCAGAACTCAGGTCTGGCACTATGCCTCAGCTGTGCCCTGTCTCCTGTCAAGAAAACTTTACTTTGCTGCTTCATTCCTTCCTTTTCTCCCACCTTCCCTCCTTCTCCTTCGTTCTTGTCCCATTCTGGCCAGGCTCTATTTATAGCACTCTGTCTCCTGGGCCTAGTGCAGAGGGAACTGCGTTAGAAAAGCTGACACCCACTCGCCTCATCAGAATTAATTTTTAAACATTACAGCCTCTTCAAAGGAGGACGCCAGAGCTATTGTCAGACAGCCTGTCTTTGTTGTACATTAAGCTGACCGTGTAATATTTTGTGTGTGTGAATTAATATATTCATGTGTTTGTGCTCAGGAGTGCTGAAGAGGCTGGAGGAAGAGGATCTAGATGACAATGTGAAGAAGAGATTAAAGGACTCGAGCGAGACTCCTGGAGCCTTATGGCACGTCTATGCGAGCAAAGACGTGGAGAAAGTTAAAGAATTTCTGCACAAGGTTATTGCTTTACTTCCTTTTCATGGCGTATCATGTCAAAAGTGCAGCTTTCTCTGTCTGTCTCTTTCTCATGCTCTCCCTACCTTGTTATCTCCATCTGTCTTGTGCTGTGTTAGTGGATGTCCTTATAAAACCCTGCATTCCTCCTAAGGGAAGTTTTATAGGGTACATTTAATTACCTTCCTTCCTTTAAACTGCCTGTTCTGTTCTTGTGGCTCTTGGTCGGATGTTGTCATGCAGAAGACGGCAGGGTTAACAGAATGATTCTCAGAGCTCTCCTCAGTTTGCCCTTGTTGTTACATGCAGCAATTACAGGGCAAGTGCAAATCTAAACTACTTCACAGCATGCACGTTTTATTGTAGGGATGGTTGTCTGGTATTCACGAGCAGTATTCATTAGCTGATTGGCTTCGCATTGGTTTTGTTTGTATCTATTAGATGAGGATTTTTTATGAGAGCAAATAAAGTTTTGAATAAAGCTACAACCAATGTGTGAGAAAAATGAGGGTAAAATTTTTAATATGATATATAAAAGTGAATGTGAAGGTCATGTCCTCTCCTGAGTTATGAAAAAAGATTTTTCATCAGTATAGTCATCAGTACAATTATCTAATTTGTGAGGCCATATGACCTGTTTATTCATTAAGGCTTGTCGTCTGAATAAAATATATTATGATTAAAATTCTCCAAGCCTTATGATATATTAAAACACATGTGAATGAAAGCACTGTGAAATTGAACCGGATTCTAGATGGAACCAGACTTAAATTGAGTGACTAACTTACACTATGCAATCAAGGCTATCATGTGTCTAGTCAGTTGTCCAATGACTTTTAATACACCAGAGTCAGTAAAATCCGATATTTATCATCAACCAACGCTCACCAACATTGCAGTCAAAAACATTTACTCTACATTTAATTAATTGTCATTTCTCAACACAGGCCCCCCTGGCATAAACATACGTCCTGGGTGATCGGCTCGTAAGTGGTCAGCGCTACGTACGGGTTTGACCGGGGTCAAATATGTCTTGAAGATCCCTTAAACCACATCTGGAGGTAGTCTGGGACGTGCATTTGTAATGCGAATGTGTCTTGATGCGTCCCGGACAACATAACATATGTAATCATTGCGAGAGTGTTTAATCAAAAAGCGTAAAATAAAAAAAAAACGTAATCATTAGAGTCTGGAAATGATGCTGAACGGTAGAGCTCTCAACCGCTAAGATAATGGATAAAGACAATGCTATAACAGCAGAGATGAAAGCATCTGCTGTTTGTAGCTTCTTATCTATATGTATATCTATATGTAGTCTCATATCCCATTCACATTCAAGTTTCATTAGCAACCCACACGAGTGAAACGTTTGAAACAGTTCATAAAGGTAGATAAAATAGGATTCGCGGTACGTTTCTGCCTGAAAATAAATGCAGCGGAAGGCTGGTGTAATAAATGTGTGAGACACCCTTTCTCCTGCCGCAATGTATGAAATCCGAACGCAAGTGGGCACAGGAGATGCATTTTAGTGCCCGGTGTGAACGGCTTTGCGTCTCAGCTGTCCACTTGTGATCGGATCACTCGAGACGGATGTTAATACCGGGTGTGAACTGGGCCACGGTTTCTGACCCAGTATCATGTTTTGTGGCTTGCAGATCTCCAAAGAGCAGGGTGTGGAGATCCCGCCAGAGCATGATCCAATCAGGGAGCCAGGCTGGTACCTTAGCCGCAAGCAGAGGCAGCGTCTGCTTGAGGAGCACGCCGTACAGGGCAGCACCATCGTCCAGTTCCTGGGAGACTCGGTCCTTGTCCCTGCTGGAGCCCTGCACCAGGTCACACACCTCATCTCTCTTATATCTTATATCTTATGTCTCTGCTTCAGAGGACATGGACAATGCTTGTGCCTTACACCTTTGTGGACAAAAAGTCAAATTATAAATGTCACAGGACACCTTTTGTAGGTGAAAATGTTAAATGAATAGATAAGTTAATAAATGTGTGGGAGGGGAGGTGCGGTGTGTCCACTGACAGTCCTTCATCTCACTTTCTCACCTCTACAGGTGCAAAACCTGCACAGCTGCGTTCAGGTGATCAATGACTTTGTCTCGCCGGAGCATGTGGTGCACTCCTTCCACTTAACCCAGGAGCTGCGCTCCTCCAAAGAGGAAATCAACTACGAAGATAAGCTACAGGTACGAGCCACTTCTCTCGCAGACCTGAAGGGTTTCTACACACTACACACCCACACGCCAACGCAGGTCTTTAGGCCACTTGATGTCGTTATCTGATATCTAAGCATGCTCCTAGAGTGAGAGCTTACTGCTTTAGTGTCCTCAGGGGTGGAATCAGGTTCCATTTCAGTGTGTCTGTTCCTTCCGCTAAGGTCTAAAGACCCAACTCTGTGGGATGGGACAGTTTTTAGGGGGGGAGAGGGAACTGCTAGAGGGTAGAAGAGTCAAAAATAGAGTAGTTGAACTTTTTTGATAGTGAAATTCAACTTCTAAAATGAATAAAAGTAAAATTAATCTAAAATTTAAATATCTTTACCTTCAAACATATAAAATGTTATTGTACTTATATTAAGAATTACTTCTTAGTATTATAGCCACGTTTGTGATAAATTTACTTTTTTTCTGCAAAATAGAGGACGTTGCTGTTTTTAATGCTGTATTTTTTTTTTCAGAGATTTCCTTATTTATTTTTTTTCTGATGTTGTCTTCAGGCCTATATGAATTGTGCAGGACTGTATTTACCAGAGGTGACATCAAGTGTACCAAAGTCTCAGCTTTACCCCAGCCACAGAAACAAGTGACTTCCTTCCTGCTCTCTCAGCCTCTAGACCATATTAGTGTAGTAGTAGTTGTGTCATAACCCCACACGTTTTTTAAACGGTGAAATGAATGAGAATTAGTACATTAGCTGTACTACTGAGATAATCACGTTGTATATCTAATACTGTAAAAAGGTTGTCACACTAAACATTCCGTGCACATTACATGCACATAATTTTTAATATGAACTGATTGATGCTGTGAGGTGATTGATCAGTAGTATGTCACATGATCATAACATGTATGTAGGCTCCTTATTTGCCAGGAATTCAGTAACTTACCTAAAACCCCAGAAGCATCGCTATACTTTATTGTTCTCTGTTTTGAACTCAGCCAGTACTTGATTTCGTTTTGGTTTCAGCAGATGACGACAGAGGAGAGACATTCCTGGAGTGTCTTTATACTCAAGAAAAAAGCTCTAAACCTCTTTTCCTACAAGATATAATGGAATCTTTAGCAACATGTCAGTTCAGATGACATGTTTATTATCTGAGATTATTTCTACCGATCATTTTATAGAATGGTAAATCTTTCCAGACGTGTACACGCAGTCCGTATAAAACTACTGACGTGACGGATTCAAACAGGAGTAAGATCCCTTTACATTACATGGGATTTATTACATTACATTACATTGCATTACCCCACCCTCAAATAAAACCAATGTAGTCCAAATAGGGCTAAAATTAACATGATCTTGCTGGCAAAACTCAGTAAATGGTTGATAAGCTTTATGATAGTAGGCAGTTAAATGAGAGGAGAGTAAATCTAGTTTTATAACATTTAAACCAGACATCATGTGCAGCTGCTGAGTAGATGCTGATGTCAGTCAGTATGTGATATGACACGTCCACACAATTCTGATCAGCCAGAACGTAGGATTTTCTGTAGCCTTTAGTTAAATTAAATTGTAATTATGGATATATTTCTTTATTCTAGCGTTGGTACACAAAGAATCTTTTAAAATTTGAAACTCTTGCCACAGGCTTTAAAAATAAAGATGCCAGAAAAGGTTCTTTAGAGTGATGCTACAGAAGAGTCATCTTTTGGTTTCCTAAAGAACCTTTTTGGATTGATGGAACAAGGGACAAATGTCACAAAGCAGCTTTACAGAAATATGTAAATTCCGGATATAGATTTTTAATTTATAAAGCCTATTGAGCAAGCCAGAGGTGACGGTGACGAGGAAAAACCCTTTGAGATGACATGAGGAAGAAATCTTAAAAGGAACCAGACTTAAAAAGGGAACCCATCCTCGTCTGGGTGACACCAGATAGTGCGACTGTAAATAATTTCCCTTTTATAACTGTATACTATATAGTCAAAAAGAGCGACTTATGAGTATGAGCATCAGAGTAATTTCTGAATTCATTATAGTTTTAATTTGAAGTCTATTTTGTTGAAATCAGCTGTTGAGTGATGAAGACTTGAGTGCAAACTGTTCATAGCAACTGCAGTCCTAAGGCCTAATAGGAAGTTGAGACTCAACAACATACCATGTATCCAGCGTACTGTCTAGCAGCTTGTTTTTAGATATACATTGTTCAACTGTGTTCACGGTAATATCATTAACCAAGGTTGCCAGATTTCTGCCAAACTTCAGCCCAACTACATCTCAAAATACATAAAAGACCTGAAACTAGCCCAGACGTTTCAGCCATTGGAAAAGGGAGACATTTTTCTTCTTGTGCTCAAAAATTTCAAATCAAAATAAAAAATTTCATGTTATGCACTCTCTCTACCCCTTTCCTTCTCCCAATCTCTGCAGTATATCTTACAGTAGAAACGTTTCTGTACATCATAACAAAAGTGCACTTATTCTCTCTGCACTTATTCTGTCTTTTTTGTGGAAATTTGTTAGATTTAATTCAGATGATTTGCTATGAAACATCATCGTGGTGGCCAAGGAGAATTTTTAAACTAGCCCAATCTGTCAACCGTGTCATTGACTGTCTACTTGTTGCTCCTCCCCTAGTGAAAGTGTTCACAGACCGAGCATGAGGCACTGTGATTCCTGCAACTATGATCCTCTATTAGCACGTGTTGCAGTTCCCTAGTGGTTGCAGAGCACTAGGTACAATAACTGTGTGGAGCGCAATGGGGCAGTGAGCACGCTGCCTCATGATAACACAACATCTGGAAAGGGGAGGAAATCAATGGAACATCAGTTTATATCTGTCAAATAGCGACACTTAATTGAAATCAGTATTTCAATGAAATTTAAAATGTAGGTAGAATAGTTGTTGAATGGCTGATATACAGTATATGGTGGGGCTTTCCCCCACCTGCCCCTACTAGGACAGTGAAAACCATGAAACAAGAACATACACAGAGGAGGTACATAATCCTATTTGCACTGTGTGTCTGTGGCTCGTGGTGAGAGCGCCTCCCTAATGACTAAACGTCTCCAAAAGCCTTCACACCACCATCAGTGTCGAAAGTGTTCTACATCCAGTATCTAAAGCATAGACTCCAGTCTGAAATCTCATATACCTCTTATCATCTGTCTTAATTTTTTTTATTACAAGTCTCTGTGCGCTCTCTCTTTCTCTCCCCCTCTCATTACAAGCGTCTATGCTTCGTTTTCCTCCTGCTGCACACAGCGCCCTGCTTTGTGTTGAGTTTTTCTTGTATGTATTTTCACCTTTAATAGCTGAGCTTGTAGAACTCATTAGTCTTTCAGCAGACGACGTCTAATAGATGTTTTTCAGCAGTGGCGCTCGCTCTTTACTAAGTGCACAGTGCCCATTAATGAGTTGCTGTGTAATTTAGTATTTTAGCCCTTTTTATACCTCTCAGCGGCTATTCAGCCTATTTAAAGCACATGAGTCAGAGTCTGGCTGTAATCCATAATGTCACTGACACACACTCTCTCTCTCTCTCTCTCTCTCTCTTTCTCTCTCTCTGTCTCAGGTCAAGAACATCTTTTACCACTGCGTAAAGGATGCTGTGGGAACATTAAAGCAGTGCAGTGCTGAGGCTCAGGAGGAAGAGGAGGCGAACTCATGACCCTTCCACACGCTGCTGTCAGCACGCCTTCATCACTTAACCCCAAATATGCACACTAACCTTCATGTCCTGAACCTCCAGTGCCAAGCAGACTTTAAAAGAAGACAAAAGAAAGACAAACATTATTTATTTGTTACTGACACCACAGCAGTATAGCCCAAACGCATCAGGATAACTGTGATTTTACAGAAAAGAAACAAAAACTGAAGATAATCCGCAAGCAGCAGCACTGCTGTTCAAACTTTATTCAAACTGTATTTGTTTGTCTGTTGTTCGGTTCGTTTTTTTTGTTCTTCCTTTTTTCGTTTTCTTTTCATACTGTATATTGTTTATGTGAAAATGATGTATTTATTTTTAGGAGGTCTATGCTCTGTTCTAGATCAAATGTAAATGTGACTTGTACAGTTTGCTAAATGGGATCCTAACGCAGCTCACTACATTGAGACAGTAACTGTGAGACGGGATCCGAACACCAGCTGTTGCCTGTACTTTGGGAATCGTTGCTGAAATTGCAGTCCTCATGCCATATCTTTTGAAAAAATTTTAACTGCCAAACTATTGTAAACATTGTAAAGTTATATTATGTAAAGAAAGCCTAAATGAATAACACACTTCAGCATTTTATTAAGAAGTATTCACTGTAAAATGGAGACATTTACAAAAAAGTTGTAATTTATTTAAGAAAAATTGTCGTTTCTTTTTCTCTTTTTTTTTTGTTAAGATTTACTATGGTGAAGTTTTGAAGTTGATGATAAAAAAATGAAAGACTTACTATGCTGTGTAAATATATACATATATACATTCACTGATGTATTTTTTTAAAAACACAGCTTGCTTCAATTTCGAATTTTAAAAGTGCAAGTGTTACATGCTTTGTACATTGAAGTTCAAAGGGTTTTACATTTTCCATTAAAATGGATTTATCAGACGGCAGCCTTTTGTCTTTTCTAAAAGCAAACCCGGATCAATGATTTACTGAGGAGCTGCTAATAAATGATCATCCACCTGCACTTCCTTTTTTCACCTCCTTCTTCAGTCCCAAATCCAAACATGTCTGTGCATGTAAATGAGTCAGGCTTGGAGAGACAAATGCACGGCTGCCCCGCGTGCTCCGGTCAATACATCTCCATAATGTACACGTATTGATCTGTGCAGTTCAGAGAGCATTCGTGCTGCTAATAGCTGATGGCACGTGTCTTTATCTCAGCCTTGCAGACATGTTTAATCATTAGAGGAGCTAACTGACTCTCTGCCCATCTCACACAGGCAGCTCTCCTGCACCTCATTGTGTGTGTGTGTGGCTTCATTAATGAGCCTCAAACATCAAAGCATTCAGCTCCTGGCACACACACACACACACACATTGTCGTGATCTGCCTTATCCCTCCATGAGAAAGTCTAACCTTATTACACTTTTATAAATCTCACTCATCTTCACTACAAAACCCACAGTAGATTCAGATGGCTGTTCACATACAGATGCAATGTCTGGGTGATAGATATGTTTCTCTCTTATGCAAAGTCCATGTGCAGCCTCATTTGAGTACTAACCACAGCTGAAAGGTGGAATGTGGTCTGAGAGCTGAACAGGAATTGCAGTGAAATCATTGACAAGCCTTCCTCTTTCTCTGTTAAAACTGTGTGGCAACATGGGAAAATCCTTCAAACTGTAAAATTTTCATTTTTTTCTATTTTCTATATGGTTCTGAAAATTATTTTACAGACCTTCCTGAAATGAAACGTATCTCTTTCACACAGACACAGATGACAAATGAAAGGAAATAACACTGGCTCTGTTGTGCTGTGGGAAGCCAAGCTCTGGCTCCATTTGTCCCCTTAGAGAGAAGAGTCACTGCAAATCATGAAACATTTCTATGCTGATGGGAGTGGTCTCTTCCGGTCTGACTCCGCCCCCATCCACAGTGCATGAGGGCTCACTGAATGGTTTCATGAGGATGAAAATGATGTAAATCATGTACTATGACCTTCACAGTCCCCTGATCTCAACCCAGGGGAGATTTTAGTGTGTGTTGAAACTGTACTGGCTTCCGAACCCGCTGTCTAAAAGCGACTGCTATTGATTTCATTTGCATTTAATTTAATAGATATACATTATGTCCCTTACCTTACCTTAAATGGCTAAATAGCATTTATAGATTTTAATCAATCATTACCACAGAGGCAACGCCACCTCACAACTCCAGTTTGATCCTGAGCTCGGTTTACTATCAGTGCAGAGTTTCACATGTTCTCACCGTGTGTCTGCATGGGCTTCCTCTGGGTTCTCTGGTTTCCTCCCACTGTCTAAAATAATGCATGTAGGTGGATTGGCGACGCGAAACTGTCTGCAGGTGTGAGTGTGTGTATGTATGGTGGCCTGTGATGGACTGGCATTCCATCCAGGGTGTGATCCCACCTTGCACCCAGGATTTCTGGGATAGACTCTGAATCCACCACAACACTGACCAGGATAAAACATTAAAACTGAGACCGGCGTCATCGGCACAGCTCTTCTCTGTTTTGATGATGATATGACCGGGGCTGAGCTGAGCCGCTCTGTTGAGGCTGGTGACGAGGTCATTTCCATTTAAGGTAGCTTTGAAATTATATCATTATACTAAGTCTAGAACTACTACTTGAACTACTTTAAAGGAAGAAAGTCCAGTTATTATAAAAAAAAGAAAAAGAGAAAGTAGGAGTCAGGGCACTTGGTTATTTTGTTTTGTTTTTTTTAAGTAATGGTTAGCTGTGCTTTCACCTCAACTCAATGTTAAACCCTGTTGCACATGTTGCACTGAACTGTTTAACTGCACTGGATGTTTCAAAATTGTTGTCATACCTTGGACGTTTTTGAGGTGCATGCATTTTTAAAATGCTTTTAAATTGATTATATTGCTTAACAATTTAAATTAGGTATTTATTTCTATTTAGCAGGTTTGACCATGAAAAAATCCCTTATATACCCAAAATCCCTTGCACCAATAATCATGCATAAATATTTAAAAAATATATATATATTTTAGGAAGAATGCTCTTTTTTTTTTTTGTCACCAACATAATGTCATACACTGATCCAACACTAGAGGGGGCAACTCAGTGTATTATTTACAACAAAACAAACAAAAAAAAAAAAACTAAAAACTTTTCCAGATCTACATTATTTATTTTATTTTCACTCTTGAATGTCATTATACAAAACACAAAATCTGATTAAACAAGCAAACTGTAACATAAATCCTTCTTTATAATAATATCTGAACAATCATACACTTTAGAGCTACAACGGCCATTCATGCATGAACAAAACATTACACTTTCATCATATGACTTTTTGTTCTTCACACACACACACAAATGGAAGTGAAAAGGTTCAGATGCACCCAGTTTACATCTGCAAAAAACGATAATTACATTTAAACGTTAAATTAAAACAATGATTTGGTTCCCTCTTCATGAGACACACACAACGTTTCTACATTCCATTAAAAAGCGTTCATTTTTTTTTTTTCCTTTCACGTGTGGCACGAGTGGATTTGCTCTGGATTAGTGTGACGGAGGAATAGTGTAAAACCGGCTTATTGTTATATCCTGTATGATTGTGTATGGATATTCAAAGTATTCCTGCATATTCAAAGTAAAAATCACACATTTACCTGAAAAAATATTAACTGTGTGATCACTTGCTTGATTACAGTACAACATCTGAGAAACAAAAAAAAAAACAATTCATTAAACAAACATTAAACTGACTTAATGATCGGGAAAGGTTTGAGATTCTTCCATCGAGATGTGCGTTTGGATCTGAGGCTCCTGTGCAGAAAAATCGAAGACAAACACCAGAAACAAAGAGAAGAGGAAAAAAAACACAGTGGAAACTGTAGCATGTGTTATTGCTTGCTGAGTTGGTGGCTGGTTTTGTGTTTCATTCTTTCTTGGAGCCACAGGAACTGTTCAAAGCGCTGACATCATGACAGGACACACAGGTTTCTGATCTTCTCACATGGGTTATGGTGTAAGCCGGTTAGCTCTGCATCTCTAACAGCACTGAGTCAGGAGACAGTGGAAATGACGGGACACAATCCGAGGCAGTGAAGCTGCGTGTTCGTGCTTGTCCACATGCCATCATGACAGCATGTCAAAAAAAAAAAAATATCAAGAAGCCACACAAACACATGCATGATCTCTCTCTTTCTCTCTCACACACATACATACACACACACACACACACACACACACAGTTCACAGTGCTTGCTGTCCATGTCCGTGTTTGGGATAAAGTGGGTTCTTCGAGACGCCCGGGTCTCCTCCTGATAAAGACCAGGCTTTGATATTTTCCCAAAACGACTCAGTCACGTGCTCTCAGAGCTAGTCAGACGATCATGGCTTCCACCATGGGATATTTTTCTCCTTAGACTTAATTACACAATGGAAATACTCAAAAAAGGCACAAGACCTGCAAAAGTCCTTTTTTGTATCAAATAGCTGCAGTACCTAGGATCATTAGAGAGACAGAGAAATAAAAAAATTAGCATCTGACGCTTAAAAACAAGCCGTTTATGCCACCAACACCACAGTCAGAAACCTGAGCGGTGTGACCGTGCTGATGCCGATGTTTTTTCCCTTTGGTGAGCGCGTGTTTGCTCACAGCTTCTCTCCATCCAGCAGCTCCTGCAGCTCATGCTGGATGTCTTCGGGCAGCTCGAGCGCAGGCAGCTCCTCCAGCGGGATCTCGTGAGGGGGCATCTCGAGCGGGGGCAGGTGTGGGATGGTGATGCCCGCAGGTTTGCGCTGGTCAGGTGCAGGAGGCAGTAGCCACAGCTCCGAGCTGTCCACCAGATGAGCATCGGCGTCGCTCTCCCTGCGCAGGCGCGCGTTCTCCTGGCGTAGCCGCTCGTTTTCCCGCGTCAGGCGCTCGTTCTCTGCTAACAGACGCTCCAGCAGCTGGCGCAGGTCCTCGATGGTGGTGCGCTGCTCCTCCAGGCGCGTCTTGTCGTCTTTGCGAGCCTTGGTGCCTGAGGTCGGCTCGGGCGTGGCGCTGGAGGAGCCTCTGTTTCTCAGCAGGTACAGCCAGGTGTCGTACTCACGCTCGGGGCAGGAGGAGGAGCTCAGCTGAGCGTGAGGCACTGACTCTGAGGATGAGTGAGGGAGCACCTGAAGGACACGGGGCTTGTTTTCTCGCCTTGCTCGCTTCCACCGCTCCTCGATCAACTTCTGCTGCTTCACGTGGCTGTCTCGCTGCAGCTCTAAAGACAGGCGAGCCTAGGAAACACAATTTGATCACTCAAAAAAAAAAAAACCTCGATCAAAATGAGATCAGTAATGTCTAGCAGTTACTTCACATGTAACAGGACGCTTGCGGACAGCATGCTACAGTCACTATATCGTAAACACATCACACCAGGGTTCCAAAACGTTTTAGGCAAATGACCCCAAATGTCCATTATGAATTTTCTGCAACCCCAAGCCTTGACCACCCCACATTTTTTTAATTCCAGATTTATAATTTAGGACAACTGCAACATTTGAACATTTTATTATGTCAGTAACATACTATGTGTAAGGTAAGTGACTAGAAACCAAAGGAATATTCCTTGCACTGGCTTAGCAGTCTAACATCCAGTTTCGAACAATACATAAGGAATAAAACATAACAGGCATGTTGATGTGGTAAAATAATTCATGCTGGGGTGGTTTGATATGCCCCGGCACTAAGTAGAGGAGCCTGGTTTATACTTAAGGCATAACTTTGTGTGTGTGTGTGTGTGTGTGTGTGCAGAAGCAGCGGCAACGTGAGCAGCACTATTCACACACTCGCCTGCCTATCTTATACACACCTGGAGGTTTAAAACATCCACTGTCGTTGGAGCCAAAACATCCCTGTACATCTGGTTTCCAAGTGGAACTGTAAAAATGTCTAGCGAGTTCATGAACAGTGATGTTAAATACAACGTCTACCCCTGTTTCGCTTTAAAACTTTTCGCTATCACCATGTTTTCCACTGTGTCATGGGTTGTGTCTCAAACTGAAAACTCTGACCTTAAATTCAAAATGATTTGCTTATCTAGAAAATCTAGAAGACTGGCATGCACAACAGATCTTTAGGAAGGCTAGAAAGCCAAATGAGAGATTTTTAAAATGTATAAACTAACTGTAAAATAGCATGTACGCACTGAAATGTGGCATGAATGCGACTCTCAGTGACATTTCAAAATACAAAATCTATTTTTACAGTCAGAGCGATATTTCTGATATTATTTTGTAAAATAAATGAATAAACCCAAAGAGGAGGTTGTGAGTTTCTCTTGCGAAACCATTTGTAAATCAATCCACCCCTAATCTGGGAACCCCTGCGCTACACAGAGTTCAGGATAAGCAAAGCAACGTTACTCGTTACATTACAGCAGACACTGAATAGCGGCAGAACACTAGGCAGTAACTTTAGCTGTGAAGTCCTGATCCATATATAGCTCAAATAAACAGCCAATCTGTATTACACTGTTCTTTTACAAACACATCTTGAGTGATAGGTACATGACCCACAAAAATCACTGGAAAAGTTACTATTCACCAACAAGTAAGGAATAAAACATGACAGGGTGTGCTGTTATAGGAAAATAATCAACACCTTCTGAATTCAAGTGTTGTGGCATAAGTGCCTTTAAACCACTGAAAATGTTCTTAAAATTGTTCAGTACAGCTACATGAACACTGGTGAAGTATGAACATATGAAGTGGCATGCAGCAGTGAGAAAGCAGGTGTACCTGTTCACACTCTGTGAGCTTCATGGCCTCCTTTAGCAGTTCTGAAACACAGAAGAAACATGTTACACTAAAGTGACACACGTGTTTACGGACCACTCACTATACTGAAGGTTACTACAGGTCATATACAAAGCACACTGGATACTCAGGCTCGTACTTACTGTTGGCCAACACTCTACAACTACTGGGCTTTACACTCTTCCCTAACATTTAAATCTTTTCTCTAGAAATAAATGAATCACAGAGACAGCAAGACAGGAACTTTATTCATATTGATTATTTATCTAGGTTTAGGTTACTGAAGGCAACAGTCCTGAATGTGGAGTCATAGCTCAACCCCAGGCCGTACACATTAGCACAGACTCTGGCTCGTTAGGAATGAAATCATATAATTGAATCACGACTAACCTGCGGCTTTGCTGTGGCAAGAGATAGCCTCTTCATATTTCCCAGCAGCAAGCAAGCGGTCTGCCTTCCTGCACTGCTGATGGGCCTGAGAGGAGAGAGAGAGAAGGTGCAAGGGCGTCAGGGTGTAGTCATAAAGAAATAATCCAGCGGATATTAGATGGGCGATATAGGAAAACAATCACAGCACTTCACTTAAAGACATTTGCATGATACACAATATATTCTTTCTGTAAACAGAGTGCCAACAAAATGGCAGTGCTACATGGAAAAAAGTTCTGATTTCACTGTAAACAGAGTTCACTGACACTTTTATTTAATGTGTAGAAAATTAACATGGAACAGGCACACACACACACACACAACTGCTTTTCCGGATTCAATTTCTGCTGCTACAAATATTTATAATATACTGTATATAATCTTTATACTCTCTCCCCGGCTGCTACTCCTTATGTTTACATTTACAACAACTTATACTGTTTCTCCTTTGCACTACTGTCATCTGATTCACTTCCCACTAGAACTGTGTACTAGTCGGCACTGCACTGTAACTTACTGTGCCCATTGTCTTGTTTTGGTAGTTTTGTACTGTCTTGTGCTGTCTGCATGTGCTGTCTGCACTGTGCACTTCATGTAAATATACGCAGTCTCCTGTAGTTCTGTGTTTGCTTTATGTAGCACCTGGGTCCTGGAGGAACATTGTTTCATTTCACTGTGCACTAACTAGCTGTATATGGTTGAAATGACAATAAAGCCACTTGACTTGACCTGAGAGAAAAAAAACATTTGCTGGGTCAGTGACACAGGCTGAGCATAGTCTGAGTAACGTTAAAATAATAGCTTATAAGGAACATATACATAGCCCATTTACACATAACAGAGCCAACTTCAGTACAATTTTTCAAATCAAATCGAGTCTAAAGTCTAAAAATCAGAACTTGATCAGACTTAGGCTTAAGTCCAAGTCTTGAATACATCCCAGTTGTGACTCACAAAGCAGTCAGTCAGAGTTATAAACATACTGAAGATACAGTACATTCAGAAAGTATTCAGACTCTCTCAACTCTTTCACATTTTATGCTAAAATGCTTTAATTTTTGTTCCCCACATCAATCTACACTTCATACCCCATAATGGCAGAGTAAAAAAACAGATTTGTGATGGCTTTGCAAATTTATTAAAAAGAAAAAAAACTGAAATATCACCTTGACATAAGTATTCAGACCCCTTGCTATGACACTTGAAATTTAGCTCAGGTGCATCCCATTTCTCTGGATCATCTATGAGATGTTGCTACACTTTGACTGGAGTCCACCTGAGGCAAATTCAACTGATGACATGGTTTGGAAAGATATAAGGTCTAACAGCTGAAACTGCATAGTAGAGCAAAAAAACAAGCCATGAGGTCAAAGGTTCCCAAGAGCACAGTGGCCTCCATAATTCTTAAATGGAAGACGGTGGGAACAACCAGGACTCTTCCTAAAGCTGGCTGCCGGCCAAACTGAGCAATCGGGGGAGAAGGGTCTTGGTAAGAGAGGTGACCAAGAACCTGATGGTCACTCTAGCTGAGCTCCAGAGATCATGTGTGGAGATGGGAGAAATTTGCAGAAGGTTAACCATCACTGCAACACTCCACTGATCTGGGCTTTATGTGGCCAGACAGAAGCCTCTCCTCGGTGTAAGACACATGAAAGACACCCGCTTGGAATTTGCAAAAATAAAATTTCAAATTTCATGTTTTCACGCTTCCACATATTCCTAGTGTCAGTGGATAATTTTCATTCGTAGATTAGATATTGCCTATAAACTCCATACAGTATAAATTCAAAAATGTTCACCTCAGACTACATTATTTAAAGAAAATAAATAAATAAATAAAAAATCAGCCCTTGGTGTTCAGTTTGACCTAAAAGACACCATGTTAGTCTCAGTTCAGTACACAGTTACAAGCTTGTTTTCCCAATACCAACTCACCTTATTCAGGTCATAAAAGGTTTGGTACTGATCTTATGGATTCAGTCTTGTATGTAATAGCATAGGTTCTCAACCTTTGGGCTCATCTGAGATGCTGGCGGTGTCACAGGAGATTATTATTAACTGCTATTCACAGAGACGTTCAATGCACATTAACTTGGCTTGGAGAAAATTTATTAATAATAATTAAAACATTCATTAGACTTGATTCAGTCTGGAGTTTCTCTTAAGCCCCTTTTACACCAGACTGCACCAGCGCTGCGTCCATCACACTGTCATGTTTTCACACAGTCGTGATTTCTAGCTAGAAACAATACAACGTACAATATTCATAATCTAAACAGCACATGGGCGATATTTCACTCTGTAGCACCTACAGTAACACCACACAATCTGATGCAGTCTCACTGGATTAGGCCTAAACTCAGTGGATTAACAGACTTTATGCAATCATATACAATGGTAATGCATGTTTATCATATTCACTAATATTTACTAAATATATTTATATAGTAATATTTACAAAGCCAGAAATGAATGCTTGATTACTTGAAGTGTGTAGCCTGCGATCCTTTCGATTTAAGATGGGTTTTACACTCATGACATGTTCATGACATTTTGTGAAATGAAATGTGAAACCAACTAAAATAACAAACAAACACATTTACTAGTGCTTATTTACAGGATGCAGGAGTCAGTACTTTTGTGTGTATCAAACCAAAGCATGCTTTCTCCTACATCTCCTGACGACTGACTGATAAGCTGCAGTGCGACGCACAAGCCCAGTCCTCTCATTATTCACAGTGAGCGCAGACTTACAAGCTGTCTAGCATCTGTCTCTGCATTGTGCACTTATTTACAGTAATGCACTGAGATTTTTTAAACAGTAGGCCTATAATCTGTACTGCTATTGGGGTGGTGTTGGAGTCACTGAGAACAGGAAAAGACAAAACTCAGCCGGCCAGCTGACTTCCTGTTTGACTAGACAACTAACTAAAACATTAGCAACAACGTCGACATGTTAAATATAATGAATACAAAAGTAAATATAGAGATACATAGATAGGAGTTACTGTGTAAAACTGCTGACAAATACATAAACAAGCAAACTAGCTCTGTATAATAATAATAATAATAATAATAATAATAACAACAACAACAGGTATGCTATGCTAAGTATAATGCTAAGCTAAGCACAGAACCCGTGATGGACTGAGCAGCAGCTAAAATAGATAATAACAGCAGTGATATATGAGCTGAGAGAGGAAGAAGCTCGTTCACGTTCTCACACACACACACACACACACACACACAGTGACAGGTTCATGACTCACCTCAGCTTTGTTAGGGCGTTATTGCTTCACGGCTAACGCTAGCTACAAAGCTAACTAGCTTATAATACAAGGCTGAATCCCAAATGATCCTCTAACCCCAATGTAAGGGCACTACTTGGTGTATGAAATGCGGGATTCTACACCCTATGAAGCGCACTAGCTTCTGAATTAACGCTATTTGGGATTCAACCCCGGAACGCTTAGCTCCGTTAGTCATTTCTAACGCTAACTGGAGCCATAAAGAGAAACTTACGAGATTTACAGGACTGTCCACCACCTCCATGCTTTATTCCCCACGCGTTTTGGCTACATGAGAGGATTTTGTTGATGTGCAGAGTCGGTCAGTGGCACATAGTGACTTTTCTTTTTAAACTCCAGACTGTTCACACAAAATCCGGGCAGCGAGCAACAACATTGTTCCTCCTGTGACAACAACACAGGGGAAAAAAAAAACACATGACGTGGATATAGTACTGTCGTCACTTCCTGTCTGCTTCTGTTTACTTGTAATTTATTTATTTATTTATTTATTTTAAAAATTTGGTTTACTTATAATAAATACAAAAACATATTAAATCATAAAAAATTAGGAAGTGAAACTGAATCAAATGAATCACATTTTTATGTGAGTCACTGTTTCTCAAGGCTGCAGTTATTTATATTGACCATCAGGGGGCACCAGAGCTCCATTTTACCCAGCAGCAAGAACAATGACAAGGTGAAAAAAAAAACCTGCAGATGTCTTTACACCAGGATACACTCTATGGCCAAAAGTTTGTGGACACCTGACCATCACATCCATACAGTATGTGTTCCTTCCCCAAACTTTTGCTACAAAGTTGTACACACAATTTTATAGGATTTCTTTGTATGCTGTGGCATTACAATTTTCCTTCATTGCACAGAGCCCCAACCTTAACCCCACTGAACACCTTTGGGGTGAACAGGAACCCCGACTGAACCATCAGTGTCTGACCTCCGTCCTAATGTCCTAATGCTCTTGTGGATGAATGAACACAAATCCCCACAGCCACGCTCCAAATTCTAGTGGAAAGAGTGGAGGTTATTATAACAGCAAAGGGGGTAATAAATCTGGACTGGGATGTTCAAGAAGCACACATGGGTGTGATGGTCAGGTGTCCACAAACTTTTGGACATATAGTGTATTTATTACTTATTACTCCCCACCTTCCCTTCATATAGTGAAATCCCTATTTCATAAATAAAACAATAGGAAGAAGTATAGGGGAAAAAAGAAACAAAGGCCTACACTTCTCCTTGTTAATTATTAGCTCTTTTTATATATATGTATGTATATATATATATATATATATATATATGGTAGAATCCCATTTTACAAAAAGATAAGAAACAAAGAATAGAAAAATGTTTACCCTTCTCCTTAAACCATATTATATATTAGTTCTTTTTTTCTTTATACAGTAAAATCCCCAGCTGGCCATCTCAGTACATATTAACGGAGGGAATTTTTGCTGTGTAATAACAATAAACCAGACACTCATTAGTAGATAACACTGCTTATATTACAGGTAATATTATTCTGAGTTTTCGACACTTACGTTTCATTTGAAATGGACAATAATATCTCCATGACTGTTTCTCTCATCATGGAAACTAAACTGATAATCTCTGAAACGTAATCAATTTTTATGTGTTATTTACCAATGTATATTATACTAACTCAACTATTGCATTATCTTGTTACCGGGACTGTAAACAAACTTTCATTTAGCTGTACAGCTGTTTTATATCTGCAGACCCTGACTAGGTAGGATTACATTGCAAGTAGAAACATTTACATATAAATAAAAGTGATGCAACATTAGATGTAAAACCACAGATCTGAAAACAGACATGAAGTACTCAGCAAAATATGCAAAGTTGGTATGTTTCCATGGCCTGGAAATTCTTTACAAAGAAACTCAGCCTCATTAATGCAGCACTGTGGTCATTTTTATCAGGTGACATCATCTGCTCGAGTACTTTCTTTGTGTTGACCAATACTGTGTGCTTAAGCCAAGTGTTTTGTAATTATTGCTACTAGAGAGTAGAGTAATCTCAGGTACAGCATGATGACTCAAGCTCTTCAGCCATACACTCACATACAGGGCCATGAAACATGAAACTGGTAATGAAATTAAGAATGAAAGCTTTAATAGACAAACACTGCTGTCCTGTGAATTTTTTCTTGTACTATATAAAACCCCTTTTTCACAGGTCTGACATCATTATGCATAGACACTATATGGCAAATTGTATGCTTCCACCTTTGAATGGAACAGGAGGTCTTTTTTACCAACAGAATTCACCCTGTACAACAGTTCATCACTGTGCCAGGACATTTTTCCTGAATAAGCTCATCAGATATCTGTTTGCATTTTTGCACTTGGTGGCATTCAGGTTACTGTATTGTGGCTAACTCACTATATAATTGCCCTCTACAACTT
This sequence comes from Pangasius sanitwongsei, assembly GCA_037576675.1. NCBI lineage: Eukaryota > Metazoa > Chordata > Actinopteri > Siluriformes > Pangasiidae > Pangasius > Pangasius sanitwongsei. Next base: position 6,990,166 of record CM075014.1, on the reverse strand, counting down.
ACTGTGGATGCTCTGCTGATCACATCTACTTTACTGCATATCTGTTGTTACTACTGTCACTTAGATTTACTTACAGAACTGGTTTTTACAGTTATCTTTACTTTATTTTTTTTACTACTATTTATAATCTTACTGAATACATTTATTTTATTACTCTTGATTATTTCTCAGTGTAAACTCTATTTTTTGCTGCTGCCGCTGTGAAGTTCCCTCTGGGATTAATAAAGTGATCGATCTATCTATCTATCTATCTATCTATCTATCTATCTATCTATCTATCTATCTAT
>CM075014.1:6938045-6982484 GCA_037576675.1 Pangasius sanitwongsei | reverse complement strand
TTCCTAAATGGTAAATGCCATATTTTTGTGGAACCTCTTAAAATAAAACTGAAAGTCTACACTTCGATCACATCTTGTTTTATTTCAAATCCATTGTGGTGATGTATAAAGGCAAAATCACAAAAACTCTGTCACTGTCCAAATACTTCTGGACCTAACTGTGTATACACATTTCTACATGCACATATTTGAATATGTAGATATCAGATATCATCAACAACTGATAATGTTTGATTAATTGATCATTTATTTATTAGCTGCCTAATTATTGGTGACTTTGCAATACTTTAAATAAAGATATTCCTGACAAATTTTTCATAGATTTACACCACTAGTAGCTAGGAAGTTAAAAAAAATTTTCTTCTAACCAATATGTCCTACTGTTTGAATTTGTCATATCTTTACATCATTTGTGGAGATAGATAGATAGATAGATAGATAGATAGATAGATAGATAGATAGATAGATAGATAGATAGATGAAAAGTGGTCTATTACTTGGTCTATGCCCTCTTTATTTAATGGCATATATTTACTTATTTTTTTTTATAAAATCAATTTTTGGACATTGAAACTTTGCTCTTTAGTATTGACACACTAATGCAGAACACATAAAATAAACATTTAAAACAAAATGCATACAACGATTTAGAGTCCCCAGGACTTACTGTACATTCTACACACACTGTAAGTTAAACCTAGAAGCCTTAAGGATTATTTTGTTGTCCCTCTGATGAAACCCTCAATGGTTCTAAGTAGTATACTTCAACTATCTATCTATCTATCTATCTATCTATCTATCTATCTTTGGAAGATAAGAACTCTTAACTATCCACTTGAACTCTTGAAGGCTTCTTTTTTCTAAGATCGTATAGGTGTAGGAAGATGAGAATTTCTTTAGTTACCAAAATCTATTGTAGAAACAAACGTGGCATTGACTAGCACTAATGGACAAATGTGACTTTAATTGCAGTTCAAAAGCTGAAAAATTAGATCAGATCATGCAAATAAGAGCGAGGGAAAGCAGACTATAAAAGTTTATCTGTAAAACTTAAGTTCTTTAAAAGTCGGTCAGGTGTGGGTGTGTTTATCAGCAAAACAAAAGCTCACCCACTCACTCATCACTATTATCTTTACTATATTCCCAAATTGCATTACCATATGTCTGTTCGGGCTCCGTGCTTCAGTTTGCGGCCTTCACCCCAGAGACACGGATACCTGCTCGTGCATGTATTAGTCCGACAATTAAACTGACGCATGAGTGATAATCAAACAGTGACCTTTGACCTTGAGTCTTAGAGCCTGTCATTTGATTCGCGAGCATCTGAAGCTAATCAGCCCTCTACAGACAAGACTGGAGGTAAGTTCACTTTTAATAAGCCGCAAGATTACGCCGTCCCGAGATCCGGCATGCATAAACACCTTGTATGATTTCATTAACTGCTTCATAATGACGCTCGCGAGCTCACATTTCTCCTGAATAGAATTGATAGGAAACAATATCGGCCCTAAAGTACAGCTAATGCTGTTAGGGGAGAGTGGGAGGAACTGGGGGGAAATATAGCCACCAAAGTCTTTCATTTAGCCACAATCGAGTGGGAGGCAGAGGCATTACCACGTCCAACCTAAAAACAAGGGAAGAAAAAAAGGATGGTTGCTAATGTTTGTACATCAGAGTAGGAGTAAATTAGTCAACGTGAGTCCCGCACTGCTAATATCGCTTAAATTGAATGCTGATCAGTTGTTTCAAATAACAAACTAGATACAAACAAGAACCTTCAAGCTGCACCTTGGAGTGTGTGTGTGACAAGAATTACTTACACGACTCCTGCAGACATGTGCAGTTTACTTAAGAATACATGCATATGCATGACTTTAATGTTTAGAAGCATAAATATTAAGTATTAAGGCTATTTTAAACTTTTTAGCACATTTCTTGTGAAATCACTACCTTGTTTTTTATTTTCTGTGTGTGTGTGTGTTTTTTTTTTTTTTAATTCAACCTCTATTAGAGATCACATCATATAAGATTAATACAACAGTTAGCCAGCACCTGCGTCCTATTATTGTGAAAAAAAAGGACTGTGCTATTTATTAGATTTGCTGTCACCAGAGAACAGGCTGAATTCCCATCATTTGCACTGAGAAATATGATGCAGCTGGCTGAGTTCTCTTTAACTGTTTTAATTGGTGAGAAATAGAAGTCTGAGGCCAAAACATGATTACAGGATAAACTTCCACATCGGGGTATTACTGATTTTATTACACGCTTTATTGCCTCATTTTGCATTTTGTGGAAGATTGTTGGTGTGTTCCGCTTTTCCACAAAGTTAAGCTTTGCTCAGCCGTATACGGTATACGTCCAATTTAGAACTATCACATAAAGATATGATGAATGATTTTTCAGTGGTAACAAAAAATATGATCGTTTTAGAGCCATCCTTTAATTTTGATCTGCAAATGGCAAACAGATGAGAGATTCGTCAAACTCTAAAAGCAGGTCTATCATTAGACTGATATTGATATAATTTTCCACTTTAGTTATTCATTATATACTGCAGAGAATATCAACTGTCTTCTCCGCTTAGCAAAAGCAGTGAATTTAGCCCCGTCTATAAGAGAGAAGTACTAATGCTTTTCTCAAGCAAAGCAGGCACAGCTCGATCACTCTGTAGCAGGCCTAGGGGTAATAAATGGCCCAGTGCCTATTCTCATATCCCTGGCAGGCAATTTACGCTTGTAACGATCCTCCCAATCACTGACATCTTTATAGATGTTGCAATACGGGCAATTGTAGTAGACCTAATTCTATTTAAGCTCAATGCAATGCTAACTTTTTGCACATTAATCCATCCCAGCAATATTTTCTCCTTGAGTCGTTCAGCTGTCCTAAATATATTTTATTTCTCCATTGACACTGTCAGAAGCGTTCTCTCCTTTCCTCTGATTTATGTGTGATGTGGCTGTGCTGAAACAGAAAAGGAAACAAACTTCCTCACAGGTGCTAACCATCTTTTTCCAGATTAATTTTCTTATTAATTCCCAGTGACATTATTGCATTTTATAATGCAGCACTATTGAATTAGTGCCAGCTGAAAGGTTCATATTAATGCGCTCTTTCTAATCCATTATTGTTGCTATAGTAATGGCTAATTCACACAAACGTGTATGATGGATGCTCTGCATAGTCTAAGGCTAATATTAAACAGATTCTAAAAGTTTATTTAACAAAGAAAAGCTTTTTTTTTTTTTTAAAGAAGATCTATCTGGAATTTATGGAAAGAGTCTCCAGTGTCAGTGTGCATTGTAAAAGTGAGGGGTAATGCTGTAAGGGGAAAGTCTTCAGGACTTTTTTTCTCTGATTACTTTCAAGAGAAAGTGAGGCAATGACTGTTCATAGCTGCTATAACGTAAGTGATAACAAGAATGATCTTGTCTCACGGACATTCCATAACATCATTAAATGTAACTATAAACGGATAATAAACTGATATAAAGAATGATGTGTTGTTTTTTAATAAACAAAAAAAACGTACTTGTTGGCAAATTGCTGTGGCATAAGAGAAATAAAATGCTTCAGGATGTGCTGTTATTGGAAAATAATCGACTCTTCTTAGTGTTGGTGTGCATCATGCAAACCTGGCGCTGATTATTTTCCTATAACAGCATGGCCCCTTGCATTTTGTTGCTTACTTGTTGAACAGAAAAATTCACAGTATTATAAGTTGATATGAAATTCTTTTATATGATAGATATCATGTAAATATAGGCAGTGTCCAGATCAGCAATGCTTTACCAACTCTCACAACAATCATAAGTTAAATCTTTATTTATTAGAACTCCTTCAATTGTAAATTAATCATAAGGAGGTCCAGACTTACATGTTTTACTTGCAAAACTACATATACTCTCTATTAATGTTACTGTAGTTACTGAATAATTCATATTGTCTGGGTGGACATCAATAAACTACATGTGCATTTTTTAAACGGTACATGAGTACGTTTCACTGTAATGGTACTGTTTTTAGTAAATTAAATCATAGTACTTTTATGTGGATTTAAAAAAAAATCAACTTTGTTACATTTATTTTTGTCCACAATTACAGAGTAAAAAAAAGAATACATTTAACTCCAGAAGACTTTAAGCCAATTAAAAAAATAGCATGTGCAAATTTTAAACAATTCAATTTTAAGACCCAATTAAAAATGAAACAATTTCCTGCTGAAAGTCTAAACAGGAGTTAAATGTTTAGTAAGCAGCAGCAATGTTTGAGACAGTGGAGAGAGGAGAGCATCTCTGCCCCAATTTATCAATTATCTTCAGTTTTAAACACTTCAAAGGAAACAGCGTGATAACAATCTGCAAATCACACAAACCAAAACCTGCATTTCACAGCCCAAAATCGAACCCACGGAAAACAGGTAAGTTCGCTGGCTGAGTGAGCTAGGCTAGTTAGCCACATCGTTTGAAGTTTTACACTATGAATGCTGTGTATTACACATAAGATGTCACTTTGATGTTCAGTAGCGATTGCCTCTTGGGTTAAAGTCATGAAAGGTATCGCTCAGGATAATGTGTAAGGGGGATCTTTGTTAGTTGTAGTTCTAACTGTATAGTTTGAAACGTGTCTGAATTAGCTAGTTAGCTAGCTAATGAACTTAGCAAGTGAATGTACCTCCCCCACCCATCCTTTATAATGTTAATAATAGAGGTTAAAAATCAGGTCAATAAATTCACCTGAATCAAGAAGAGTAACAGGAAGCATGTTATCATTTAAAAAACTTAGGCCAGTGATGATTGCTGCATATTAGAAATGTACAACATGCTGAACCTATTTTAAGAAAATACCCAATACAATGCTTCACCTTAATTATTAGCAATACAAACAATTTATGCAAACAGACTCACAAAACCTTCTGGTGGTGGTTGTGTGTGTTTGAGCGTGTGCACATGTGGGAGTGTAAATAAGTGATGAAGCCTTTGTGACAGTGATTAAAATAGATTCTTTTGTTCTGTATTTTACAAAGACCTTCTGAAGTGACATGGCACTTGTTGTTGTTGTTGTTGTTTTTTTAATAAAGCATGGCCACGGATAAATATATTGAAGCCACGAGTTAATATTTCAAGACCATGTGATACCAAAATTGTGATCATAAATTGCGTAACTAATATGCAGTTTGGAACATCATACTTAATACACGACCTCCGGTTTATTATTTGGCTGGAATGTGTGAAAAACTCTATTTGCTTTGAGAATATACTTAAGGTGATGCAGACTAACGGTATATCCACTTTGCAATGCCAGTGACTCTGATGTGATGTTTTTATGCATCATGTCATAATGTGGAATATAATCAATCATCTCCATGCTTAGGTTCCTATGAGTGCAGTGGTCTAATTCTATTGATTTCTCTGGGTCTCACTCACTTTAAAATACAATAGCTGTCACAAGTTAAGTATTTCGTGGTCACAAAATAGATTTTGAGAAACACATGGCCTTAATTAACTCATGGCCACAAGAAGCTTGACTCAGCATATTAATTTGCCACCACACTTTATTAAAAAATACCCATCACATCACGTCAGCGCTCTAAAAGAGAGCCATTTTCAATCCTTTTTAACACATTCCTTTCCGTTGTTACTCTCAATTCATGACAACCTGAAGTTTTTAAAAGGACATTTTCATATTTTTTGTTCATGTTGAATTTAAAAAAATATATTTTATGTATGTTTTATAATGTTTTTCTGTGCCAACATAAGTGTTAAGATGCACTGGGCATTTGAGGTGTAGAGGTTTATACGTGAAATAAAGAAATAATGAAAAAATATTCAGTAGCACTGAATTTTATAATACAGTAAGTAACTGGTAATTAATAGGGAAGTACATAGTAATTAGGAAGTAATAAGAAGTAACTATGTGGTAAGTAGCTAGTATGTAATAGATAAGTATGTGGTAATTTGCTTATATTTAATAACAAATTTTATGTTAAGTGTCTGGTACGTATATGTTTATTTCAAGACTTTTGCTGTACACATCAAACAGCACTTTATTAGATATTTAAGTACATAACTTATAACTTGCAAAAGGTATCTGTTTCTGTAATAGTACTTGGTGCCATAAGGCAATAATTACCCAGAAAACACAAGATAATTGTTACTGTTTAATTAACATAATTAAAGCAAAATAAAATACGGTTTATTTTGCAGTCCCAGTTAAGAACTTACTAGCATATATACCTGGTAGAATTGTCTGGTTATGTTCTTCTTGTGACAAAGACAATAATTATTTTACATTCCTATATCCATTACAATGTCAAGATGTTTATTGTGTATTTACCTAGTAATATTATTTATCTCTGGTTATGGTCTGAATACAACAAAGATCAGAACAGATACCATACACAAAATGTACTTTATTTTACAGTCCTACAGTCCTTTTAACATAACATAAGTTTTTACCATATTAATACAGAGGAATTAGTAGTAAACCTACCAATGGCATACCTATGTACTTACATTTACAACTTACAAAATCATTACCTATTTATTTCTGTCATTTTTAATTTTCTGTTAAAGTTTCTATGTAATTATTTCCTTATGGCACCAAGTACAACTATAGAAACCTGAAAGTTTTCACATAACACAAGTTACTGTCTACTTGCGTATCTTGGATGAAGGTCTCTTTGGTATATACTAGAAAATTATTTTTGTGGTAATTACCACATACTTGCCTATTAAATACCAGCTTCTTACCATATTACTACTTTCTACTTACTTACCCATTAATTACCAGTTACTTACTGTACTGTAAAATAAAGTGTGACCAAATATTCTTTTCTTTATGGCTTCATGGCTGTATAATGACTGCATATACTTTTCTTTATATGATTAATGGATGTTTTTGTCTCTGACACCACACAGGGTTATGTATAAATGAGTCAACTGCTGAAAAAGACAAGAACTGAGTCATTGGTTAGAGCATATGTGTTATACACACACCTGAGAGAGCCATTTTACTCTTTGCATATGGCAGGGCCAATTTTATGGGTCAGGCTACCAGAGATGAAGAGACACTAGAGAAAATAGACGGCAGAATCTGAGTCATTGTGAGCTAGGAATCACAATTTTTTCCCCCGTAGGGTTCACTTATAGCATTTTTTTTCAACTTTTTTTTTAATAACATCAACTTGAGATCCAAAGGGGAAAAAATCCCCTTATTCAATTGGTAATTTATTCATTTGTCAGCAGGACCATGTATCCACTCTTAGGATTTTTCTTTCTTCATACAGCTTCCTGGCACTTCCTCTACCTTCTCATTCTCTAATCAGTGCACCAATGTCCCTCATACAGTAAAAAAAGTACAGACCAGGCAATTTTCGTTGACATTCACTGGCATCTTGTTGTGCTCATTAAAACAAAGAGAGTGTGATTGATGGCTTTGTGTGGCCACACAGACCCCTGACAGACACCTCTATATTCAAAGTGGTCACTTCCTCTAGTAGGCTTGATCTCCACATGGATCTGCCAGAGGAGCCTTAGCCTGCGTGTTAATGTTTGACCAGGAGCAGGAACTGACGTTGTGCTTATGTAGTGGAAGAACTCCACCCCAACCGCAGGCTAATCAGTCTCCTCTGACGGCCAGCTCCACTTAGCTTGTTCTCTGCTTGTAACGTGCCATGTCCAATTAGCTTGCAGGGTGCTCCGTCTTCATCCCTACACACTGCTGATGGCAGAGAGCCACTCGCAGCGACCATGATGGAGGAGGCCTTGATTGGACGACAAGGCGTCCTGCGGCCTGTGGTCCAGGCTGAGTCGGCTAATCATCAAACCCTCCATCCCTGTGCTGCGCTGAAAGCCTATGAGCCAGGCAGGAAGTGTCAAACCGGGCCCCCAGTGCCAGGCCGGGCTGGAGGAGAACTCCTGCTTTTGTCTCCCAGATCTGGAGAATGAATTTCTGCTGATGGAGACGTGAGTGTACTGTGTCGGTGGTTTCAGCAGGAAACTGAAACAAGATGTTGACAATGACACCAGGGGGGTTTTAGTCAGTATTCTTGTCATCTCCTGTCCCCAAGGTCTGCCATCATCCAGTGACGTTGCGTACAAAGTTAGAATTTGAGTGCAGTGTCAAACATTTTGGAGGAATCTAATGAATCTTTTCTTTTTCTTATACATTTCTGTCAATTATTGATCTAGATAAGAATAACAGAAGATAAATTATTGATGTTATATCAATACATAACTGGAAACATACAATATCATGAAAATATGAGACAAATTCCTAGACATAGTCCTTAAAAATGACAAATATTCTTTATGCAAATTTAGGCCATTAATTAAACGTATCAAAAGCTTGAGTTCTACATTTCTTTACGTAACATACCCAGATGATAATAATGAAAATGCACAGTACAGCAGGTACAGGATAATTAATGACATCTATGTTTATTTGTTGTTATTATAAGAATACTCTTAAAAGTGCGGGCCATTACTGAATACTTTCTATGTCTTTAAATTTAAATCAACGACAGGAAGCCTAAATGGGGTGCTGGGCCTGAACAAAAAGGAGAACTGCACAGCGCCTCTTCTCCTCTTTTGTTTAATTAACAGAGATGGCTCATTAGGGGGATGGCGAATGAGGTAACTGAACCCCAGATTAAAACAAATTTAAGCCGGTGAGGCCAACACACACTCATTTGCTGATAAACTTTCCGCATTAATAGTGTCATTAAAGAATAGGACTGTGGAAGCAATAACAGCTTATAGAATTACACAAATGTGTGTGTGTGTGTGTGGATGGGGGAGATTTCAACATGCTAATGAGCTTCTCTACTGAGACTGCTCTTAATGGGCTTCTGCGCGAGCATTATTACCCGCTCCGCTCCGCACCGGATCCGTCCGTAAGGAGAAGAGGAGAGTCCGATAGCTGCTTTGATGTAATTGTCGGCCTGGAGTCTCGGTTCAGGCTCCGTGATGCATCTTCATCCAAATGGGCACAGACACGAGCTATAGCTGCATCTCCATCATCATGTGGAGTGCTCAGAATTCCCTGGAAAATAATGAATCGGGGCTTCATTTGTAACTGTCAGTGAAGCTCAGCGCTCCCTGCTGAAGGTGCACGGCGACCAAGTGAGCGAGATTAGGTACAGCTGTAACTTGAGCTGCTTTCTGGGATTGGTTTTGTTCTGTTATGGCTTTGTCGTGATGCTTAATAACATTCAAAAATGTCATTTGGGCTGCTTGTTAAGCAGACAGCACAAATGCACACTAACACACAGAAAGAGTGAGAGAGAATGAGAGAGAGAGAGAGAGAGATAGTTGCCCTCCTTTTTGTTGTCTGTTTTTCTCTTGCTAATGACAGGACTCCAAACCGCCGGGCCCTCACAGAGGTCGTCCATCTTCCTTAGACATCCACCCACTCGCGCAGGAGCGCTTGCACCCACTGATCCTGCCGGCCTATCGCGGCCCTGCTGACCGCCATTATGGCTGTGTCAGGGTGTGAGCCCCCCACCCAGCCCCCAGTGATTAATCATCATTTACAGAGTGCCGGCGGGCTGTGCAGGAGGTGCTAGTGGCTCTGGGGGAGAAAGGGTCCTGCCGCTGGGCCTTTGTACCCTCTCCCCTGGAGCACTGCAATGCTGCTGGGATGCAACGCTGCTCCCAGAGCCGAGATAGAGAGAGAGAGAGAGTGTGTGTGTGTGTGTGTGTGTGAGAGAGAGAGAGAGAGAGAGAGAGAGATGACCTGGAAGAAGGCCATCAAATTGAAGTCAAAACAGTGTTTGGTTTCACTATGTAGGTGAACCACCAGGGTTTAATTTGTGCGTGTGTGTGTGTGTCCTCAAATAAACCAAATCATCCACTTTGTAAAACTGCAAATCTTTATCATCCCCTTAGGAATAATTTTATTATGTGATATCACTTATCGCTTATCTATTAGCATTATTTTAATTCTATGCATATGTGACACACCAGGTTGCCGTCAACATATCGTGAGTTCTTCATGTCAAACCGACCAGTCAGGGCGAGGGCATGTGCATGTTGAGGAAACAGGTGAACACTTTTCATTGGGACAATGACCATTTTGCTGCTGCAGTTTCAGAAAATGGAAAAGTGAGCACAACAGCATCTAAAGAAACACTTATGATACCCAGCATTAACCAGTGAGTGAATAAAACAAACGAAAGTAAATTTGATTTTAGAATCTGTAGCACTTTATGTTACAGTACAATCAGTACCTAGTAAACCTAAGTATGTGATATTTACATGTATTCTGGATTCTAAAATATATACTGTATATAACTTGAAGGTTTGCTGGGAAGTGCTGAGTGCCACAAAGAATTAATTAATAATAATTTATAGTAACATTGAACTCTTGCAAGTAAAACCTTGCATACTTCATTATCTGGAGATGTAAATACTTAGTAACTAATGTGAAAAACACCACATATATATACAGCACTTGCTAAGTTGAAGGTGCTACCTTCTTCAAACTCATTCAGTAAATGCATTCATATCTAACTATAAAGAGTAGGTAAATACAAGTAACAATTATGTTATACTGCTTGTAATGTTGCATATTTATTCAACATTTATCTGAAATCCTATCAGTATACCTTGTACTTTGTCCATATTAATCAGTATGTACGTGGAATGTATGTGACAACTATTTCAATTCAATTCAAATTTCTTAGTAGAGTGCATTTAACAACAGACATTGTCACAAAGCAGCTTTAGAGAAGTACACCCACAGACTTATATTTAGATCCCTATGAATAAGCCAGAGGTGACAGTGGCAAGGAAAAACTCCATGGGAGGCCATGAAGAATAAATCTAGAGAGGAACCTAACTCAAAAGGGAACCCATTCTCCTATGAGTTATACCAGATTGTGCAATTATGAGTCCACAACTGTATATTATATCGTGTTGAAAGGATGTTCAGTATGACAATGAGTCATGGGATGAGCACAGGATAGTCTTTATGACTACGGCAGCAGTTCTTAGGCATAAGTCTACAGTGTCCATGTGAGATTATATACTGAATCATTGGTGAAGGAAGTGCAAAAGTGTCCCATTAAATTCTTGAGCAATTATTGCACTGTACGTCTGTGTCCTGATGTACACAGTGTATCCAACTTGCAAGTGTACCTGTAAATACACTTTCTTTTTTAAGGAAGTTTTTTTTATGGCTGTTAAAAATTAAATTAAAAGCACAGAGTATATTAAAGAAAACTAAAAAAAAAAAAAAAAAAAAAAAAAAAAAGGCAACTGCATATTGTGTTTAGTATTTAGTATAAATGTATCACAATGTTTTGTAGCAAAACAAGACCATTATACTAAAATAAATTCATACAGAAGACAAAAATTGAATGACAATCTAATTTTTTTTTTCTGAGCTAAAAAAGAAATTAGAACTACAGTTTAAATGTTGAAGCAACAAATCATCATACACCCACAGCCTCTGGCATATAAATCCAACACCCCCTTGGAAAGATTTCAGAATTTGACCACTGTGAACCACATCACTATGTAGGTGGGGTTTGGACTCGTAGTGAGTGGAACAAAAAACAAAACAAAACAAAAAAATACATGGTCAAAAAAAAAAAAACTTACATAGGTGTATGAATAAAAAGAAATTAACTGTGTGTGTCTTTTTATCTGTGGTTTTGTCTTTTAATGGTTTTATTGCTTTATTAATTTATTGATTATTGATTTTATTTGTATTTTACACTTGACACTTATCTTTAAATATAAATATAAATAAAGCTAAAAACTTGACTTTGTATATGTGTGTGTGTGTGTGTGTGTGTGATTACCATGGCAAAAGTCTTTTGCTCTTAACTGCATTTCAATTACAAAAACATTTTCTTTGATAAACATTTCTCTCTTCATTTCTGTAATGAATCAAATTCAACACATTTTTTCCAGCAGGCCACTCGAGTCTATTTCCCCCATTAACCTGAACACATCATTAAGAGGCTCTTTAATGACAGCGTTTAATATTTCTAAGCCTTCGGTTCATAAAGACCTAATGACACTGATGCACACAATTCATTACTGGACACATCGAGACATGATGGATCTGCTTCCTAATGGCTAAACTTTGACTTGGTCTGCATGAGGCTATGGCTGTAACAAGGGTCTGCCTTTCCAAAACAGTGGCGCCAAATTAAAGGATGATTTAGCTGTGCCATTTATTAGTGCAGTTTGACACACAGCCCTTTCCACCGAGTCCTCCGAAGAAACAGAGGCCCCATCATTCCTGCACCCTTCACAGGTAAAGATTAACGCCTTTAATGGCACCATTTGCTTAATGTTCTGCTGCATAGTTTTTCCTCATCAAGACCTGTGCTGGGTAGAGCTGGTTTTCTGCCCTTACACTTGCTGGAATATTTAATGTTTTTGATATGCCAAGCTCTTTACTCTCTTGTCCATTACTTAACAGTTCGTTAATTTTGTAATTATTTATGAGTTTATTTGTCAGAAAAGCTTGTGAGAGTGTGAGAAAATGGCAATATTAAGCAACCATCGAAGCATCCCAATATTCCCTTGTTTAAATTTGTTGATTTATTCTGTGATTTATATTCATTTTCAGAGAGAAAGCTTCTGAGAGTCTCTCCGAACTTAAAGTGAACCCTCGAGGATCCCCAAGTCAAAACCATTGTAGTCCGACTGCAGCGCCTCTTCTCCTCTAGGTGAAAACCAGGGTCTTGTGTCTTTACCACCGAGCAGAACATTAGTGTTAATGGCTTCTGATCCTGAATGAGGAGCCAGAAGTCAATGATGGAGTGAGCGCTCAGTAATGAGGGAGACAGTGCCCGGGTCCGACCCACGGCCCCTTGGCCACGTGCCTGTGCTCTGAAAGAGGCCTGGGCAAGCCCTTGTGTGTGTGTGTGTGTGTGTGTGTTTGTGTGTGTGTGTATGTGTGTGTGTGTGTGTGTGTGCATGTGTTTGTGCATGTGTGGGTGTGTTTGCTGTAAACATCTGCCACCAGTCATATTTACTAAGACATAACTGCAAGTTCTCATTATGTTAGGGTCCTTCTTCCACAATAAAGTCTATATGCCTTAGTTAAGAACAAATAAGCTCATAAGTAAGCCAATATAATGTCTGTTAGCAAAACGCTTCAAATAATAACCAAAAATAACACTGTTTAAGCCTAAAATGTAGATGCTCCGCTCTGTAGTGGCTAACATTATGTTAAAACTGCTATTATGTTAAAAGTCTGAGTTAGAACGGGGAGGTGCACGCTGCTACATGTGACACGTGAGTGACACCAACACCTACAGGTCCTTCCATCAAATTATCCCAGCTCCCACACCTCTCACTCAACATTACCATGATAATTTCAATGTCAAAGATGTGGCGTGCACAAGGAACAGTGCTATTGTCTTGAGTTTCCTTGATTTTTTTGTTACACCCCCTTAAAGAGAGAGAGAGAGAGAGAGAGAGAGAGAGAGAGAGAATGAGAGAACTCCTCATATAGCCCCTTGGTAGATTATAGATAATCAGTTTGGAGAGCGATCCGATCGGATGAGGAGCCCAAGCTATCCCAAGAGCGTGTGTGTATGTGTGTGTGTGTTTGTGCGTGTGTATGTGTGTGTATGCCGGATAGTGTTTTTGTGAGTGTGTTGCTACTGGATCAGTGTAATGCTCTTGGAGGAGCCCACTCATGTGATGGGATTCACAAAGAGCCACTTCTCTCCAAGCCCTGATAATGTGAGTATAGCACGGGCCACCGCGCAACACTTCTTCTTCGTGGGTTCTAGTGTGTGTGTAAGAGAGAGAGAGAGTGAGTGTGTGAGTGCTTTTAGGTCCTGTAGAACTGCATGATGTGGTGTCTGTTAGATGTGCTGCACTCTGCACTGAGAGCACAGCCCTCTTCATTTAGATAATGCAGGTAATGTGGAAAGTGAATATATTACAGGAGCAGAGGGGAAAAAGGGCTTTCCTTTTCTAGCAGTGCTGTATTCAGAGGAGCTGAGGGCTGTTTTGCATGCAATTAGTTTCTTCTTTGCACTTCAAGTGATTTTGATGGGATGCTGTGATTTGTTGCAATTAACAGGGCCGGCTAATAGGCAAAACAGGAGGAAGAAATTAATACTTAGAGCGAGTTTCAGTTTTATGTTATGAGAAAAAGCAATATTTAATTGATATTTAAAAAACTATTTTATTTAAAAAAATATTTTTAAAAAAGTTAACAAAAGATTTAGCGAGTCAATTTTGTGAGATTTTTTTTTCCAGACAAATTGGAGTATGCTCCAATCCTTAAAATGATAGATGATTTAAAGTATTATTCTTTATCAATATTAAAAAAAAAACAGTAAAAATGTTCGAGATCCACTGCTTCTTAAAATCTCAGTAAAGGCTTGTGTGTATAAATAGGACATATTGTTTAGAGGCAACACTAAATAATGCAACTTAAAAGCTAAAGAGGGAATTTCTCACCCCACATACCACTAGCGCAAACTGCTGAGTCCTTTGATGGTGAGCATCTATAGAAAAGTAACACCTACGCAAACTCAGTAAGAAAAACAGCCTCCCACTCGATAAAGAGAGAACAATTCGTGTTGTTGCGGACTCTCCCACGGCTTGTCTTTAGATCTTAGCCGGTGCTGGAGCAGGTTGGTGTCCATTCACTCTTCTTTGACGGAGCTCATCTGAATATTGTGGGTGGAACTTGACAGGTTGCTTTATGCTGCCTTGTCATATGCCTGACCGGCGTTTCACGGCATTCCGCTCCCATTGCGGTTTTCTCCTTCCCATCTCGGCCTGCTCTCCTTTCTCATGTTGAAATAATGCTCGTGACCTCCTTTGTGTATCAGCGCAGAGGTTTTTGTGTTGACTCAGTGTGGTGATTCACAACACAAAATAGCAAATTGTTCGTTTTTACTGGATTTCTAGGAGAACACTGACAAAGAGCTTTTTTGTTAATTCTTTTCTGAATAGCATAAAAGTCACACACTGTACAAGCGCGCTCATCATTAACAGACACAAGAGAAAGACATACTGATGTTGCATGCAGGTGTGCTGATGACTTATCGCATTCAAGGCCATCATAGTCAATGTGCCTGTTATGGCAACCGAAAAATGATAATGACTACATAAGAGAGAATGAACAAAAAAAAAAAAAAAAAGAAACACACACAAGGGCAGGAGCGAGGGAGAAAAGGTCATTTGATATATCCTCATATGCAGGAGTCGTTTGACCCCGCGTGACCCTGAGCACATACAGAAGTGAAAGCTCCTGAATTCAGCGGCTGCTTGCCGTGGGCGGCCAGCACACTGAGTCCCATCATTCCCGCCAGGGTCGGCCATATCCCAGCAGCCAATGGGCACTGGGCTGGACCAGCCCGCTGCGCCAAGCTGCACCACTTCTGCAATGTGTGCAAACATTTTTGCATCTGTGGGTGTGCAACAAAGGACAAGAGCATCTCAAGAAGCTTCCTTCTTTCCTCTGTGGGGGAGGATGCAAGAATCCCTAAAAATGTGAAACATTCTGCTTCAACAATTAACGGCAAAAGATCGTCGCTGTTCTGGGCTGACTTGAGAGCTTTTGTGTCTCTTCAAGTTGTCATATAGCCACAATTATCCATTGAGAACAAACGGTGCTGTGGGTCTTACAATGGAGTTTGCAATTATAGCAGCTGTAAAATGTGAAAGGGTCGGTTCATGGCCCGTGGTGATGACTGATAACAGCATCTTGATCTCTTGCTCAGTAGGGTGGATTTATTCCGCATTCATTATGCACCTGCATAACCCACCACTCACTCACATTGTAGATGGCCAATCTTGTTGTAGCTCATAAAGCAAGAATCATTTACATGTAAAACTCAAATTCTCACTCAACCCAGTGCTGTCCTGACCACTTGAGGTTTGTCTATGGCTGGTGCCCTGCGTGACGCCTCGCTATTAATACAGGCTTTAAAAACCTGGAGCCTGGCTTCATTACCTACCCCCTCATTATGGAGGTTCAGGTACTGGGACAACATTTAGAGGACTTCCCCCATTAACAACGGCTGACGCGTGGCCCTAATCGGCCTGGCCAGAGCTGCTCTGTCACCCGCCTGTCACATTACCGTTTATCCACACCCGCCTCGCCTGGGCTGAAAAATGCCTCTTTGGTTCTAAACGTTTCTGGGAGAGGATGTAAATGTGACATGTCAGTGGCTCAGGCTCACTATCGAGCGGCAAGGGTGATTTGCGGAGCTGCTCTCCAGTCGATATCCAGCAAGGTGTCATTATGACGATGTGGTGAACACGACCTCTTAACTAATCGCTGGGCCTAGTGACAGAGGTGATGAAAAAATGCAGCTCAGTGCAGTGCAGGCTGGAGGAGAACCCAGACAGGAAAAGGATGGAAATGATGGTAAATCACAGGCTTAAGCACAGCAGTAGGAGGCAGATTTCTCAGTTCAGATTTACTGTAGAAATTGCGGCAACTTTGCAAACACAATTAGACACATGTGGTCGTGCCTTTTCTACTAAACTTCATCATGGTCAGAGTAGAATTAATCAGACTTTCCGTATACTTATATGTTCATGCATATATACTCTGTTGGGCTTTTCCCTTGTTTAATTCAAAAACGCCTACACCAAGAGCAAAGCAAGACACCAAGCAGGCTGCTTTTTGGCTCTGATAGTATTTGATACCATCTGAGCAACACTAACCCACGAGCGCAGAATCGATGCAGTGACAACAGATGGCTCCATTTGTACCATGGTTAAAAAAACGTTATGACGCCATGGTGTCCTGAGTTGTATTAAGAATCATGAACTGTTCATCAGCGATGGCTGTTGATGATGACAGCAACACCCCTACAAAAATAACCATTGCTTGTATGGGTGGCGACAAAAATACATGTGACTGAGCAAGATCAAACAGGATGGCTGGTGATACTTTGGTTGAAATAAAACTGAGGTTTCCTGTGTTCTAAACATATACAGGCTTCCACTGATGGGTTCGATAACTGTGTACTCGCAGAAAACAACACTACAGGAACTTGCACATGAAGAACTACAGCACTATACAATTCCCCCCCAAAATGAACCTGTTTAGATAATATCCACGTAAAAATACTTCAGAGACATGCTCTGATCTTATTTCAACCCATTCTTAAAAGATATCATAAATCAAGAATTTTTATCAAAGAAAATATTAAAGTCAGTCAGATGCAACACAGCATAGGCTTCTTTGAACTAACCCCACAATTCTGACTTTATTTCCATTACATTTCTGGTCAGGCAGCGTTGGACATAAATTTAACCGTCCCATTTCATCGTCCCTGTTCCATTCCTTTAATGTTGCTTAAAAGTGAGCATGAAAGTGAAATCTGCCACTGACTAAGCACAGAAGTGACATTCATACTATTACAGCTGAGGTCATACACATCAAACTTCTCAGAGCACGACTGATCCAGGGTCAGTGTTTGCCTTTTATGTCTTAAAGTACAAGATTGTGTGATGAGTGGAGAGCTGACCCCTCATCAGAGTGAAGACCTTTAGATGTCTGGTGGCTGGAGTTTATTGGCACTTGCATAAAATCCCACTGTAGTTTATTGGTATTTACATAGATTTTTTAAATGAACCCATAAAACAATTAAAAATATTCATCTAGAACTCGTTTTTCTCCCATTTTTCCTATTTTTTGTTACTTTTTGTTACTAAATACTAGAGAATGTTAAATATTTCTACATCGATTTCAGCACAGTGATGTTATGAGCAATGAAAAATAAAAACGTTAAGAACTGTAATACTGATATTATGCAAATCTTCCCATAATTCATTTTTGTCTGCCTGGAACATTTCGCCTACTAGGCTATAATTGTGGCTAATACCTCTACATATGAGTCACTGCTGTAAATACATGAATAAATGATTAGCATTAAACACATTGTGAACAGAACCAGAAGATTAGCTGCTCCAGGTGTTACACGGATTTCTTGTGGCTTGTATAAATATATACACCAAAACATACAATTTATACATTATATATCTAAAAATATAGATAATAAAGAGGAAAGCCTCAAACAGACATATAAGCCATGGCATAAATCTCAGCCATGAACATATTTCCACGACTTGCTCGTTTCTCCAACTTGCTCTTGCTAAGCATGTGGTTATCTGCCCCACATCTAACCTGCGCCTACATCCACGTGCCCTGAGTTGCAAGGAGTACGAGTCAGCATCTCCTACCTGTATCCAAACCTGAACCATTATAAGAAAAACCACAAGCCAGAGTGCAAAAGGGTAACTTCAACCACAACACAAGGTGTGCCATAACTTTCTTGAGGTGCCAGTGGCTGGGCAGAATGTAAATGGAGTACACTGCCCCCTAGTGAGGAATGTCAGGGGTCTGCATTATTTCCCCTACATGTCCAGTGTTAGGATCTCTCAGGATTTAATCCTGCATTAGAAATGTACTTGTGTTTTCTTTATTTAAAAAAATGCATAACAATGTTACATGGTCTAACAGTGGTGAATTACACCTACAGTGTTTATTTGTGGACTTTTGTGCTACAGATTGTGCTGTTAATTCAGCACTGTGGATTTTTGTGTACGGAAAGAAAAATTCAGCAAGAATGTTGCCTATCTTATTTTCACTGCTCTTTTCTTTCTGGGGTCGTTTATTCCTTTATTTCCTTTATTCACTGATTATTTTAGATATTGCTCTCAATAACTTTCACTGTGTATGACATATTGTATGGCATATTTCATATGTCAACCGTATGTAGGTTTGTCTATATAATAAGACTCTCTCCCAGAAAAAAAGGGTACTAAACTATACCTTTCCTTGTCGTTAGGATGTTACCATCATGTCCACATCTAGAAAAGTGCATGTAAAGCTTTACTTTAAAAGGTAATCGTGCACCATAAATCATTTTTAAAGGTGCACTATATCCACTTTCCCTGGTGAAGGATGCGTAGTAAAGGTACAAAAGATGTACCCTGAGGGCGACAAGGAAAAATACAGTTTCCTACCTATTTTTCCTAAAGTGTAAGCTCACATAAGTCCATTTAGAATTTGCTATTTATCGTTTTGATTATAGGCTGTAGATTAAGGCTGATAAGATTTTATAGTATATATTATGTGAAAGCGCCATGCAATAGCCACAACAGACTTTATTTGCTCAAAGGTGTATTTATTTATTTATTTATTTATTTACTTATTGAATTGCCGTGTCCAAAGCCAAAAAGCAGCTCCTAGCAATTTTGATGCATTTTGCCTGTAGTTCAGCTTCTTGTTAGGGTTAATTAGAGCAAAGTGGATGAGATAAAAGGTTAATGTAAAGCCGATATTAGACCTGTATGATGCGCTGTGCATGGATGATTCTACAATACGCATAATGCGTATTGGCATAAGGGCAACTTATCCTCATTTTTATTACCAGGATTATCTGTTTATAAACTGACATTCAGTATAGCACACCTTATAGTGCACTAAATACAGCATTCACGCCACATCTCATCAATCTCCTGTATAAAACAGTCCTGCGTAAAAACGACAAAATCCTTAAAACCCTCTGCATGTAAGTGGTTAACATTAATCAGCTAAATATCCTGGCCTTGCATTAACACTGCATGTGTGAAATAGAGAATAATGACCTATAGTACAGTATATATTGCTCTGTAGGCTGTAGTACACTCTGTATTGCAGTAGGCCTGTAGTGTATATTGTGACTGTACATGGAGTACATATCTGGTTCCTTTATTCGTTTATGTGTGTCATGTTTTCTGTGCTGGTCTTGTCATGGGCTTCAATTCCTCCCCCATGGCCTTCCTCCTCCAGAAAAGTTTCTAAACCCACGGGGGAAATTTCACCCCAAACATAGTGTGTCTGCTCGAGTCGCATCTTATAAAGCTTACAACAACGGAACATTTCTCTTTAGCCTATATTTAGAGCCATGGTCAATTTGGGGCTACTTTGGAAAATTGCGGTCTGTGTAGTTTTGGAACAAACCATGAGATGCCATCAAACAAAAACAACTTTGGACCATCAGTGGGCCTATAGCTGACCCATAAACCTGACGGGGTTTATTTGGAATATCTTTCAATCTGTTTGTGAGTTTCTATAACAAACCACTAGAGGGCAATCAGCTAAAAGTATAATAATAATAATAATAATAATAATAATAATAATAATAATAATAATAATAATAATAATGTGTCAGATAATAACCTAGGAAGAAAATACTGTGGAATAATGTTCCCTTAATAAATAAATTATGTAAATTATGAATGATGTGATGCATATGGCAACACATGGCAAACCATAAGATCAATAAAGCTCAATGTTCCAGCTGAACACTAAATATAGAATAGAGTTACTAAAAACGCGTTTCCCTCTTTCCAACAACACACCACTGGCTATTCAAATAGCTCTAACACACTTTCCGACAGTAAGACAGCAAAGCTAGAAATTCCGTGATTGTGCGTCTCATTTGTTTGTGGTTTTCAGATCGGCTCCTTTTTGCTCGGCAGGGCTCGTCAGTTTCCGATGCTCATATTCCGGAATAAGTCCCATATATGTACGCAGGGGCGTTGTTTCATTCACCGGATAAAAAACCATGTATGGGGTTGAAGAGAAACCGGAATTCCTGATTCAGAGTGATAGATGCGCCCGAACCTGTCGATTTCATTTTAATTTAGGAAACTATATATCTGTCTCTTTTATTCTGGGACTGACTAATGCTTTTTTTGCGCACCAGAAAACGTACCTATTAAAACCATTTTGTTTGCATGCAAACTTTTCTTCTTTTCAACCCGGAATAATTGCGGGCTGTAGCAATTTTCCTACCGCTGGCCCATCGGTGTAAGCAAAAGAGAGCGAAGTCTCCATTGACAACTATCGCTTGGTGTCGTCACAAGGACGCACAGCCAATCAGATCTCGCGGTTCCGCTGTTCTTTCACCGTCCGGTCCTTATATGGTCAGTGACGTAACGGTACATTCAATGGCTCCCCATAAATACACACATAGTACCAATAAGAGGCGCCGTGAGGGTCTGTCATTCAACAAAACACACACAGCCTGATGAGAGGCTCGCTTTCGTGGTCACATCTGAGTGAGCGCTAAACACTCCTTAGGTTAAGTGACAGCCCTGCTGATGTGAGTTTAGTGTCAGAGGTGAAAAAGCAGAAGGTCATCCGCACGCAAACACAAACACTTCTCTCGCGACTGAACGATGACCGCTAAAACTTTGGAGAAAAGCCCTGTCACTCTCGGCGGCTTCGTGCACCCTCTGTCCGAGGGCATCTACTCACTGGACGACACCACACCGCTGCCAGCCTCGGTCGCAATTTTTCCAAACAGTGATCTAGGTGGACATTACGACCAGATAAATGGACTTTCAGCAGGTAAGCTGAGCTTCGGGCGCGCGCACCCTCCTACCTGTTTTTGCTGTCACGTGTTCCTAAAGAGGTTTTAAAAACACAAGTTTTATAAACAAGTTTCATATGTTAAAGGTGGTATTTGCCGTACTGTTGACTCGATGTGTAAGTGCTTATGGCTTTGACTGGAACTGCATCGCAACTGGTTTTGCTCGTGCGTAAAATGCAACTTCCCAAGCGCACACGAATTCCTCGTGTGTGCATAAGACGTGCTCACATTAACAGCATTGTTTATTTTCCCTTTCTTGCAGATGGCTTGGTTAGCGGGGATATGAGCGCAGAGAAGCGCGCCGTCGACCTGCCCTACTCCAGCAGCTTCGCGCAGCCGGCTGGTCCTCGCAGTCAGACGTTTACCTACATGGGCAAGTTCTCCATCGACTCCCAGTATCCGGGGAACTGGAACCCAGAGGGCGTGATCAACATCGTGAGCGCGGGCATCCTGGGCATGACCCAGGCCTCATCGGCGTCCTCTTCGCCGTCCTCCTCCTCCTCGGTGTCTCCCGCTCACTTCTCCAGCACGCTCAGCTGCACGGTGGCTCAGGGCCAGACGGACATGGAGCAGCAGCACATCTACTCCCCTCCTCCGCCCTATTCGGGCTGCGCGGAGGTCTACCAGGACCCGTCCGCATTCCTCTCCACCTCCACGTGCCCCATCTCCTCGTACCCGCCGCCGGCCTACTCCTCTCCTAAACCGAGTGCTGATGCCGGCCTCTTCCCCATCCTCCCGGACTACACCGGCTTTTTCCAGCCCCCGTGCCAGCGGGACGTGCAGTCCATCCCCGAGCGCAAACCTTTTGCGTGCCCTCTCGAGCCTTTCCGGGTGCCGCCGCCTCTTACGCCACTGAACACAATTAGGAACTTCACTTTGGCTGCACCGGTGGCCGAGGGAGCACGCTTACCCGCCGCTTACAGCCCGCAGAACCTGCCACTGAGGCCCATCCTGCGCCCGCGGAAATACCCGAACAGGCCCAGCAAAACGCCCGTGCACGAGCGCCCGTATCCATGCCCGGCTGAGGGCTGCGACCGGCGCTTCTCTCGCTCTGACGAGCTCACCCGGCACATCCGCATCCACACGGGCCACAAGCCCTTCCAGTGTCGCATCTGCATGCGGAACTTCAGCCGCAGCGACCACCTGACCACACACATCCGCACGCACACCGGCGAGAAGCCTTTCGCCTGCGACTACTGCGGCCGCAAATTCGCGCGCAGCGACGAAAGAAAGAGGCACACCAAGATCCACCTGAGGCAGAAGGACAGGAAAGCCACGGTGTCCTCATCCTCCTCTTCCTCCTCGGTTCCCGCCGGTGGCTCAAACTCCACGTCCGGAATCAGCCAATGAGGATCCGCGGCGCGCAACCCCGACTAGGAAACGGTCGCGATGGTAACCGAGCACGCGCTGCCAAATCCTCAGCACCGAACTGAGTTAAGTCATCATACAGTGTTTACTTTTTCAGGTGCACATGGACAGGTGTAAACAAATCAGGTGTTCAATTCAAAGCAAAAAACCGGTAAATGACCTGAAACCACTCTGGATGAGGGACACTAACAGTGCGCGTCCTCGAATGGCACGCTGTTTTTCTGACTTTCTCAGTCACATGTTGACTGATCAAACGCACTTTGTTTGTATATTTAGGTTAAATAATTTAATGGAATAACCTTAAACAGCATGTGGGAGTGTACATATTCTACTGACAGTGTGAGATGTCCGTGTTGGCCACATGAGAGAGTGAGCTTTAATGCTTTCTCTGCAATAAGTCGGAACAGTTAATCTAATGTGTGAGATGAATCTAACTCTCTCTTTTCTCCTGTTTATTGTGCCTTCGTCCGTTCTTTTATTGTACATAACTGCATATGTGCGGAGGCATTTAAACAGTGTACAGTGGATCCTTTAATAAGTTTTTTTTTTTTGGAAAAAAAAATCTCTATTTTTGTACAATTTGTTTGGTGTTGCAATGTTCCATGGTGGCTAAAAAAGTAAATGTAAATAATAGATCTCATTGTTTTGTGAATGTCATATATGATTGGAATGAAATAACTAACGCAGGTTAGTAACTTTCTGTCATCATTAAAAAAAACATAATCAATAAAACACAAAGTCTGAAATGTTTGTTGCAGGCTAAAATTCATTTTCATATTCACATTTCATATTATATAGCAGTAGGAAAGTTTGATGTACACCTGAATAGGAAATTCCCAATTTCACACCACTCAGGTCTGACTCACTGCCTCACAAGGACACACACCCACACACACACACACACACACACACACACACACACATTACATTAAAAGGATACCTTTTTGCTCTTTTAGTTTATTTACACAGTGTCCCAGCAGTCTCCATATATAGGGATCTATGTTTGCCAGCACCACGTTGGTTGTGCCTTCATCAGTAGATGTTTGGATATCCACTTCTCAATTGGTCCGCAACACTTCCAGTCTTTTTGAATTTGTTAATAAGTTTGGCAACAGTATCGTGTGTGATGTGCTTACCATGTTTCCTGTTAAAGTCCATCGCAACATTGTGACAGCTTCCCGATCCAGCCATGAGAATGAATTCAATACATCCTTCTTTTGTCAGAGTCATATATATATATATTTTTTTTTTCACATAGCCTATAGAATGCCTATATATACTATATATAAACTAAATATGAAAAATTTTGGAAGACATTTTGCTAAAAAGTGTTAATTTCTCCTATGTATGGAGACTTTTGGGACATCCTGTATTTATTTATTTTAAAAAAATGCAAAAAAATCTTTAGTACAAAAGCCGCATTTACTGTGTGAGGACAAGCCAAATGTCCTCACAAGGTCAAAAGTGACAGCTATTCCTATCCTTGTGGGACATTTGGTATTCATCAGGATATAAAACATACCAAGACACACACACTGTTGACTTTTCAGTAGGCTCCTGACACTGTGTACAGTGTGTGTTAATAATATTACTATATGCTGATATTTCCGTAATTATTCAATGAACAACGCTGTGTGTTAACGAGTAGAAGGATGGACAAAGTGTCAGAGCTCATTCCTTCTTTCATTCATTTCACCTTTTAAGCCTTGTGAACATTTGATGGATTGTTTCCAAGATTTGCTTAAGATTTACTTTAAAATGATAACCGTACTATCTTTACGCCTATCTTTCTTTCTTTCTTTCTTTCTTTGGGTTCAGTCACTTCTGAAGATTTCAGATTAACAGAGTGCAACAGCACCCGTAAGATTTCCAGGGAGCTTCAGATGCATGTTGTTCTCTGGTAATTTGAAGTGAAGTGTATTTTTTAAATGACTTTAATTAGGCTGTTTATATTTTCAATCTTTGTAAACATCCCAGTCAGGCCACTATCTGTCCCATCTATTTTGGCAGTGTATGACCTTTGGTGGTCCTATATGATCCACAAAATTAAAGAAAAAGAGAAGCAAATGTTCTCTATGTACATAAACATGACTTTATAAAGAACTGTCTGTGGATTTCATTTGCTCATGAGAAGTGGAAAGAGGGATTGTTGTGACCTGTCTGTGGTTGAAAAAAAAATCACACCTGCAGAGGTGGGGACAGTCCCTGGCTTACAACAGGAAGTTGTATTGTTGATGGCATCCAAATATGTAAGGATGTGTGGTGAGAAATAGAGGTAAATACATCACTGATGTAATAAAATGCTGTTTGGAAGTTACTGATATGATATCTAAAAAAAAAGTAAGTAAGAATATGTTCACACAAAGTACAAACGCACATGGACTTCAGCAATAATATGGATCTTAAGAAAGTATTATTCATCTAAGTTTAACGCAATGTAAAGATGCTCATGCTCAGCTTAGGCTGAATAAAACCTAATCTACTGTATATAGAAAGAATTTCTGCAAGCTCTGTAGACGGCATATCGCTCAAGCTTTTAAAGTAGGACAGCCATAGAATAATGAAAAATCATTTTCAGAATGTCATTCTAACAAAATGTCCTTGTTTCACTCGCGCTATGGACTGGAGCCAGCACTCAGAGGAACCTCGGCGCAATCTTCAGACTGACAATTACATGCAATTACTGTCCAAAGAGCCCGAAATCAGATTACTGCACCCCAAGATGGTCTGAACAGTAGCACGCTTAAGCTTAGCACAAGAAAGCCTCAAAGAACATAAGAAGTTTTATTCAGTTCACAGAAGCAGATGTACAAACTCAGAACAGGACATAAATGGATTAAAATATGAAGGTATGTGCTATATTATTAATGATCATTTTTGTCTCTTTCACACAAAAAATTCACACCGTTTATTTTTACATTTTATTTTACGGCTTGACAAAAATTGGCATATGTCTCGATTTATTTAGTACTGAAAAAAAAAAGATCAGAAACTCAAACAATTGGACAAATCCCAAACCATGGATATGTAAACACAGGTTACTAAAGATAACACAAATAGGCCAAGGCATGACAATCCATTCTGCACAGATTGTATACATGATTTCAAAACAGAGATCATCAGGACTGATCAAATACAAGCCAGTCAGCCTCAGCTATAAGAACTATTGCTCAACGATGCAGAGTTTACTATAGATTGCCTCCTCCTCAATATCTATGCCATGACTAACCAGCTTCCCCCTTTTTAAAAAAAAAACCAAAAAAATACTATGCATGCAGTCAGCAATAATCACGCCACCCATGACAGCTCACAGACAATTCATAATGACAAAGTCAAAGTAAGGAGGAGAAGTCAGATTACACGCAATGCTACAATTGGGCAACAAATGTTCACAAAATGCCATAGCGGGCATGAGAAATGCAAATCTCATTTACATACTGCAGTCACCGCAAGTGTTGCTTGAACTAAAGAGAATGAAATCCTGGCATAATCAAGGATTTCCCCTTTCTGATTATACTTAGGCTACAGTTGGTGAATAATCCATTGTTTTCTTTTTTCACGTGAGATAGTACCGAACACAGAATATTTGAGACCAGATAAAAATGCAGTGTCTTATAAACATTTTAATTGTCTTTTAAAGTCAGAATATAAACCATAATCAAGAATACACATAACTGATTGTACAAACTTAAATAAATAGAGTACAAGTAAATAACAGAAGCTACAGATGTACTGTGAACTTAGAAAAGCATATGCTTTTAAGGCAAGACTACATTCAATATTTTATAAGAAAGGCCACAGATGCTTTAAAGTAATGTCAATATTATATAGAAAATGTTACCAACTCACCGGTCATTGAGATTATTTGAATATTATCAGGAACGTACTGTATAGAGCAAATTGTTCTTAGAAACACAGTAAATCTTGGCCCTGAAGTTCCCCATGTATGTCACAGTTTAGCATTTACACCTGACTAATACACCTGACTCAAATATTCGTCTTACTAACACGTTCAAACTGATGTTAGAGCATGAAAAAATGAAATAAATTGAGCACTGTAGGGAAGCAGGACTGAGAAACACTGGGCAGATGCTTAGAAATACACCTCTGTACTAGAACCCTCTCAGAAATAAAGTTTTTTCCCCCATCTTTATACCTTTAAAATATTTTAAGATACATAACTGGATGTTAATGACCACTTTTAATCTAAAAGCTAATTAAAGGTACACCACATGCACGTTTCCAGGTCAAAGATACATAGTAAAGGCACAAAGATGTACCCTTCATGGGTCCACGCCAGCGACAAGGAAGACTACAATTTGGTACCTTATTGACAGTATACTGACCTTTTTAATATTATTACAGAAGGTTACATGAGTTGGTGTGTGACTGAACTCAGTAACACCGGATAAGTGTTTCTGTCCCGCAAACATAAGTAACTTTGGTCAAAATGCCTTTCTGCCAGTCTTTAATCAACAGAGTCTCATTCAAGCAGTATGATAAGATGCAAAGGTTAAGGTTAGGGTTTTAGTTAGTGTTTATATCTTAAAAAAAATAATAATAATGTGAAGTTAAGCACAACATGAAGCATGTGACATGCAACCATAATCGCCCTTCATTCATTTGAATTTCTATGAATTACTAAAGAATGTTGCTTTAACCATGTCATGAATGTTAAAAAGTGCATTGCAATTGTAATATGTAGTAATACAAGGACAACATGAGGGGTGAAGGATATGTGCTTTAAGACTCAATTAATTACTGTATCAGGATAAAGGATTTTTTTCCAGAAAATATTGGCTTTTTGTCTGTAGTTTAAAACACTGACAAAGTGCACATTTCATTAAAAAAAAAAAAAAAGGATTTAAACTGATTATCAATTCTGTAAACAACAACTGGTAGTGTTTCACTGTCACAGTTATAACTGAATAAATAAGATGTTATGTCATATTGGAACAACTGTTAAATTGTCCCTTATTAAATTGTTCAGTGCTGTAAATATTGTTCACTGTGTTGTGTTTGTTTTCAACTTGTGAGAAAGTCACAGCAACATTAAATAGTAGGACAGGAGATATTAAATACATATTTGCCACATTGCCCAACTCTACGCAATAATGGTACACTCTGTAGAAGAAGGACGTACTAAGCTGTCCCGTTCCCTGACGCTCGGGTGTTAAGCTCCAGGGGGTATATTTTGTACCTTTTATTTTTACACCTTTAAAAATTATTGAAATGGACCATAATTAGTTTTTAGAGCAAGGTTTTAAAGATACACTACATGCACCTGTCTAGGTAAGTTTCATACTGGAGAAATACATATTTACATTTATGGCATTTGGCAGACGCCCTTATCCAGAGCGACTTACAATAGTGCTTTGAAGTCTATCAAAAATACATTCTGATACTGGCTCGCTAGGTCACAAACTAGGAATACCTAGCAGGAATACATACTAAAGGTGAGTGTACCATGCCAGTGAGAAGGAAATGTTCAGTTTAATACTCTCTTTTTCTGAAAGCGTATTTTGTGCATCAAGGATGCAATGTCACTGGGTTGTCTGATTGTTTGCACTATTTCTGTCCCAATCACAGTTCTTCATTCACTATAAACCTTCTGTAACTTTGACAAATTAGCCTTCATCTCTCATGCCAGACAGCACATACGCCCAACAGTTCAGTAAGGCGTTCCTACACGGTAACTTTAGGGCCAGGGTAAGGCTCGCCCCCGCACCAGAACTCCTCCGGCTGGGGGATCTCTAAAAGCCAGGCGGTCTCTTCGCCCGGTTTATCGTCCCCGTTCTTGCTGGCCGTGCGCAACACTCGGTAGTAATGACAGTCCCTGCCATCATCCGGGTCGTACGGTGGTGCCAGGATGTCCAGGAAGGCGGCGGGTCCGTCGAGCGCGTCGATCTGGTGCAGGTTGTCCCTGCGGGGGCTCAGCACGCACGGCGCGCTCTGCTGCGTGAACTCACCGCTGGAGCGCAGCGCGGCCTGGCACACCGCGTCCTTCTGCACAGTCTCACTCCCAGCCCCGGACACGGTACCAGGGTCAGGATCTGGGTCAGGGGCCCCGTCTAGCTTGTCGAAGCAGCGGATCCGGACCTTGCCGTAGAGCACCTTGAGCATGCCGTTCATTCCCGGGTGGTCATGCAGAGGGATGGAGACGCCGCTCCGCAGCGCGAACACGCCCATGCTGAACGCCCGGGTCTCGCAGATGTGCATGTAGGTGACTGGAGCTCTGCGGCGCGCCCGCGTCCCCGAGCCTGAGCCCTTCTTCTTCGGCGGCGCGATGTTGAGGTCTGCGGCCCTGATGTCGCTCAGCAGCGCGCTCAGTTCCGCCAAGCTGGCCAGCAAATCTTTTCCGTCGTCGCAGTTTTTAAACGTAACCTGCGCTTGGGTTGCGATTTTCTGAATGAGTGAAGGCTTGCTGCTGTTCCGTGGCATTTTTCGCTTTGCGACACACAAAAAACCCAGGATCCTTCGTTCTTTTTTTTTCTTTTAACACCCAAATCCAAAACAGCTGGCTAGACAAAATTAGCGTCCAGATGTTGCCTCGTGCAATACCATGACATTCCCGACATCCGCAACAAACACTGTAGGTCACGAAGTTAGCATTTAAAAAAGAAGGTGTGATTATTTATTGTTTTTATTTATGGTTTAAGATCTGCACAGCGGTTCCTTCCTCATCTCTGTTCAGGTCTACCAGTAGGCTATTACACGTCCGCTCCCACTGCGCATGCGTCAAAACCTGAAACACAATGTGACTTGTAGTTCATTTACAGTTAAACGCTGCAGTTGAAAATGAGCTCTATCTGAAAATATATAAGTTCACTAAAATACATTTTGTCGCAAAGGTGGCTTCGCATGAAGTAAAAGAAAAAGGGCTAGGGCCTTTCATTTAAGTATGATTATAGATTCACACCATTGTTGTACTACAATACCCAGAATTCCCCTCTCCCAGCTTCAGTCTCTGGTGAGTAGGGGGAGTACTGGGAGGACCGTCGGGCCATTCAACCCTGTCCCTTCCCCCATCATTACCCTGGACCATAACATGTATTTTTCATCCTCTCCTTCCGAGCTAGTTGATTTATAATTTACTACACAGAGACACATGTACCATTTCCATGCAGTAGCATCTGCTCAATTAGATAAGATACAACTGAGATCATAAAAGGCACTTAAAGTGACACCCTGTGTGAAGCATTGATGCTCATTTTCTGTTATATGTTTGGAATTTTTTTTGTAATAGTCATAAATTCTTTAAAGCAACTTTTTTTCTTCAAAACAACAACTCAATGTCATTACGAGATACAGTATACACCAATGATAATGTATGCACACTAAGCCCTGAAGAACCCAGCCATCTTCAAGATGAGAGAGAGAGAGAGAGAGGGAGGTGAGGAAGTGTGGCTGGACAGAGCGCAGCTCTCTGAGTCGGTGAAGTGCACCCTTGCATGGCACCACAAAAGACCATCCTCTTGAGAAATAATGAGGCCTGCTCATTTACTCCACACACAAGCACTTCTAAATGCCACTTCCAGCAGGGGTAATTCAATTACCCCTCTCTCCACAGCCAGGATATGGAAATCAGCTACAGTTGACACATACTGTATGGGGAGATCTGTGAGATAAAAACATACGGTCTGTGGTGAAAAGATGATGGAATGGAGTGTTAAATCTTTCTTTCTTAAAATATTATTTATTCGAGGGATCATATTTCTCCATTCCTAGCTTCTCTGTACTGGCTCCAAATACACTTTCATGTTTAAAATGTGCATGGTTAATTCAATTCGAATTTATTTGTATAGCGCTTTTAGCAATAAACATTGTCACAAAGCAGCTTCACAGAAATCTGGATGTAGATTTATATGTAGATCACTAATGAGCAAAGCCAGAGGTGATTCCCCAAGATGACATGAGCAAATAGTATAGAGGTGTAGAAGAATAAAGGTGAATAAGAGTCCTGGGATATGCACAGGATAGTCTTTATGATTACAGCAGCACATGTACAGGTTTTATTATTCGTTTTTAGAAAAGTTTGTCCCTCTCTTAAACTTTTCACCCAAAGTTGAGATTTCCTAGATCTGCCAATCAGCTTCTTCCGGCAGTCACAGATAAATCTCAAGGGTGAGGCGAGAGGCTCGAAGGCAATAAAGGCAAAAGCTACCTTTATTTTATTTGGAACAGCTTAACACTCAGCATTAGATGTTTCTCTTCCATATTTGCCTATAAATCACAGATTAAACCCAGCATTTGGTAGTGTTTAATTTATCTACAAGACTGTGTGTAGGTGTTTTACCAGTGTGTCAATTATTGTTCTCATATTATGCAAGGAATAAAACACAACGGGGCACAGTTTTATAGGAGAATAATCAAAAATGAGGTGGTGTGTTGCAGCTCAAAGTGAAGCAGAGTTATTTTTACCACCTCAGAGTTGATTATTTTCCAATAACAGCACATCTCAGTCAACAATTTGCTAACAATTATGATTTTTAAAAAAAAAATTAACTAAAGAATGACATCATACTTTTTATCCATTTATAGTTGCATTTAAGGCTGTGGAATACTTGTGGAAGTGAGTTCCTGTTATCGCTTGTTATAGCAGCTATAAACAGTCATTCGCCCCTTACCAAATGCTATTTTTTCTCTCTTTTCAAGTTAATAAGACAAAAATTCAGCTTGTTAGTCATGTTACCAAGAAATCGTAAAATTCTGACAACTTCCCCGTGTCAGAAAACCTAAAATTACAGCTTTGACTGTTACAAAATGCTGACAACTGCTGATATTGCTAAATAAATGTCTGCTTGATCTTTTTATGTGGTGCATCCACCATACAAGGCGTGTTCAACTGTGTTAGTTGTTAGAAATGATAATGTGTTCTGAGCAGATTAATACAAATCTGTGAATTACTCGTATGTGCTGTTATAGAAAAATACTCAACACCTGTTGACCAATCAGAATTGAGGATCCAACAGCACTCTGTCATAAATCTTTATATTGCTTTATATTGGTTTGTCTGTGTTTTAGTTACACTTGTCTATTTCACACAGCACATTTAGATTTTAACATGCTTTATAAATAGTTTTTAAAATATATATATATATTTACTATATTTGCTGCAGATGAATGTGAGAGGCCAACATGGACCTCAGTTGATTTGCCCATAAGCTCGTAACTCAATATAACATTATTTCATTATGTAGCTGTAAGTTATGTATACAGCATTTCTCTTACAGTCCCCTCCATTGTTATCAGAGACATCTGAGACCAGCATGTGTCCACTGGTTGACAATAAACAAGCTTTTCCAGGCCAGATAAAGGCAACATTATTCTCTGATGTTTAAAATGTGCATGACTTACATAGCGCAGGAGTCAGATAGACTGGAGTTCATACTTCTCCGAAAATTCCAGCTAAAGAGCCTGAATGAGTGAAGTGATTCTTCCCCGCTAAGCAATCTCCATAGAGGACAATAAGACCAAGAGCTCACACATCTCATAATAAACGTCCTTTTTGTAGTTCTGTTCTGATTAGATTGTTAGTTTATTCATACTGTTTTCCATGCTGGAACTATTTTCCCTTAAACAAGTGACTCCACCAGCGATCCTTTCATCAGAGCAAAGGAAAATGTTAACAAGGAACAAGGATTATAAAAATGTATGAGATGGCATTATGCCGAATAAAATATCTGCATTGCTAAAAGGAAAAGTCCAATGAAAATATTTTTTCTTTACATAAATAGGTTCTGTGTTATTTCTATACGATTTGAGTACATTGTGAATAATTAGCTTTTTCACATGCTATTCATACATACTATTTGCGTCAACAGTTCATCTTTTAAAAAGACATCATAAATCATGACAATGTTTCAAAAGCTACAAATGTTTTCAAATTTCATTTATTCAAATTTATAACAATTTCATAAATTTGCAACTAATAAAGGTATTGAAATGGACATATTTTAACAATAAGATTGGATGGTGAGTTAATTTGAGTTAAATTTAGTTTAATACAGAGAAATAGCCTATATCACAATTTAACCCTCATTTCTCTTCAGTACTTAGCAGCGTGGCTCATACTCACCCAGTCCAACATGATTTTCTATAGTTAAGCTATTTAGATATTTTAAATAGTGAGTACGTATTAAATTACTCCCAGTTAAAAGCTCACATTTACACATTTTCATGTTCATTACTGTAACTGAGCCTAGCATATAGTCTGAGTGTCCAGTTTATTACTTACTTCATCAGTATAGTTAATAAACTAGCTATTCAGTATATACATATATTTATGCTTTCTGGGTTTCCATTTAAGTATACCAGTCAAATAACTAATTAATTTGGCATCTTCATGTTGGGGAAAAAGAACACTGTTTGCTTTGTTGCACAATTTAAAAAGGGTGTTTTTGACCCAAACAGATTAATATGGAAGTGTCTTTAGTTGAAAAGAAAATACACTCAGTGCAATAGAATTACAGCTGCTCTCTCTGAATCATTTCCCTACATTCTTATATCAACATTAAAGAAATCTGGGTCACTAACTGTTCACTTCCTTTGAACGTCATTGGGGTTTAATGTTGAAAACAGACACGGAGAGTGTCTCAACCTAGAAAGACAGAATTGTTTCCCCAGTGGATTTGACACCAGATATTTCTACAGCCTGTTACAAAGCTATTACACTTTTGTAGTATAATGCTGCTGAATTTTATTTTGGATCTCCATTGATTTTGCAGTATACATACAATTAAAAATAAGCTTTTCTCAGATAAATTGTTTAGAAATTGTTGGCATTAGAAATGAAAGGCAAATTCATGGGATATTTGTTTTTATAATATAATCATGTTTACATCAATTAATTTGACAAGCCTCTTGTCTTAACTTTAAGCTTTAAACTTTAAGCTCTTATTTTTGACACTTAGACATGTGGATGTATGTGTGTATACATAGTATGTTGTGTGTAGAATTGTATGTTGCTGTCTAATGCTGTTATGAGTCCAAGAACAATTTCCCTGAGGGGACAATCAAGTATCTTAATCTCAATCTAGAGTACATGTGAGGCAGAGTCCAATTTAAGCACAGAGCTGAAATGTGTAGGGTTATATGTTTTACTCAGGAGTATAACATTGGCCCTCTGCCAGTCCTGGGAATTGAACTAGCAATGTTACAGATAAGTTATATAGGACAGGTGATCACTGATTGGTTGCTGAGTATTGAAAAAAATTACTTTTTACACTCTTGCTTGAGCTGCTGCTTTTGCTACAAAGAAAACTGGATGCCTACCAGATCCTCGACATGTTTATGGAGGATGAAGTTCTAAAAGGCTACATGCTTTACGCAACAGGTGTTGAGAACAACAGTAACCTGCTATCTATCACCCAATGAGGATCTTACAAGCTTTCATGCTTGGTCTCTGAACTGGAACAGGCCTTACACAGACCTGAATTAGAAAGGATGAGGGCTGACGTTCTGCCAGCTGAGGAAGGTGTAATAGGGGTTTTTCTTATCACTTAGTGGGCCACAGAGTTGACAGTAGCACTGTGAGAGGGATGAGTCTTGGTGAATGTCTTGCCCCCAGAATCAATATGGACCAATCATTTTTTGGATGAAGACAGACATGTTATCGTATCAATCTGCAGAGCAGAACCACAGCAGCTATTAATGCTGGGCCACAGCTGAGAGATACAACCCTCTCTATAAGTACTGAGAGAGTCAAGACTGTGAGGTCAAGATTTTTGTTTTTAGTGAACATGAGTCCAAGTTAAAAAAAATTTCATTCCACTAATATTAACAAAATTTGACAGATTTGATGGAGTTTATCTCCACCAAGCTTCATTTTGGCTTTATTTTAACTATATAGATATAGACATATTACATAATTAAATATTCAACAGCAAAACATCAGCTGAAGAACTCAAGTTAGCTCCAAACATCTACCAAGATTTTATTAATGATTTAGCTTAAGTTTTCATAAACATGATTCTGTGAATTATCTGTACCTGGATGCCATTACAGAGGCTGTTGGGCTGTGTGGATGCTTGACTGGATGTAAGGACTGTTGTTGGATGTGGCCTGGGCTGCAGTGTCACTTACAATGTCCATCCCCATCAGGCCTAAGGAGGTCCCCATTGCTATGCTAATTTCCCCCTTGTCAGCGGAAGCTGCCCCGTCAAGGTGGACCGACGTTGCAGGGAGGGGCCGGTGGGCAGGAAGGAGCCATCTCGCCACTACAGGGGGCTTTCAAGCTTTGTGAGGAAAATGATGTATGAGACAGCGTCTCCTTTAGATCCCGAGGAGAACACGACAGAGAGGGCCGATGCGAGAGAAAACACTGTCTCCGTAATGGAGACTGATGGCCTTGTCCTGTCTCCCGGTTATTGTCAGGGATCAAGATGGAAATGGACCCTTCGTATGAAGGACCTTATCCAGCTGGCGGCTGCCGTCTGCTGGGCACGCTGCCCTGACCGGTGTCCTTCCATCCACAGCCGCTGTAAGTGACAGCTCACAGGGCCACCGGTGGGCCCTTGATGCCTCTGTGCCACTCAGAAGCATTCCTGGCATTTTCCCTGCATTGCTTTCACATCCCAGGTTTGCAAGGCTTGCGACAGGATGCATAGTGCACAGTGACAGCTACAGCTGCCCACGACGGGCTTTCACTTCCTTCAGCTGATGAGGCAGAACATGTCAGACTCTTTGCATACATGTATGTGCGTGTGTGTGCCTTTGTGATAATAAGTGCCTTCATGCGAGACTGAACGTGAGCAACTGTCGAAGAATAATAGATGTTTACCAGAAACCAGATATGAACTTGGAACAATGTAATGTCCTATGCTTCGTGACTCTAATCAAACAGTCCTCTAAGGGAAAAAGAGAGAAAAATAAAATAATGGCAGCACAAATACATGAATAAGAAATGTATGAAAAGCGTTGAGTCGATGAATCATTTCCTGTCATCATATCAGAGTAGGCAATGTGCCTATTCGACCGATTTTTTTGTCACCGGAGGTGTGTGTGAATTAATTTTGAGTGCAGTAAATGTTTTCTAATGGTCCATGAGAAGATAGCTAGTGCCCATTACCTGTCTCTAACAGCTTCCCCTACTTTTACGCTTCCTTATTGTACCACTACTTGAGCAATAATGAGAAAAACAACCAAAAATGGTGAAATTGGTTGTGCAATACCATATTCATCAGTTCATCACTATCTATCCAGCCACCCACTTTTGCCTTCTTATGTTCTCTTCACATGAAACTGACTAGTTCTCTTCTTATTACTCATTGTTTATATTTCTGTGTTGTCCCAGGAACATCTAAACAATTTGTCCAACATTTCACAGAGCACATCCTGTGATCAGGTTTCATGACTTGTATGATGGAAGCCCGATAGGACATTAACGTAATATTCCACCACAAAGCACTGTAATTACTGCTATACAGATAAAACTGAATTATGGTAAATAATTGACGTATGTAAACGGTAACGCAATAATGTTGGGATGAAATCTGAGGTATGGAGCAGTTCCCTAAATGCTGAATTGATGAGGCTGCTTTAAGCTCTGACATTTTTATTGACTTGGCATAAGTCCACGAATTTTTCTATGTTCCCTTTTCATATTAACTGTAGCAGCACTTTACTTCCCTGATGGACTCAAATCAGACATATCAGTTTCACTTTTGTCTGTGGCACACAGAATCTTTTTCACTTCTTTCAAATTATTCACAGGAAGTGGCCTATCACAGAAAAGGGGGATGAAGGTTGAAGTGTTATGAGCTATGCAAAAAAAACAGTATCTCTGTTCAAAGAGACGGTTCTCAAGAGCTTCTCTCTGGGGAGGGATCACAAAAGCAGGGGTAGAAAAAGAAGGAGAACAACATAGAGAGAGGAGTGAAGAAGAGAATATATATATATATATATATATATATATATATATATATATATATATAAACACACACACACACACCAACCAATACAAACATGGATTCTGGTGCATCTTTCAGTGCCCCAAAGAGGTAATGCGGGGGCAGGAAATCAAGTAAAGAGCAGAAGGGCATGTAGCAGTCAGGGGGAATCCACAGGCCTCTAAACAAGGATCTGAAACCCGCCAGGCAGAACTCTCAACGCAAAAGGTCAAAAGCTGCCCTTTTAAGGCTGTTTCTGAAGCTGCATATGTTGCTAAAATTATGATTATGACAACTATGACTAACTGCACCATGGTTTAAAAAACAAAACAAAGCAAAAATGCTGTCATGATTGCAAAGCAATCATCTGGCCAACACATTATTGGAAATGTAACATTGTTATAAAATTAAAAGACAAAAATGATTTCTAAAATGAAAACAGAAAATTATTTTTTTTTTAAAAATATGCCACAGAGATTACATTTGTGTTTTTATTGTGGCATTGTATATTTTTAATCTTCTGATTGTAATGCAGATTATTATTCCATTTGTATTTTGTATTTGTGAGACTGTTGTCTGTAAAGACCTTTGTGAGACAACAGAGAAGTATAAAAGTTTCCTGGGCCTTTGGTGGAAAAAAGTCCCATAATATTACAGATTCTCTACCATACCTACTGGGGATTAGGTTATTTTTTGCATATCACATTTTTATCTCAATTTGACCCAGATCCAGTAGCAAATAGTGAGCTCCAGATGTTATGTTCCATACAGTTTGCTGGCAGGGAAGTGGCATCTAATTGTAGATAGGCAGCGGCCTATGACCATAGACTTTGGTGGGGCAGGATGACATTAATAACAACATAGCCTCAAACATAGAGGTTATCACACTTGACTTATGCTACAAGCTACTATCTAGTGAGTTTTTACGAGTATCCCCATAATAGGCAGTTGAGAATATAGCATACAGCTCACTCTGAGCGGTTTTACACGTACCTTTGTTCAATTGTGTTTGATTTTGTTCAATCAAACAATTCAACCATAACCATAACCATACAAAAGACCTGAAACTAGTCCAAAAAAATTCAGCCATTTCAAAAGGGAGACACATTTTTCTTCTTTTTCTCAGCCTTTTATGTGGGTAAACAAGGTCACTGTGGTACACATGCATTTTTAATATATGGACGATAACCACTCCCTAATCCCCATTTCCCAATCACTCCCAATCTTTGCAGTAGAAATGGTTCTGTACATCATACATTTTGACTTTGTTTGAGGAACTTTGTTTGACTTTGTTTGAGGAAATCGTCATCTTTAATTTAATTAATTAGCTATATGTATTTTATAAACTAACCCAATTTGGTAATCCTGTCATTTACCATCCTGTCTACTGCTCCTTCTCCACATTTTCATAGAGTGAGCATGGAGCAGCGTGATTCCTGTCTGAGAGGGTCTCTATTAGTGCTTGTAGCAGGCCCTGCTTTTTTGACCACGAGGTGCAATAATAACTTTATGGAGCTACATGAGGCAGTGAGCACGCTGCCTCACGGTTGTGCAACATCTAGAAAGGTGAGCAAATCAATGGAACATCAGCTTATATCTGTCAAATAGCAATTTTTTTTTACAACAAACATCAGAATGGGAAAAAATATGATCTCAGTGACTTTTACTGTAGCATGGTTGTTGTTGCCAGATGCACTGGTTTGAGTATTTCAGAAACTGCAGCTGTCCTGGGATTTTCATGATTTTCAACAGTCAGTCACTAGAGTTTACACAGAATGATGGAAAATTGGACAGTTGAAGATTTTTTTTAAATGTCAGCTGGTCTTTTTCCCATCTTCAACTATCCAGTTTCAGTGAGCCTGGTCTCAGTTTCAACTCAGATTCCTTTTCTTGGCTGACTGAAGTGGAACCTGAAGTGGTCTTTTGCTGTTGTAGGCCATCCGCCACAAAGTTCGGTGTGTTGCACTTTCTGAAATGCTTTTCTGCTCACCATGGTTGTGGTTATTGAGTGGTAGCTGTGTGGTTAAGACATTGGACTTCTGATCAGAAGGTGGTGAGTTCAAAACCTCCAAGCTGCTGCTGCTGGACACTTGAGCAAGGCCGCTAACCCTCAACTGCTTAGTTGTAAGATAAATGTAAGTTGCTCTGGACAAGGGCTTCTGCCAAATGCCATAAAATGTAAATTA
Source organism: Pangasius sanitwongsei (assembly GCA_037576675.1). Classification (NCBI taxonomy): domain Eukaryota; kingdom Metazoa; phylum Chordata; class Actinopteri; order Siluriformes; family Pangasiidae; genus Pangasius; species Pangasius sanitwongsei. The sequence goes on along the minus strand of CM075014.1, from coordinate 6,943,668 downwards.
GAGTCCAGTTTGGCCATTCTTCTCTGACATTTCTCAAGGCCTTTCCACCCACAGAACTGCTGCTCACTGGATGTTTTTGTTTTTCACCATTCTGTGTAAACTGTAGAGACTGTTTTGCATGAAAATACCATGAATGAGCAGGGGTACAGGTGTTCCTATTAAAGTGGCCAGTGAGTTTATATACACACATATGTATCCTAAACACCTGATGTTCCATATATATACACTTTAATGGATAGTGTATGATGTTTTATATATAATACACCCTATATAACAAAGCCATTCACTTAGTTTTCCACCATTAAGCCCATATAAAGCACTTATTTTGGTTTATTTGGAATTAATATGCAAGTAATAAATGAATATATATTATAATATAATTGTAAAATATTATCATGTTTTATTATAATCTGAATGCCCATAAAATGGAATTGTGATATTTACTTATTACTGTGTAGTAATACTTCCGTATAGACATGTGAGCTATAAATAGTACAATGTGATATGCTAACTTCCCTTACTTGCCACATTTAGTGCACTGGCCTGTCTTCATTCAAAGCTATGCTGTGCCCTGGTCAATGAGGTGGAAACTGTGTGCTATGAGGTCGACTTCAACATTCATCTCAGTACACTCTCATCTCTGCTGGAGTTTGGTCATCATAGTGAAATGAGTGATCATTCTACCTCAAACTGCTACTATAGTGAAAGTGGCCCAATTCATCAGGGCAAGTTTAAAGGGTTGCTGAGGTGGGTGAGGGGGGGGAGTACAGACTTTCTTTTCCGTGACAAAATGGTTTGATCCTCCCCCGAGCGTGCTTCTGATGTATGACTGTTGTTTTCTTGAGTCTCTGAGACTCTGTGAGCACCCCTTCCCTATCTCAGTGGACATATATCTCAATGAGATGTGATCTTCTGGCAAAAAAAAAAACCAATCATTTTTCAAACTGGGTGCTATAGAAACTGCTAACTCAGGTAACATTAGAAGTTACAGGTTGGAGAATGTTTATGTTATGTCCTGCTCTGAACATCCATTAATTTTTACAATTATATTTAATAATTATATTTATATTCACTTGGTCGATATTGTGATTTGTTTTTTTGTTGTCTGTTTGTGTACAAATCCCCACTCTAGCGCAGATCAGCAGGAGATCTGATCACAGCAGTTTAAAGATTCCTACCAGAGACAGAAGTCAGTCGTGATACACAAGGAAACAGGTAATATATAATACAATAAATAGTTATGAATAATTTTTGTTCTTTTAAATGCTTATTAACATGATGGGTTTTTATGTTGAAAGACAGCGAGGGACTCAACCATTTGGACAGATGGGAGAGTTTCATTCCACCAACCGGATGCCAGTATAGCAAAGTGCAGAAAATAATTTTCAAGCAGAAGTGATGCTTGATGCCTGTCTTCCTGGCATCTTGTGAAGGAAGGGTGGTGTGTCAAGCTGAGCTGTACTCATGGCTCACATGTATAGCTCAGTGTATGACAGAGGTGGTACCTGAAATAATGATCATATTTATTTACTTGATCATTATTATTTACTCAAGTAAAAGTGCAGTTACTCATTTGAATAAATACTCTGGTAAAATCATATATACAGCTTCAAATTCTTCCTCAGAGTTAAAGTACAAATGTATAAACTCTTAAACTGTCTAAAAATATGAAAGTAAAAGTACAGAAAAAAAACTGACAAAAGACACCTGACACAAACCACACACTGATGTTACTTCCTGATGCTAAATTAGTGCCCTGTTCACCAAGGAAACCACCATTAGCTAATTCTAACTAACTACAGCTTTATTGTAATCTCTCAAATGTTAGCTAGCAAGATAACATCTCTGACGATACAAATTAGCTTAATGCCAATAGCTAGCTGTCACAATATAAACTACCTTGATAAATACAAAGCATACATAGCAGCAGAGAGATTACAGTGGTTATTATAACAGTTTTTATTGGTTTAGGTATTTTTGCTTTCACATCTGTTAAAGTTGTAAAAGATTTGTTAGACTGAAGCTGTCTGATGCGGTCTGATGCTAGTCACCTTCTGACTTTACAAATATAAGATTATAGTAGAGATTTTTCTTTTGAAATTAAAAGTCAAAAGTATTAGGTGAAAGAAAAACTCAAGTAAAGTACAGATACTTAAAAACCAGACTTAAGCACAGTGACAAAGTAACTGTACTTACATCCCACCTCTGACATCCGTTTCTGGACCTGTAGGCAAATATTAGCAATGTAATGTGGGCAGATAAGCATTTCAGCTCATTGAAATACACTTTTGATCCAATTCAAGTGGAAAATTAATGATGATCACTAATAATAATAATAATAATAATAATAATAATAATAATTCAGTAAACGCTTTAACCTGGTTAAGGTCATGGTGGATCCGGAGCCTTTGCCAGAAACACTTGGTGTGAGTTGGGAATACACCCTGGATGGGAAGCCAGTACATCACAAGGCGTCACTTTCGCACACTCATTTACACTTAGTGGAAATTTAACATAACCACTCCACCTATTAGCATGTTCTTGGAAAGTGGGAAGAAACCAGAGAACTTGGAGGAAACCCTCATGAACACAGGGAGAACATGCACACAAACTCTACACAGACACTAACCTGAGCTGAGGACCCCAAACCTGCACCACTGTTCCAACAATAATAATAATAATAATAATAATAATAATAATAATAATAATAACAACGTATTTCTCTGAGAAAATGTTAATTGAACTCTAAATTAAAAAAATCTTTCTTTAAAATCATCAGGGATCTCAGCTGAAGCTGCATATCGTGCATTTTAGCGTGCAGTGTAAAAGAGTGCATTGTCCCAGGCTGAGACAGATAGCTCCACTGGGTATATGCAGGAAGCAGAGCTGCTTCAGAACTCATGCATTCATGCTCTGGTGTCCCCAAAGTGATTTTTTCCCCCTCACAATCACTGATTTGCCTTTCTCACATCGTGTTGCTTAGAGTTTTGTTTATGTAAATAGCAATAATAACCATGGAAATTACCTGAATGACATTATGTTCTAATAACAGAGAACTGGAGAGAATCTATTAGCATGCCTAGCTTGTTTTTTCCCTTCAGCATCCTGTTAATGGTCACACAGATTTTTAAAGCTCAAACAACTTTGTACTGTTGTTCCTACGCTTTGAACTTTTCTGTGTTAGACAGAACGTCATAGTGATGCCCACACAGCATGCTATCACATTGTGTCCCCAGCAATAAACAGTTCAGGTCTTTTTCACCTGACTGAGATCTGCAGGAGAGTCTAGGCCACAGGAACTGATGTCAGTTTGATATTACAAACCAACATTGAAGAAACCACTCCAGTCTGGGGGGCTGTTTGGATTTTACGTGTCAGCAAGGCTGCAATGTCTCATACTCAAGTTGCAGATATTTGCTTTTCTGTTTTTTGTGTCTGTATATTCTAATAAGGAGCAAGGCCTTTCAGGTCATTCTGTTGGAAACAGTTCATATCTCAACCCATTTATTTACCCTGGCTCAGAACCCTTTCTCTTTTTGTGAAGTCCCTGAAACACCCCCCCCCGCCCCCCTCCCCACCCCCACCCATTTTATCCCTTTGCTCTGTTTATGTGGTCATTTATTGATGGTTACTTAAAGGTAAACAGTGATTAAATGTAACTGTCAAAGCATTCTTGTACAATTGTAATACATGTACTGTAAGTCTGTATACAATCACACAGCAACAGCTTAAATACTTGGACTGCTGCCAACAAAGCAGCAAGATACTTAACGCTTCATCTTATACTGTGCATGTTATAAAGACAAGGGCAGATAAATCAGTAGCCTGGGTGGCCTGGACAAGCTGAATTCATGCCTGTGTTTTTTATTCATAGTTCTTTGGACAACAACCAGACAAAGAAAATAAACCCTACTCCTTATTGACTTTCCCAAAACAAAACTTTTCATTTGGTTTGTGTTTTTAAAGAAATTGCACTTCATGGCGTGTGATGCACCTTGATGCTGAACTATAGCTCATGTTACAGGTTCTGAATCTCAAAACCGACTGCAATACTTTAGCTGATGTGTGATCCGGCTGACAGTGGAATGGTTTTAGTTGGTGGATTAATTAGCGTGCATGCATGACATGGAGACATGCATGTGAAAATACTGAGAATAATTATAATTCAAGGAGGCATGGTGGCTTAGTGTTTAGCACTGTTGCCCCGCACCTCTCGCCTCTGCCCTGTGTGTGCCGAGTTTGCATGTTCTCCCCGTGCTTTGGGGGTTTCCTCCGGGTACTCCAGTTTCTTCCCCCGGTCTAAAGAAACGTGTTGTAGGCTGATTGGCATTTCCAAATTGTCCGTAGTGTGTGTGTGTGTGTGTGTGTGTGTGTGTGATTGTGCCCTGCGATGGGTTGGCTCCAGGCTCCCTTGCGACCTTGAGGATAAGCTGCATGGAAAATAGCTGGATGGATAATTATTATTCAAATCCCAACAATGCCACAGTCATCCATGGCAGGAAAACAAGGGAGCAAAACTGGCCATGCCCTCTGGGTGGAAGGGATGGTATACTCTCTCTTGCCTGTCAATCACAGCAACACTAGGCAATTGTGGGTGTCTGTGAGCTCATGTATGTGGAAGAGGGCCGAAAGCTCTTTCCTCTGAGTGTGTTATTCTGCATGAGTAGCAATTTGAAAAGATGCAGTTGGCTGGCTTCAGGTGTCTCAGTGTTAGCCTTAACCCTTCCTGTGTGGTAGCTGTTGTATGAGGAGAGCTGGCCAGTCAGTAGGACTTGGTAAGTGACAATTAAAAAAAACAATGAGAATAATTATTAAAATGTGTTTTAGCAGTCTTTTTAGTCTTATTTAACAATTTAGTCCATTTTAAGTTAATAGCAGTAGTGATGTGTTTTAGGCAAATACGCTGAAAATGAAATGTTACTGTATGACTGTTTACTGTGCTATTACTTTACTATAATGGCTTTCCTCCAGGGTAAGTACACAGGAAACTGCTGCCAGTAGTGATTGCAGGCCCACAGGCTCCTTTTTTAAAAAAACGGTATTTACAACTGTTTAGACTGAGCCATATTCCAGCACTTAATCACCCGAGTTCTCATGACTGACCCTCTGTACGACTGCCATTCCATTTTCAGGGTCAAACAAAGCAGATGTTTTCAAACTAATAAATTACAGACTAACTATCAATTAGTTGTTAATGCATTTGTTTTAGAATTTTACAGTAAAATGCAGAATTGGCTTATTTGATGTTTTATATACATATTTAAAAAAAATCAAGATTGTGGAGGTTGAATTAATCAAGTTGTTGGTTAATTTTCTCTGATAGTAAATAAATCAATCATCTATAATGTTGGCCGATCACAGTAGTGTTGGCTGATTGCGGTAATGTTGGCTGATCGCAAAAGTGTTGGCTGATCACAGTGATATTGATTGATCGCAGTGATCTTGGCTGATCACAATAGTGTTAGCCGATCACAGTAATGTTAGGTGATTGCTGTAATGTTGGCTGATCGCAGTAGTGTTGGCTGATCACAGTAGTGTTGGCTGATCACAGTAATGTTAGGTGATTGCTGTAATGTTGGCTGATCGCAGTAGTGTTGGCTGATCACAGTAGTGTTGGCTGATC
>CM075014.1:6881229-6938035 GCA_037576675.1 Pangasius sanitwongsei | reverse complement strand
TGTTGGCTGATCGCAGTAGTGTTGGCTGATCACAGTAGTGTTGGCTGATCGCAACAGTGTTAGCTGATTGTAGTAATGTTGGCTTATCGTAGTAGTGTTGGCTGATTGCGGTAATGTTGGCTGATTGCAACAGTGTTAGCTGATTTCGGTAATGTTGGCTGATCGCAGCGATGTTCACTGATTGTAGTAATGTTGGCTGATCGCGGTAGTGTTGGCTGATCGTAGGAGTGTTGGCTGATCGCAGTAGTGTTGGCTGATCACAGTAGTGTTGGCTGATCGCAACAGTGTTAGCTGATTGTAGTAATGTTGGCTTATCGTAGTAGTGTTGGCTGATTGCGGTAATGTTGGCTGATTGCAACAGTGTTAGCTGATTTCGGTAATGTTGGCTGATCGCAGCGATGTTCACTGATTGTAGTAATGTTGGCTGATCGCGGTAGTGTTGGCTGATCGTAGGAGTGTTGGCTGATTGCAGTAGTGTTGGCTTATCGTAGTAGTGTTGGCTGATCTCGGTAGTGTTGTCCGGTTACGGTTAAGGCTACTATCGAGGAATGGATGTATAACATAACAGAGATTAGAAATGAACAGTTGCTGTACTCACATTTCTGCAATGTGGATCTCACTAGAATTTGATCCTGGATATAGCCCTGGTACTGAATGCTGTTTAAAAGTGATATAAGCTGTGGTATATGTGTCAACTGCTCAAAAATCCCATGGATACTGATCACAAGAATTTACATCCACTCTAATTGGAAATCAGAGCTGGAAAGCAGACAAAGCTACAGCTGCCTGGTGGCTTCAGGTGCTCATCAAGCATTTGCCTCATTAGCACAGTGCTATGAAGACTTGATACTGCTGTTCTTCTCTCAATGATCAGTGTGTACGTCAGACATTGTCCCAGATGTTGATGAATGCCTGTTCTTTTCACTAGGCTTCAGTTAGCCATACTAGTGCTAATTATCTGAGGGCCTCTTCAGAGATGAGATGGGTGCGTTCAGTTTCCTGACAGAAAACATGAGCTCACAATGGGCCTTCGTAGGAGTGTGTGCTTCACACTGAGCCCTCAAAGCGAGCTAAGGACAGTCCTGAGAACAGCATATGAGCTTCAGAGAGCTCTCGTACAGAAAATTCGACTGATCAGTAAGCCTGCTTGTTTGGCTCACACTGTGCCGTGAAGGGCTAGTGAGGTTAATGACAGGCTAACAAACGAAGGGGCCTGCCATTAGCATGATAGATCTATACACTGTGTAGAGAATGCAATGAGCTTGTCTATTAATATACCTTATTTCATCTGCGTTTTCGCAAATGAGGAAGACTAACCTCTGCAGGTTATACAGTTACATCTGTAGTTCGCTGCTTTATAGTATTTAGCCGATTTATTGCATTGCAGAAGGTTGAAATGTAATTTGGGACAGGACTTAGTGAAGCTGGTACTCAGCAAGTGCTCAACAAGCAGCAGGGCAATGGAACCCACAGTCTCAGGTAAGTAAATAACAGAGAACTGGATGATCAGCAGAAAAGCAGAGTCATGAAGGGTGATTTCACTGAAATGGCAGGGAAATGGAGCTTGTGTTAGTGTGTATATGGCTGTGAACATAAAGTGATTCAATATTCAAGATTTTATTTGCCACATACATAGTTATATAAGTATATATACTTATATATACAGTGTATAACTTGCAGTGAAATGAAAACCAGGCCTACTCCTCCTTAGACTGTGCATTAAAAATAAGAAATGAATAAGAAAAAAGAAATAAGTAGGGAAAAAAGACTAAGAATAGTGCAAAAAAGACAGACTGTGTACAGTAGAAGATGAAAGGATGGGGTTCTTTTTATAAGCCTGTTATAAGTTTCCTATCACCTCCTAAATACGTACTAGTAGGTGGATAGTTTCATGGTAAACTGTCCCTAGGTGTGAATGTGTGTGTGTGTGTGTGTGTGTGTGTGTGTGTGTGTGTGGTGCCCTGCGATGGAGTCTCATTCTGGGTGTGACCCCACCTTGCGCCCAGTGCTCCCGGATTCACTGTCACCCTGACCAGGATAAAGCGGTTACTGAAGATGAATGAATGAATGAATGAAGTAAAAATATAAAAGTCAAAGCTTTTCCATGACTCTCTCAGTCTCCAGACCTGATTGGAAGAAAGCAGAGATGGAGATTTGGGAGCAAATATTACAGCTGAGAGAATTTAAAAGCTTTTCTGCAGATACGAAGGTTTCAGAGGTGGTTATAAAGGCAAAGGGTGGCCATGCCAAGTTATGAGATTATAGGAATGAATATATCACCATATTATTAACATCTTAACATATCACCATTTGACCTTTTAATGTATGATAACATAAATTATGAACATCTGCCAACCCTAGCACATTAAATATTTTGGTATAAATATGTAATTCATTTTTTCTAAGTGACTATAATTCATAAGACATTAAAATATAGTTCATAGAATATACAACCCAAAAGCAATAGGTGCTTTTGTATTTGAAGCAGAACGGCTGTTTTTCCTCATAATGTTATCCAGTAGCGCCACCTTCTGGTCTAAACTCTGAATTACTAAAGGTTTGAATTAACAGAAAGACTGCTGAGACATGATTGCAGATTATTCACATGATATATGCCTATCCTATAGCCTATACTATTTTAAGGAATAGTTAAATTGTTTTTTTTTTTTAAAGTCAAATGTCCAGATTTATTACAGTTAAATCAGCCCTTACAGAAACTCTCATTTATATTTTATGGTTTTATTAAAGCCATGGACCCTAATGACTGTGCAGTTTGTCTACTATTTTCTAATAGCTGTTAGACTAATAAGTAGTGGGCTTTGCTCTATGAAATGCATAAGATGTGGCACAAAGGATAACATTGCCACCTCACAGCTCCAGGGTTTCCGTTTCTATCCTGAGCTCTGTGCATGTTCTCCCCGTGCCTCGCTGGGTTTCCTCCAGGTTTTCCGGTTTCCTCCACTTCCCAGAAACATGCAGGTAGGTGAATTGACTACATAAATTTCTCTGAGGTGTGAACGAGAGTGTGAATAGCCAGTGGTCCTGGGATTGGCTTCAGATCCACCATGACCCTGACCACGATAGAGCATTAAATAAAGATGAATGAATGTATGAATGAGATGTTTGAGACTCGGGACAGCATTTATACCCAATGATAAGTCTGGCGTTCCTTAGTCGGAATAATAAAAGATAGCTTTTTTGTCACATATGCATGTGGAATTCTTTTCTCTGCACATACTAGTTTTATAACAATGCCGGGGGAGCACACAAGGGTTAAAGACCTTGCACCAGACCCCCAGAGTGACAGTTTGCAGTGTCACGGTTTGAACTCACAACCTTCTGATCAGTAACCCAGAGCCTTATCCACTGTAGACCTATCCCTTTTAATGGCTCAGGTCATTAAACTCTAAAAAACACTGAAACCAATAACCCTGGAATGAAGAGTAATAATATTTTAATAGCATTACTATTACAATCATCTGTCTTCAATTCAACAGTTCACCTAATCCTACTTTATATTAATGTCTCTAATATCTCTGCAGTTACATCAACAATTATGCATGCAGCTATAATGTAACTACTGAGAGTGTATGTATTTTTTTTTTAGATCACATCAGTACAGCTCACAAAAACATGTGCAGTAGCATCTGTAAATTTTCTAAGTAAACAAGTGTATCCTGGTAAAATAATGCATGGATATGTGTAATTACCTACATTATGAGGGATTCATCTGATTAAACTAATTTTGTTGTGTTAACATATTATAAGCACAAATTTTGTACAGTACAAAATTACACTTTAGAATAAGTAGTTCCTGTGTCGTTAGAATGTAGGTACCGTCAAATTATTGATGTGAATCCTGAAAATGTTATCGGTTTATCTACAGTACACAGAATCGTTTGTTAAAATTATTCAAATAGCCTATGACACAATTAAATACTTTATAATACAACGTTCCAGAGCTGCGGTGAGTCCCCCTGACACCCCTGTAATAGAAACTCACAGTCAGTGCTGTGTCATTTCAGTACTGGGGGAAATTTGTGCGTATACGTCATATGCCAGTCTAGACACATCAATAACCATTACCATCTAAATTTTAGGCATGAAAGAAATCTGATTGTATGGTGATAGGCAAGAGCATTTATTTCTTCTCTAATTGGGTGGGAAGCTGGTGAGTAATAGTAGCTGATTTATTTTTGTTAGAGTTTGTATTGTTACCCAGTTGAGAAGTTAGCAAGAGAAATCATGATGATGAATGATTCTGCGTATTTCTGTATAATAAGCTCAATTATATCAGGTGGGAGTGAGTCATACAGAACACCTGTTCACCTACATATTTAGGGAAAGAAGCCTTTATTTGTCGCATACACATTACAGCAGAGTGAAATTCGTATATTCACACATCCCAGCTTGGTAGGAAGCTGGGGTCAAAGCAGGGTAAGCCATGATACAGCATGGAGCAGAGAGGGTTAAGGGCCTTATTCAAGGGCCCAACAGTGGCAGTATGGCTGATCAGCAACCCAGAGCCTTAACCCTTGAGCCACCTCTGGCTAGCATGCTAACATGTCACTCATGCCTGGTGTGTTTATCAGGCTAAAGAACAAATACATAGATTAGATGATAAAACACACAGAAAACACAGACTGGTAATAAAAATATACACACCAAACATTCCCTTTACCATATTTAAGCTAAAGCTACAGAGCTGGCTCACATGTATTGGCCTCAGAGATGCAGCATCCTGTGAGATTAGAGCTGAACAACCTGCTGGTCAACAGTAACCCTGACAGTCACACTGATGTGAACAATAAAGTTCTTGTATTTTTCACAGTGCTTCTGAAACAGCAGTAGTTGGTTATATCCTTAGAGTCACAAATAATTGAGCTGCATCCCAAACTGTATACTAGTTTGTCAGTACACCGTAAGTGTCATGAGTATAATATATTATACTGCTTACTATAGCGTGTGTTTGTGCTGTTCACAGCCCTGAATTCTCTTTAAATGTGTACTCTGAGATTAAGCTGTGCACTGGAGAATGACGCCATACAGCCCACTCTGGTAAATATGTTTCCAAAACAGCTAGTAATAGCATTTACAAAAATGAGCATTGCATATTTTGTGCTATAAAGAGGAAGTTGCTATAAAAAGGAAGTTCAGAATCTTTTTTTTTTTTTTTTGCATGAGAGACCAAATAAGTAATCTTATTCCATGTCATGTACTTATACATAATTTCCATTGTGGGAAGTATTTACTATACACAGCCGTTTAACCCTCTTACCAAATTTTATTTATTCATTCATTCATCTTCAGTAACCGCTTTATCCTGGTCAGAGTGGATCTGGAGTATACCCCAGGAACACTGGATGTAGGGCAGGAATACACCCTGGATTGGGACGCCAGTACATCGCAAGGCACCACGCACACATATAGTCACACCTAAGGGCAATTTAGTGAAGCCAATCCACCCACATGCGTGTTATTGAGAGGTGGAAGGAGAACGTGACCAAATTTGTTATTATTAAGAGTGAAAATTTTATAGTTGCAAAGTAGGACTGCTAATCTCACTTTGTCCCATTTAAATTAGCTAATATAAAAAATATTAACAAAATATTTATTAAATATTTTTAAATTATAACACTTATTATCTTATTCATGGTAAGATCCCCATGTTATGCAGTTTAGATTAGTACTTACATTGCTCCTTTCATCTATATTTTATACATTAATGTCCTTAGACTTTCAACCCTGTTGCTCTTTGTAAACATTTGACCCCATTTTTGTTGAAAATAATAATAGTAAATTTTCTAATAATAATACCAAGATTTAGTTATATTTATTCATTTTTATTCATTCGGGTTTTTTTCTGTCGTTGTTTTATTTTGTTTTCTAAATATCAATTTGTATTTAGGTCAGATAATAAAGTCTTTAGAGTAATATATAAAACATGAGGGGAAAACATGTTTAGAATTTTGAAATCAGTTTTAGAATAAGATTTCATTATACTGTATACGTCTTGCTAGAAAGCGATGAATACACTTTTAATTAAAGAACTTAAATGCTGATCAGATCTGTCTCTAAATGCAATTAAGCAACCCTTCTTACTGATAATTTGCTGAAAATTAAAAAAAAGGTGATTCTTGAAGAGTCCTATGATTCATTTGTGGAATGTGCCAACTTGCAATATAATGCCAAATCAGTCAGTATCAATCACCCTAATGAGTAACAGTACAGCAACAGAAAACACACCTACAGGTGTTGTAAGGAGCTTGAATTCATAGCAATTCACCTTTTATTTTCTCATTGCTTATTTCAAAGTTCATCAAAGACAGTGGGAACAAAATCTTTTTTGTCATTACTTTCCTCTGGGTTCTCTGGTTTCCTCCGACTTCTCAAAAACATCCCAGCAGGTGGATTGCTGACTCTAAATTGTCCCTAGGTGTGAATGTGACTGTTTAGTGTGTTTGCATGGTGTCCTGTGGTTCAGGGTGTATTCAAGTCAAGTCAAGTGTGTTTTTATTGTCATTCCTCTATATAGCTTGTATACATTGGAAAAAAAATGTTGTTTCTCCAAGACCATGGTGCAACACAGAACAGTACACAAGACTACATAAAGTGCAATACACAGAAGTGTGAGACGAATGCAGGACAATAAATTCACAGAACAGGACAATAAATACACAGGACAATTCCCACCTCACATAGAGTTTTCCTGGGATAGACTCTGGATTCACTGCACTCCTGACCACAATGAAGCGCTATGAATAAAGAGGAATGAATAAACGAACAAACGGCACCTTTACTATCTCCTTTTGTTTCACTTCACCTCCCACTCCTCAGTAATGGACCAAATGAACAGGGTATGCATGGCACCCTTATGCCTTCGTGAGCAGCAGATAAGCTCACAGGCTTTGTGCATCAAGGTTATTCACGGTGACTGTCCCATTAACCTGATTGCTCCCTCAGCAGTGCTTATCACATCGAGTCTAGAGCTTAGTTTTAATGCATGCATTCTGATAACACTGGAAGATTTTGCAATTTCAGGACTGAAGGTCGACTTGTCCTTTTGTCTGAAACAACATATAGGCACACTAAATAGTCCTGAGGCCAGACCAATAAACTCAATATCAGTTTAATCAGTTTGATTTAAAGCAGTGGTTCTCAAATGTTTTTATAGTCAGGGACCCCTTAAAAATCATGGCCCCCCTCAGTAGGTAGGTAGGTAGGTAGATAGAGCACTTTATTGATCCCTGAGTGAAATTGTTTTGTTGCAGCAGTATGATAAACAAAAAAATTACAAGGACACAGACTATGCACAGAGAACTCAAACTAGAAAAGTAAGTAAAGTGTTGTGTGCAGATGATGACCATAAGATGACTGTCATTAGAATGTGTCAGAATGTGAAAAAATTCCCATTCACAGAATATTTGAAATGAATTTCCAACAAATTGCATTACTCATGTGTGCACATATCTTTTTCCATTTAACCATTAACTTCCATAAAAATCTTCATAAATTTTAGGCACATTGTTTAAATGTGTGCAATAATATTTTGGCTATTAGTTATCCCCCCCCCCCCAAGAATTTTCCACCCAAAGGACTCTTTGGAATTTTTAAATTTAAATTTAATTTCCTGACATTATTTGTTAATATCTTTAATAAATCTTAATACCATTGATACTGATGGGTTGTGGTTTCTACCACTGTAAGAACATTTGGAAATTGTACACCCCCTGGCTATGTTTCGTGGACCTCTGGGGGGGTCTTTGGACCCCACTTTGAGAATCATAGATTTAAAGAACAAAACAAATGAAATAATGAACGGGATTTTGAGTGTTGCACTTTATGAGAAGGACTGACCAACCTAACTGAAGCAGTGAGGTGATGCTTAGATCGGTGTTTCCCCAATCCAGAACTCTACTTTTTTTTTTTTAGAATTTTTTTTTTAATGGTTCTTAGTTCGCAAAAATGTTTTCCTTTAGTTTCCCCAGGTTTCCCTTTCTAACAGGGAAACACTGTTGTAGAGTTTTATAACCTTTAAGGATTCCTCTAAAGGGGCAAACGAAGAAGCCTTAAGGGTGGTAAGAGTGTGGCTATGTGCTAAAGTTCCTGTAAGAAACTGCTAAAATGACATATTGGATTGTGACACTATGGACTATGGACATAATGAAATAAAACTAAGACAGTGACTAAAACTTGATTTACTTTGCTGGTATATCTAGCTGACTTTAATATTTTTATGGTGACATCTACTGGTTACTTCACAAAAGAGAAAATCTGGATGTTAAGTAAGATGTTATTGTGTATATCAGTTAATGCTTTATTATTATTATTATTATTATTATTATTATTATTATTATTATTATTATTATTGCCATTACTGGAGAAAATGTTCAGATAATACAGTATACAGAAGTAACGTACCATAAAAGCCACTGTGTTGTTTTAGGGAGGAAGATCATAATAGTGATAGTGAATGATGTTAATTTCATCTAATTTCATCTAATCCATTTTTCAGGAGTTACTCACCACATGGGTACTGTGTATCGCACATCGCAAATCGTTTAAGCCATTTTATTCATACAAGATTAATAGGGCAAAATCAAGAATACATACATATTATTACAATCCAACTACAATTAGTTGTCAAAAGCTATTCACTAACAGGATGCTGTCATTCAGCTTGTTTTGGTAATCTAAGACTGATTGCTCAGTTGTTTTATAGCTTTTTTTGGGCCAGGAGGAAGGCAATCACTGTTCCTATAAGGAGTAATCATCCTTGTATGAGTTCATGGATCATGTACTCTTAACACTATAAATATGAATATCTAATCTTGAAACATGCCACTGAATGCATTATTGGAAGCAGCTCAAAACATAATGAAAGGTTATAGATGTTTTTTTCCCCCCATAAAGGCCTTTCAGTAAGTGTATTATGTAACTTGGTCAAATGGCATTAAATGAGAGACACACCCATTCGCATATGCCTGAGCAGTGAAGCATTCAGTGATGGGATACACAGCGTCGGCGGCATGACCTGCCAACACAGATTCAATCCTAATTACATGAAGAGTGAAATGAAGTGATTTATGCCACCGCACCCCAGGCAGCCGGGAACACGAGTCGTAACCTGTTAAGTCGCAGTTTCACATCCTGACACTGTATGATTCATTGGGTCTTTAAAATGACAAATGTGAAAGAATCAATCCATAGGTCAACACCCCCAGTAGATGTTAACAAATATTATAAAAAGAAACACCAAATTCACTTTTCTCAGTGTCAACAGAATATTACATAAAATAAGGCGGTTTACATTAATAGGCATTTTTGGTATAAAAGTGAGACATTCCTGTGGCTGTGCTGTGAAAAGGAATTGCCTCGTACATGGAGCTGTGAGTATATCTGTACTTTGTGGTTTGTTTAACTGCTGTGGGAACCTGATGGAGTCCATACAAGATACCCGCAGCCTGCCTACCAACACAGCCCTCAAACCCACAGCTGTGAGCCTTCAGGGTCTAATAAATCATGTATTTAGAGAGCGCAGAGCTATAGTGTTTCATGGATTCTGTCTTAAGTTTTCTGTTTGGATAGTGTGTTTAAGTGATATTGGAGCAGGCCATACCACTGGGGAGATGAACATCTGCTAGATTTTTGGACAATTTAGGAATTTAATTTGGAGCTTGGATTGTGTTGGCCTCTTCTTATCATCATCATCCATTTCAATCAGATTATGACAAAAAACAAGTGAATCCAGTTCTAGGAAGAAAAAAAAATCAAGGACTTGATGTGACAGTCCTGGGTTTTGAACTTATAACCTTCTGCTACCATCCTATAGGCTTACGATCATATCTATTAAAGCGGTTAACAGTGATGTGAGGCTTTTGAGTGATGCAGAGGGCAAAATGAGGAGGGGGAGGGTGGAGCATGGAGCTAAAGAGTGCTATTTATTCCAACAACCATTCAGTATTGTGGAGTAAGCAAAGACAGAAAGGCTCAGATGGTGCCGCGGCCTCCTCAGATGTCCGGCCAAGCCAATATGAAAGAGAACAAA
Source organism: Pangasius sanitwongsei (assembly GCA_037576675.1). NCBI lineage: Eukaryota > Metazoa > Chordata > Actinopteri > Siluriformes > Pangasiidae > Pangasius > Pangasius sanitwongsei. The sequence goes on along the minus strand of CM075014.1, from coordinate 6,927,987 downwards.
CTAACAACACTCTCATTAAGTCATGACATTTCCAGCAGGCCTCGTTCAATGCCATTTCTGTTATATTCAACTGTAGACAAGGACCTTCTTCCCCTTTCATTCTGCTCTCTTTTCTGTTCAAATCAATTTTTAAAAAAAAGGCTGGGGATGTGACACCACGGCCACACTGAAAGTTTTTAGAAATCCAAATCTTTGAAAGTGACCCTCTTTAAAAGGTACGGGAACCTTGAGAAAGGGCCGGCAGTGTACCTTAGCTCTCTGTGCCTCTATCTACTCCACGCTCAAAGGGAGGCATGATAAAAGCTGGCATTGTGATGTACAGTGTGGGAAAACACTTCACGTCCGGTGCTGCTGAATGAGCAGCTTGTAAAAGAGCCGGACTGTGACTCACTATGTTTTTTTTTTTTCCATTTCCGCTTGCTAGCTCGCTTCAAACAGATGGCTTTACCTGCACATACATATGAGTGGGTAGCAGAAAAACAAATCAGTCCAGTTGGAGACCAGCTTTGAAAATATTTGAAACAAAAAAAGGACAGTCCTAATATAAGCTAATAAGAGGAATGATGTCGTTTTCATTTCCAGCGAACCACAAGCCATAATACACACCAACACAAGACAAATAATAGTCCAGGCTTGAAACATGTGTCTAACAGAGCTTGACCTAATTATCAGGAGAGCTTTCCAAAACAAACTCAATAACCAAAGTGAAGCTCATGCACAGGGTCACCTGAAAATCCGACAAAATGATGGTAAATCATTTCCCTCATTCCCGCAGTCCCTAATAAAGAACAGGGAATTTTTTTGGGGGCCAAACAGACGCCTGGATGAAAGGCGAGGTAATAACAAAGAATAAGTGTTTTTGGCTGCTTGACTTTTTTTCCATGAATTTGAGGGAGTGAACAGAGAACGCTTTCCAGACCACATGCATCAGATCCGAGAGCCAAAGCCCAAGCCCTTAAGGGGAATTACTCAAATAACAGTAATTGCACACTGTTTTTTTTCCTGAGTCCACATATGAGCATTTTATTCAAATTGTTCCACATGTTTACGTCTAATAATGCTGTCAATAACAAGTGTATAGTGAACAATGCCTTACAGCGTGAATGCTGCATGCTGTGTTTAATATCCTACTGCTACATTCATGCTGGCAGCCTGCAGTGAAGTGGAATGACATAACTCTGCAGAATGGTCCATGTACTGATAGATCACATACAGAATATGTAATACTTAAAATGATTTAGATGACTGTATGACAGCAAGAAAAGTTTGGATAATTCAGTGCTATGTTTTAGATAATATGACAGTAGACAGGAAAATGAGGCAGCTCTGAGACTGTGCAGTGTGTGTGTGTGTGTGTGTGTGTGTGTGTATGGGGGGGGCATGTTTTTATATCTTGGAGGGGACCAAATGTCCCCACAGGGACAGGAATATCTGACATCTGTTGATATTGTGGCTGGTCCCCATGAGGAAAACTGAAGCTTTTATTTTAAAAAACTAAATGTTTCCTTTTGGTTACTGAGGTTATGGTTAGGATTAGATTGAGGTGTAATTAACTACATTAATAATTATGTCAATGGAAGGTTCTCACAAGGATAGTAAGTCAACTGTGTCTGTGTGTATATAGAGTGTGTGTGTGTGTATGTGTGTGAACAGTCTATAATACCCTTTATGACCGGTGACTCTAATTTCACGATGTTCTCCGTTGGGACGTCCCTGACTGACGAAAAGCTGCATTTAGAGGGTTTTGGGATAATGTTTCAAAAGCAGAAGTGGGGTGTGACGTTATTTATGCTTCCAGAATACCACAATCCATTCCGACACATTTCCCAGTCTCAAGTTTCCTTGCAGTCCATCCCAGTACTGTGCTACAGTGCCTTTGTTTCAGTGTTTTAGATTATGAGAAGCCCCATCTCCTCCCTCCACCCAGCAGCCCTTTGGGAGTCCTCATGATTGGTTCCATATGTCAGTCCACATTACTGCATGGAAAACTTTACAACAACAGCACATTTTTCTTTTACAGATCGTCGGATACACTTTATAAGGATTGTGCAGCTTGTAAGGAGGGGAAACATTGTTTTTATCCGGTGCGATCAGCCTGCTACAGTCTGTGAACCTGTATTAGAAGCAGCTTTCATTCCCACGTTACATTGCAGTGTTTGACTTTTAAATGTCACTCGCACCCCATTTGTAGTTTCATATCATTTCTGAAGTGGAACCAGATGGTGGAATGTTGTACTGAAGACAGTTCAATAGCTCTATTTAACATTTTATCATTCAGTCTATTAGCTTTCTAAACTTTGAGGTTACACATATGAGTGCTTATTATATGACTGATATGAATAAAGAAAATAATATATAAGCCTAAATACTTTTAGTGCGTGTGTGTGTGTGTGTGTGTGTGTGTATTTGTATGTGTGTGTGTGAGTGTGTCCAAAGGAGCTGGTTGATCCAGTCAGATTTAATTCAAGGGTAAGTTTACAACAGATTCATTGCCAACACCTTGAGTCAACACTGGTGATTGAATTATCAAACTGTTTATCAGTTTGGCAGGTATTCGGACCAACCATCCCACACCATTCTGATCTCAAATCTCAAACGCAAACCCTGAGATAGGAGGAGAGGGGAACGAGAGAGATACACACACTACATATAGCATAAAAAAGTATGAACTGATATTTTCCATTTTTCCTTGATGACTCAACTGTTAAAAGCATTAGGTACAGAGTGTGGGATGCTGAAGTGGAGGAGCCTACATCCAGACAAAATTATTGAGCAGAAAATGGAGCAACAGAGGAAAGAGGAAGCATACACAAACTGAAACACTTGTACTTCACAGGAAATTCTTCTGAAAAGAAGAAGAAGAAGAAATTTACTTAATTTACCATAAATGAGAATTTATTTGAAGAGTACACTGGAATCAAACCCTGTAGTACACTGAAGCCAGCATAATATATGTGGCATTCATGTGTTGTGGTGCACTTAACTGAAGGGTAAATGATCACATTCTAAGCATTTAAAAGTGCATTTTTACTTAATCAGTCCTTTCCGAAATGCTACTGGAATGTCTACATATTGTTTTGCATACATCAGACATTCACCTTTGTAAGTGAGGTTTCCTTCTGATGACTCTTCCATGCAGATCATGTTTGTGCAAGCAACTCTATGCACAAACAATAGCAGAATCATTACGAGACTGTTTGGAAATAACGCTGAACGGCAGAGTTCTCCACAGCTAGCCTAACAGGTAAAGGTGACGCTATAACAGCAGAGACAAAAGGCGCTTCAGTCATCTTCTCAAGTTAATTTATAAGTTTCATTAGCAGACCATGTGATCGAAACATTTGAAACAGACTGTACAGGTACACGAGATATGATTCAAATTTCTTCCTGAAAACAAATGCACCAGAAGATATAATAAATGTGCGTGACACCTTTCATCCAGCTGAAGTGAAATATGAACACAAGTGATCACTGGAGACACATACAAAATGCCAGTTGTAAACAGCTATGCGTTTCAGCCATCCACTTGTGATCAGATCACTTTAGACAGACGTTAATACCAAGTGTGAACAGGGCCTGAGTGTCATATGGGGGTTTTGCTTTGCCTTTCTGACCAGTGTATGGGCAGTTCTATCTGACAATTTTCTTGGTCCTGCAATTTGAACTACTGACCTTGGAAAATTAAATTAGTGCACAAACCTGTTATGTAAATATCAGTCTGTGCATGTTAAATACACAGTGCAAGTCTGCCAAATGCCATAAATGTAAATGCAAATATACTGCAGTTATCTGTGTCTTCTTGCAACTTGACTGTAATCACTTTGTCAGTAAGTTTACTGCAGACATTTAGTATGACAAACAAACAAACAAATAAATAAATAAATTCTGTGCAATTACAAACTAGAATGTACTAGTTTATTTTTCTGTTAATATTTGTTAGCCCGTGAACAAGTGAGAGTGCAGTAAATATGCAGTGCTCTCATATGCAGACGTCTTTCACAGTTAATAACAGACTGTGACTGAAATGACGCACGACATGCCATCAGATCCTTTTGGAATTTTTCCTCAGTACACTGACTGCAGTATCACTTCAGCCTACTAACAAATCTGTTTGTAAATTTGGCATGGAATTTGATGCATTAGACAGAGATTATTTCCTTTGCCTGTATCAAATGGTGCAGAATGACTCTCTGGGTGTGCGCACTGATATAGCAGAGGCAATAATACGAATCGGACATGATCTGAATGCAGCTGCGTTCAATAACACGGAATACAATTTACCCATCCACAGCATTCAGTATCCTGTGATCGGTGTGTGAAATCAAAACACATTTTTGTCTAACAGACAGTAAGGCTCCTCAGTTCCTGCAACAGAGTATTAACCCACAGATTAACACACTTATTAACACAGGTGCTTTTAAAGAATAAAATTTAGTGAATCTAAATATTTGTACTAGCCATCATGCATAGCAATATTCAGCAAAGATTAAATGATCACAGTGGTACTCTAATTCTTATACAGTTGACCTGAAATTAATAGTCTGTTAAATTAGAACGTGAACAAAATAGAAGGACCTAAAATGACTACAGATAGAAGACAAGGTGTGCCAGTTTAGGTTTTTTCTTCTTCTGCACCAAGGTGAGCCAAATCTAATCTGTTTGTATATTGTTAGCAAATTTGCTGCATTAAAGAGAGGACAAGGTGTCAGAGACTAGAGACTATTAATATTATTTTGCCTGCAAGTGGTGCACATTGACTCTCTGGCTCTGCCCTTGACCAAGAACTCACACTTATTCTCTACCACACTGAGTTATCAAGGGGAGCTACAGTATAAGGGGATTTGGCATGCAGTCAAAAACATTTTGTGTTTTACATAACAGCTTCTATGTTCTGCTTCTTTGCACAGGAAATATAGCAACCTCTTACACCATTCTACCACTTCCAGGTAGAGCAGCTATATTTATACACATACTGCTGTACCTTTCTGTTTATCTTCTCTACGAGGACTTTCGTTTCCCTTCCAGGTTGTTTTGCTTCTTCTACCAGAAAGCCATTTGGTTTTATTCTTAGTTCAGCATGAGTTCATACACCACATTCTCCTTTTCCTATGCTAGGCTCAGATTGGTGTCTGACTTGGACAATGAGCTCATGAAGATTGAGGTCATGTTCCCAAGGAAAGACCCCTCCATCTCTGAGTTAATAGTCCAGCTCTATAAACACTAACCTCTACAGTGTATGACATGCACACGTGGGCACAGTGAGGCAGTGGTCAGAAAGAACAGAAAGTGTTGACTTTTAGGATATCCCAAGGTTAGGGGATCTGGCTTACTACTGTGCCCAGCTGCACAGACTCCCTGCATATGCAACATCTGGATAAATACGTTATGAACTGCACTCATTCAGGACAGAAGTGATGCTGGAACACGCCACAGTCAAACACGCCAGTGTGTCTTAAAAAGGGGTTTTAGAACACAAATCTGATAACTTTAACTAACAGGCCGTACTAATAATAATAATAGATGAGGAGTGTGATTGGCTGCTGCTGTGATGTGCCACATCACAAAATGCAAAATATGCAAGCAATGTCTAGCAATATATACAATTACAATGTAATATTTAAATATAATTTAACAAGACTGATCACTTCACTGATAGAAGACAATGGATGTATTTCATCTGATTTACAGCTTTCACAATGCCTCTTCAAAGTCAGTCTTATCACATATTTTAGCACAAAAGACAACATAAAGGCAACATTTATAATTTTTATGAGAAGGGGAAAACCAAAAAAAGCCATTTTCACTATGAATGTCATATTCCCTGGGCCTCAAATGCTCCTTGATAGATTTACTGGCCTTGTTAAAGTCTTGGCTATTTTTGTGCAAAATACATCTGGCATTCCCCATGAGCTTATTTTTCCTGCCTGGCGGTTTTCCTGTGGTTCTGCGAGTCAATACTCGCTGAATGCCTTCCACTCCGCGCAGGCTCTTCATTAGAAAACATACTTTTGCTCTTGCATGAGCCAAGCCATCGTGGTGAAGTTGCACTTTTACTGGCATGGCTAAATCCGGCTGATAGGTGGCTTTTAATAACAGTCTGAGTATGGGATTTTGACGCTCTTGAAAAAAAAATTGTGTCTGCTCTAAAAATCTTGATGGCAGCAGCTGTTCTGTATCATTTTTATCCACAAATAGTTGCAGGAGTGTTCAGCTAAACAAAGCTCTTTGGAAAGCGCATTGCAGTGTACTTGAGGAGCTAAAGTTGCCTCATTTTCTCCACGTCTGGAGGAATTAACACTGAATAAAGACAATTGGGAAATGAAATTATATAGCATAGAATGCAGCACTGCTGATGAATAGTCGGTGCAGTATTGCACAAGCCAGCAAATTATGAGAGCACAGCTGCTGAGTGCAGGCCTAATGCGAGCAGCTGGGCCATCAGGCAAACACAATAGTGTGTCACAATCTGTGTGTCTACAACAACTGCATTCTATACTGGACCCATGTTGGACAAATAGCTAACTAGCAAAGGCCAAATCCACTGGGGCCTTCAGGAGTTCTGCTTCACACACTAACGTTGACCTCATTCCAGCCAGTGCAGTACATCACAGCTTCTTAACTTTATTCTGCCACAATTCGATGAGTTCTGTAAATTTTAATGATTACATTGTAAGCATAGTAATGTAATAAAATTCAGTTGCTTTTCACAAAGCACACTGTGGTTGTTTTGAATGTTTTCATCCAACTTTTTTCTTCCCACCAGCCTCCACAAACATGCTGATACAATCATACCGCAGTTAATGAATGACTTCACTGGCTAAAATTATGCTGCTTTTGGACTTGCCTTGTCTGTTTTCCCCCAGAGGCCATGTAGTGTGATGTTTCCAAGCTGATGTCTGCAGTTCTGCAATCTGTAATGTCCTGTCTCAGCCTGTAGATGTCACTGCAACTCAATCTCTTGGCAGGTTTTGTTTAAAATTGCCTAGGGTAGTGGACTGATTCTTATCTTCAGCTTTCACACTCCACAATTCTTTATTCACTACTGAAAGCAGATTAAACCTTTCACAGTATTTACCATCCTTACAATGTAATATTATTATTATTATTATTATTATTATTATTAGTAGTAGTAGTAGTAGTAGTATTAGTAGCAGTAGTAGTATTAGTAGCAGTAGTAGTAGTTTTTTCTTTTTCTCATTCTTCTACTTATTATTATTATTCAACGATTCAGAGTGAACGTGAGTGAATAAGACTGCTGCCACAAGATTATTCAGCGCTTGCTCCCACTAGGTTTAATCATTCCACATTGATTCATAGATTATTACTGACACAATATTTTTATCCCATTTTTAAGGGATTTTTTTGGATTGGCCTTCTTCCCCCCCACAATGATACAAATTAAATTAATGTCCACATAAACTAGCCTATATGCACTATATGACCTAAAGTTTGTGGACACCTGACCATCATACCCAAATGTGTTTTTTCCCCCAAACTGTTTCCCCAAAAAGGTTTAAACACAGTTGTATAGTATGTCTTTGTATGATGTAGCATTACAGTTTCCCTTCACTGGAACTAAGAGGCCCAAATCTTTTCCAGCATGACAGTGCCCCTGTGTACAAAGAGAGCTCCATGAAGACATGGTTTGTTAAGGTTGGTGTGGAGGAACTCGAGTGTCCTACACAGATTCCTGATCTCAACCCCACTGAACACCTTTGGGATGAACTGGAACACCAACTATGTACCAGACCTCTTCACCTGACATCGGTGCTGATCTCATTAATGCTCTTGTGGCTGAATGAGAACAAATCCCCAGAGCCACGCTCCAAAATTGTTCAGCAAGCACATGAATGTGATTGGTCAGGTGTCCATATAATTTTGGCCATGTAATGTAGCAAGTAAAGGAGAGATCTGATGTGTCTACATCGTAAAGCATCTTTTTTTCAAAGAGAAGAAAATGTATTAATTGCAGTGATACAATGATACAGGCTGAAGAGTTCAGTGAGTTATTACTAAGAAAATAAGCAAAATATGACAAGAAGAAAAGAATGGTGAGAGAAACTGTGGTCATAAAGTGTCTAATAGAGACAGAGTTTACACACAGCTTGTGTGTGTAAGAGATATGCCTACTGCAGGGGTGTGGAGAACAAGGACATTTCTTTTTTTTTTTTTTTGAGTTCACATTATGGAACATTATGGAACAAAACAATACACAAATGCTATTAAATGAAAAAATCCTCCCTGAGTGACTTGCATATTAATCTTTATAATTAACATGGAATCTAAAACGTACTTTCTAATGAAATTCTGAATGTCCTATTTTTAAAGTTCATACGTTGGCTAATGGTTTTCTACATCACCCACCTGCTAATGGTGGCACCAATGGGAATTTATCTGTACATAAAAAGACAGATGCAGCAGTGCTTTAGTGCTTTAGTCTATCCAGCTCACTGACCTCGTCATCTGTATACTCGGCTCTAACAGATCATCTTCCAAAGTCTTGTTGATCGGTAATTAGCTGAGGCGTGTCTCTGCTGTAGCTTAGTGCAACTCTGAAAAATTTATCATAAAAAAAAGTCAGAATGCAGTATGAAACTAATTTTCATCATCTGGAACATATTTTGAATTGTGCTCATTTTTGTGTGCAAATGAAACGAAAACAGGCTAGTGTTGATCAGTGTCTCGTTAGCGTTAGCGTGATAGGTGATTGACAATGCTAAACTATTTAGCTATCATTTCAGATTTCAAGATGGTAGCAAGCGTCGCTCAGTTGTAACAGTGCTGTTTAGTTACATAAAGCACAAAAGAGATTCCACTTACTTGAAAAAAAAAAAAATGGCTTCCTTCCTGGAAATTTTTTGTGGCCCAGGCACGAGCTGTTATTCAAGCGATTGACATATTCGTGTGTCATGGTGTGCCTATGTATGCAGCCATTTAAGAATAAGCTTTAGCAAAGAAAGTGCTTTCATCTGTCCCCAGCCATTATGTCCCATTTTGTTTTGATTTAATTTTATATATCCTCTGATATTAGCATGAAAATGACGCTGCTTTAGTATGAACAGTTTACAGACTTTAAATGTAAATTATGTGTAAAAAAAAAAAAAGAAGAAAAAAATGGAATATTTTATTTATACAAAAAAAAAAAAAAAAAGTGAAAAATGTTTCACCCAACGCTCTCCTCCTCTTGGTGTCTGGAGGAGATTTATAATGTCACTAGCGTGTGCTTGCTGGTTTCAGTTCATTCACGCTCGCTACAATTCTTTTACATGCTTGGCTAATCAGTTTGTCTTCTAACTTAACACGTTATGGTCACAGCTTACATAATTCTGAAACAACAATGCTGGGCCTCTGGAGTAACTCACACACAGACAGGCAGCCTGTAATTAAGCTGTTGAACTTTTGACTAGAATTAAATCAACCACTAGAGGGTGCATTGAAAGCTAGGGAAACATTTTTCTAGAGTGTTTTGCATTTTAATGACGAGTCTCTGTTTCAAGGTTGGCATGCTCGAAATATTAAATGCATTATTAAAAGACTTTTACACTTAAATTCATCATACTTGCTGTGACCTGGCCACATGCCTCTTATTAAAACATGCTACATGTGATATTACGAACCAGAAGTACCAGTTTGCCATGGTGTGATCTAAACAAGACACAATATATTGTTTAATTAAGAAAAGCAGAAAAAAAAATAACACTCAGCAGGACAATTACAATATTTAACAACCTAAGGTAACAAATTTGGAAAAGTGTGAACACATAGTTAATATCTCTGTAATTTGCTTAGGGCCTCCTGGAATGAGCATTTCATGAGCAATAATAAGGGCATTTAAAATCAGCATAATGTTTACCCAGTGTAGTGTACAATGTCCCTGTAGCAAACAGCCAAAGATTTAAATAAGAGCATGGAGAAGCATGTCACAAGGGAGGCACTATTAGCAGCACATTTAGAAGAGTTAGAACCGGAACAGCGAAGGTCTAAAGTCTACCCTCCATAGTACAGCTGGTTGTGACAATTTAACACTGAAAAGAGACACTTTAAGTGCTCCTGACAAACATTCTAATTATGGGGGCCTCAAAATTCCCAGCGCTCATTACAGTTATAATGAACATTGTAAACTAGAGCAGATGTGCTCTGGTAGAGGGTTCTTCCAGTGTGTGGGTGAATATTCTGTAATACTAAGCCAGAGGTGACTTTCTCTTTCTGTGAGAGCTTCTAAAAATAAAGTTTTTTAACAGTCTTCCATGCTCTGTGTGTAGTATACACGGAGGCCCCGATTTACTAAAAGTCTGCATGTGTAAAAACATACTCAAAAAAAAACATGCAAGCTGATTTACTAAGATTGCTGCAGAGAACTGTCTTTCATATGAGCAAAATAGGATGTGCTGTCCAGTATATTTGCATATTTGCCTTAATGAATATACAATTTGGGACATTTCTGCCAAAAAGGGCAAAATACAGGATGGTGTACATGCAAATGGACTAACAGATTAATAGATTAAGCCTAAATGTGTGCAAATTAGTACAACTAAAGAGCAGGTATTATGGGTTCAAGACAAATTATAAAATTCACTTCAAGTTTTAAGGTTCATCATTATTATTCCATAATACAGTATATCAAAATGTTCAGAATGTTTCTTAGAATTATGGCTTTTAATATTATTGCAGCAAGGTTTCATTAAAGTTAATTTAATATAAACAGAGCCTGAGAAAAGGATTTCAATCACATGTATCTTATGAAAAGAACATCTGCTATTTTATTTTGCTTTGATATTGTTTTTTTTTTAAACTGACTCAAATTTATCTCTGAGAGATTTTGCTGCATCTTTCAGGAACAAAAAGCACATACAAAACACTAATATACATAGTTTTCTAATTATTCATTGTAACAGTGCAATAAACTTTTTGAGTGCACAATCTATCCCATTGCACACACAAATTAGAGTGCATTGTTTGGGATCTTAGTAAATCAGGGCCTGTGTACGAATAAAAGGCAAGGCAAAACAATCCTCTGCTGTTTTTCAGGCAACTTGATTGCAATTGTGCTTGAAAAGTACACCATTTTCATAACGGATGCAGTACATAATTAGATAAAGTGTAGACATCTTCAACTTATAAAATGGTTTATTTCTCATTAAAAATGTTACATAGCAACCTTGAGTGCTACTCCAAACAGCTGGAGCAAATACATTTCTTGAACTTTTAAGTTTAATTTCCCTACTAATACAGAAAGAAACAAAAACCCTAAGAAGATTGTGTCACTTTCAAATTGTATTGGTACTTTTCCAAAATTCTTTGTGCAAAGAAATTGTAACTTTTTTAAATGACAACCTTTTTTTGGTGTTACACATTTTACACAGCTTTTAAGAACTGATCATTGCCATAACACTTCTTCGCGAAATATTTTAAGCTAATTTTGACATCCACTGCTATACATCTTTCAGCAGGGGCCTTTTGTGTGTGCTTCAGTAAGTGCTCCTAAAACTCCCCCACACCACCCCCACATCCCCGAGTGTAGCCTGGTAAATCTCTGGTAAAACTCTTGAAAAGAAATGCTCTGAGTAAACTGTGATCACAAGTGTGTGTCTGCAAAGACAAAAGCCACTTTCTGATACCAAAGTAGTCCTGAAGCTTCATCCCGTCTTGAGCAAAGTGATCCAATCCCATTTTAGAACTTGTGGTTCAGCGCAGTCAGAAATTACCACCGCCAGTTAATATAATACAAAGTGTTTTCAGTTAGCTAAGGTTATGTACAAGCACCTCGGTCTTACATTTGACGAACACATTCCACTTTGCCCTGACAAATGGTTGGGAACTTTGCTAAATGTGAGAAGAACTCAAGGGGATGCCAGCGGATAGGTGGTCAGAAAAGCGTGTGAAACCTAACTCACATTTTATTGTCAAAGGTTAAGATTCTTTCCAGGAAAGCTTAGTTAATTTTATTTACATGTAGCTGTGTAATACAACCAACTGCACTGTTCAGATCTCTTGTGATTCTTGTAAATGGAGCAATATTTAGATCTTAGTAGTTTAACCCCTGCAGGCTTGAAACACTAAGCTACCACACGGATACATAAAAAAAAGATGCACAGTAAGGATTAATATGCAAACATACAATAGTTCACCAGGCAGCTTCTCCTGTAAATTTTGTCATGAATAGTGTTTCACATCAGAGTTCTACAGATTGATTGAAATAGCATTACTGTGATTGCACTGATTTGTCACTTGTTTAGATCCACTGGACGCTCAGATCTTCAGTGAGAGTTCCTGCTCTTCCATCGGTACATACCCTTGCCAAAGCAACATTATTCAAACTAGACAACTGATACCTGCAAACAGTGCTGTGAGAACAAGACACAATCAGCTCAGCTGGCCCATGTTCAAAGAAATGTGCAAATCATAAACTTGAGTGGCAAAAGGACAAATAACAGAAACACTGCTCCTAAAATAAAAGCATCTAATGCCGCTAGCTGTGTAGTCGATGGCATAGCCATGCTTATTGGGAATAGGGACCATTTGGGTTTAAGTCAGGAGTGTGGGCAAGGCCACTCCAGCTAGCGGAATGTATGGTTCTTTCTAAGAGAGTTTGGTGCTAGGATGAACTGAGGAGAGCTGTGGGGGACTGAAAGCTGGCTGGGGATTGAGGGCTGTTATGGGGTAAAGGCCATGATGGAGAATGTCTCCGTATGAAGTCCCCATTGGATGCCTGTACAGGTGGGCTGGATTGGCCGCCTGGGCCAAGAACTGTCTCTGCATCATTATGGAATGGATGGCGAACTGGGGCATGAGTGGCGAAATGACAGCCTGGTTCTTCAAGTACTGCAGTGGATGCGAATATCCAGGGGGGGCATGAGGGCCCAGGCTGTCACACATTTCCTGAACCTGAGATACAAATGCCCCAGGATACAGTCCTGGGAAGATAGAGGAGTGCATTGGGAACTTGTGTCCCTCGGCAGCGTAGCTGTTGATGTGTACCCCGTGTGCCGGCTCAGCCGGCTTCATGGATTCATTGTCAGGCTCTGGGGTCCGCACTTTCACTGGGATATCTCTAGGTGTGGAGCAGTGCATTGGGGTCACAGCCCGAATCTTCTTCTCTGTGGGTCCATTCTCCAACTCCTCTAGATTCCGCTTAAGTGGCCGTGCTGCACCAACATTTTGTGGGCTACATTTGGTGCTTAGGATAGGCCGAGCCAGTTCATCTATCTTGTAGCTGACTGTCTCTTCTCCTCGGCCACTGTGTGCTTTGAGCTGGGGTTCAACCACCTTTTTTGGAGTAGACACAGTCATAGGAGGAACACGACAGGCTCTGGGGTGATAGTCCAGGCTTGAACTTTGACTGCTACCTGCCTGAAAAAGAGGAGTGTTTTTAATGTCCTGCTGCATCATGGAATGTGAGAGGCTGCACAAAGATGAGGTGGAGTGGGGCAATTTGTGTGAAGAGGGTTTTGGGAGGCTCAGATCTGTTGGTTGCTCCTCTGTCACCTTTTCACTAGGAGGGCCTTTTTCTTTCTGATTCAGACGGGGTGAGTACGTCAGACTTCCACTGTCAGGGTGCTGACTCTGAGGGAAACCATGTGCAGTTTCACAGTCCCGTGGGTAAGCCTCTCTGTTTAGGTACTTGCTTAGCTGTTCCTTGCTTAGATGGTGCTCTGTCTGTCGGTAGAGGCTGTGCAGGTGTGGTGAGGAGCAGAAATCTCCCAGGAAGCCTGGTACCTGCCCAGGGCGAGGTACCTCACTGGATTTCTCCACACTGGAATGAAGATTGGTTCTCACAATGTAGGGCTCTCCTGTAGGGCTGGGCTGTGGCTGGTGTAGAGGCTGACGCTGGGGTTGTTCAGACGGGTATAGTTCCCTCTCTGCACACACCTCTCTATGTGAGGTTTCAATAGCAGGTCTTCTGTCCTCACTGCTGCGAGGCTTGAAACTCTGAGCATGCTGGATGACAGATGGACGCTTGATCACAACACTTGCCTCACCTGTAGAGGAAGGGACCTGGGGGCCCGGTTGCTCAGCAGCTGTTTCTTCTGTACTACTGCTTGATGCCTTTTTGTTGACTAATGGGGGAGGTGGACCATAGGGGTAATTATTGGCCAAGCCAGTGCCGCTTACTTGTGACAGCATCTTCTTCTTAGCTAGGGGGGACATGATACCGGGGTTGCCCCTAGGATACAAGAGTGGATTGTAGCAGAAGCTCTCCTCCTTGGTAGGGAGTTCAGCCCTCTCTGTTGGGATCTCTGGCACTGAAAGGGGGTGCAGAGGTCTTTGCTTCAAGGTGGGCAGCACCATTCCTACATGGTTCTGGCTTTCTTTTACACCAGCCTGTTCTGTCTTTCCCAGGGTGTATGGCGGTGCCTTGTATTCTGCTGTCCCATGCTGCCACTGGTCCTGTGTGTAACAGTTGGGAAGTGGGTGGGAATGCCGTAGTGGCATAGATGCAGCAATGGGAAACACCTCAGAGTCCTCAGATTTGAGTGGCATGCCATCCTGTGGAAGTGATGCATGTTTGATTGCTTCATGTGGACCACCATCCCAGGATTTCTTGAGCACTGGTTTCTTCTCCTCCTCCTTCAGAATCAGCTGCACGTCCCCATCTTCTGTGGTGGGACTCTTTGCCTCGCCATCTATCTTGGCTGAAACCTGGGACTGCTGTGCCTCTTGCTTCACTGTCACTTCTTCCTGAAGCTGCTCCTTGTCCTTTAGGTCCTCAGCACCCTATAGACATAAATAAGGATGGAGACAAAGGGACAGTTAGTATTGATCTGGGTACTACAGTAGCACACGCTCCAGCTACACTGTGCACTTAACGCAAATGCCACCATCAAAACTTACAAACAATCTCTTGGATGAAGCCCTTCCAGGAAAAATTAGTTCAGCACATTTGGCTTCTGTGTGCAGTACCACAAATAACACACCAAGTTACAAATGGACAGCATCAAACTCCTTGCAATAACATGAGTTTTATGAATTATTGAAAGCTAGTTGATTGTCTAATATAATCTACAACAGATCCTAGGCTTAATAACATTGACAACACTATATTAGCCCCTAGATGATTAAGCCTTTGAAAGGGAAATGAGTGAAGAGAAAAAGCAATCACTCGCAAAAGGGGTTCACAGGCCCTGTTGGACCAACTCAATCACAAAATCCTCTTATTCTGAGGAGAAAATAAGAAATCTATTCAGGGCCATGTAAGTGACATAACAGATCCGCTGCTGACTTTCAGATCCAATGGAAGTGCTATAATGTCAGATGTTTTCCCCAGGCTAACATTTCTAAAGGAGCACACACATGCTAAAACACAAGCTCCATCCTACCATTCCTTTCCAGTGTCAGTGGGAAAAAGGCATAAATGCCTGACTTCAGGTGAAATGCTGGCTCATCCATCTATTCACCTTACACACCCTTGTTAAAATTGTAGGTTTCTGTGGTGTGAAAAATAAAACCAAGATAAATCATTTCAGATCTTTTCCACCTTACTGTGATATAGCAATCAACAAAATTTCAAGTGAAAAGCAAACAAATGATTTAAGGAAAAAAGAAAAAAACTTACAATAACCTGGTTGCATAAGTGTGCACACCCCTTAACTAATATTCTGTTAAAGGATATTTGCTTGTAATACAGCACTCAGTCTTTTTGGGTAAGTGTTACTTTTAGTGTAATTAAAGAGTCTAGAGTTGTGTGTGAAAATCCCAGGAGATCAGCAGTTTCTGAAATACTCAAACCACTCCATCTTGTGGCAACAACCACGCCATGGTAAAAGTCACTGAGATCACACGTTTTCTCTATTCTGATGTTTGATGTGAACATTAACTAAGGCTGTTGGCCTGTATCTGCATGATTTTATGCATTGCTCCACAGCCACATGATTGGACAATTGCATGAATGTGCAGGTGTACCGGAGTTCCTAATAAAGTGGACGGTGAGTGTATTGAGCTTTGTAATGCTGAGAAACCGTGACCTGCAGGATCATTGAGTCTCTTGCCCTGGAGGCTATGTTCTGACATGCACTTAATACACTGTCGAATGGGGGTCTTAGAGGCTAGCGACTAACAGCCAAGATTACACAGTCCTAATGGGGTGTGACTGCCTTTTGGCAGGGTATGTTTCAATCAAAATCCCTGATTGTCTTTGGTGATGGAGGAAGTACTGAATTAACAGACAACGTTCTGATTCTTACCAAAGCAGCACGCCTATATTTGTATTCAAATGGCATTTGAGCCAAGAGACAAATCCCAGCATCTGCCTCTTAGAATTTCTGCTGCATTTTAGATGTGTAACTCTGGTTGAAATATTAAATTTTTTTTCTCCTTCTCCAGCCTTTTGAGCTGGCTCTGCCTCAAACACGGAATTCCATTTCATCTTCTCCCTTGTACAATGCACAATCAATTATCTGGAGAGGGCTTTTAAATTACACAACATTCCAGACAGATGAGCTAGGCATGCCACTGGAAAAGCAGTCAGCCCCTACAACAGCTCTCTTTGTTTCCACACCACAGCCGATTACTCATTTCATGCACAGCAGAAATGAATATGTGCCGTGTAGCAGCTCTGAAATGTGTCGAAATATGACACTTCAAGAGAAAAATTCAAACAGCTCTTTCATCCCCTCTGTAATCATTTTGTTATCCGTGTGAAAATAGCAACACAATTTTTATTCCCCTTACAGAGTGTCTCTCACCCCCACATTTATTTATTTATTTATTCTTTTACTTAACAGGCATTTGCAAATTACCATGGATTTATTGGTTTTCAGGGATAATATAAGCCTACAGTTTATACAAGAACTCAAATATGGCATCAATTCACTTGGCAAGCAGTGGCCAATCAGATCTGCTAGCAGGAATTTCCAGCCCAGACTTCCCTTTAGTGTTGCTCTCAGCACAATAGGTCTTGTCAATAACAGCATTATGGACATGATCTTTTCTCCTTCACTTGATTTGTGAGGCTGAAGGCAGGCGAGAGAGAAAGCCTAGTGTTCTCCAGTCCAGCACACGTTCACACAGAGAATATAACTGAATCAGGCAAAGCATAAAAATTGGTCTGGAGTCAGTGAGGCAGGGAAATACCATTTTGATTTACCATGCTGTAGCACAGCACTCATTTCCTCCAATTCAGCTTAAATAATTATGTTAAAACCAGATGCTCCTGACAGAGCGATTCTTACAGGCCTTTGACAACTTATTTGTTAAAGAGACAAACGGCAGTCAGCCAGAAGTGCCTGGTCATGTTTTTCCCCCATTTCTTCTGCCATGTTGTATAAAGGAAAGTGTTGCTTTTGAGAAGCTCTAGGTTAAATGAAAGAATTGGTGACTGACCGGCTCGGGGACTTTAGACGAGGCGTCTTTTTCATTCCAGCCCTTTGGATTTTGTTCGTCTTTGTGGCGCTTTGTGGATGGCACCTTTGACTTGGTGCCCCCCTCCTGGGTACTGGCCTCTTGCTTTCGGGGCTTGATGGGGGGTAGTGGCTTGTCCTCCTCTCCTTTCGTATATCTCTCATAGGGCAAAATTAGCCTGCAGAGAGGGAAAGTGACAGAGATCAGTACTCCAGTTTAAATATCCCACTGACTGCTTTGCATTCTTTCCTTCTGCTTCTCTTTTACTAACAATAAACAACTCAATCTTTCTGCAGCAGCAAAGGTGGATGAACATTTAGATGCTGATTTAGTAAGATCCCAAATAACTCACACTAATTTGCGGGTGCAATGGGATAAATAGTGTGTACAAAACGGGTGATTTACAAAGAATAATTGTGTTAATTAGATCACGCACAAAGTAGGGGTAAAAACAATATGTAAATTAGGTTTTAGCATGTGACTTTTTGTTCTTGATACCTGTGACAAAAGACTCCCACAAGGGTCAAACTGAAAATAAACCTATGCACATGAGCATAACTGTGTGTCCTGTATAATGCCAGTTAAAGAGTGTGATGCACTGAAAACCTGTTCAAAATAAAATAAGAACAGAACGAAAGAGTTCTGTTCATAACGTATTTGTGAATGAAAAGCTTTATTTAAATGCTGTTGGCTTCAAAAGTATGAACATGTGGTTAATATATAATACAAAACCAACATTGCCACTATAATATTAAGTCATTATTAAACTTTCTGTTCATTTTGATATAGCAAAGCATGAGCTTGACAAACTTGATTGTTACCAAAACCTACAGAATTTGACTAATTAGTCTATTTGCCTTGACTCCACCCTGTAATTTGCACTTTTTTGGTAAAAACACCCCAAATTGCATAATAATTGCAGTAAACATGACAATATGTGCTAGTTTGCTCATTTGAATGTTTTTTTTTGTGTGTTTTTGCATGTGTATTTAGCTGATAACACAAGACCAATCCTTTGCACACTTCCCAATTAGCAAACGAGCTGTGTATGACGTTGTTGATATGTAATTTGAGCATGCTGTGCTGATGTTGGCTAGATTCAGATGCTATCTGAGCTCTTTTAGATACTTTCAAATGAACATGCAGGCCAAATGGGAGATAACACACGCAACCCTAATTAAAAGCTTTCTGTTTGCAGGTGATGTCACATGGCCTGCTTAATCCAGCTAAACCCAAACAGACACGATACAAGCATGACTAATGTTACAAATGCTGCTGAATGACTTATTGCTCTTTGGCTGAACATGAATTTAACACAAGGAGTCTCAGGCTGCTGCTTTACTCTGATTTCTGCTGATGGAGAAGCATGATAAAGGGTCTGGTAATTGGATGGGGTGATATATACTGCTTATATATACTGCTTTAATCTGCCACTCTGCTCATGAAGTTTTAATAATGTGGTTTAGTATATTTAATGAAAGCAGTTGGGAATGGTCAGAAGCATGCAGGATTACAAATATCCACCCTTATGACACCATCATTAAAATGCCTTTTACATGTCGTGAACTAGGAATGCAAAAGAGGAGCCAACAGAACCAAAGATGCACTAAATATGTGAGCATTCTCTGTCTTAATTATTTAGAATCTCTTCTTTCCCACGTCTTCTGTGATCGCTTGCCCATTCCCTTTATCTCTTATTTCTTTTTGCTGTTTAATAAAATCTGCAAGGCACCTCCAGAGGAATTCGTTTCCGCTATTTTGCTCGGCCGGGTGTTTACTCAACAGCGGGCCGTCCAGGCCTCTCGGAGCTGGAGCAGGGCCATACTGAGCATGCTCAGGCAGGGTCTGTATAGGGGAGGCATGTAGAAGAACTATGCTGGCTGGGGGTTTGGCTGCTGGCCAGCGGCAGAGCTAAGCAGGAGCCCAGAGGGAACATTAATCTTCAGATCCCATTACCAAAAGAGTTTAAACATGTTACAGCTGCTAAAACTGGAAAACGGCTCGCTCCACGTGGTCAAATCAAAATAGCGAGCAGCTGCCAAATACCTGATTCCCACTGTAATGTTTCAGTTCGTGTTTATATAATAAGGGTATAATAATGCGCACAATGACTTATCTTGTTTGCAGCTAATCCTCTGAAATCTTCCATACCCCCTCCCATGCCCCCAGCTCCCTGTGTGCACTCCCCAAGCCATAAGCAGGTCTTATGATGGCCCATTTTAGTTTGTGTAAAACAGCTAAAATTAGGTATGTGTTGACCTTATATTCCCCTGTTTTAAGGGTCCAGGGAATAATTGATATCAGATGTCACTGCTTCATTTGTATATTTATATATGGGTAGTTTTTTTTATGTTTGCCTTTTGAGATAAGAATGAGAAAGGTCTCTGCTGTGAAGTCTGTGAATAAATTCCGAATAAATTTCCTCACCACCAGTCTTCCACTTGGCCATATATGGCTATTCCATGTTACAGTTCCCTTCCTTTATCATGTTACCGAAAATAAATAAGAAAGAAGATCTTTCCCTTACAAGTTAGGCCATGGCATGTTTTCCTTAGAGAAAGAAAAATGTTTTTAAGACGTTGACATGGTTCAATCTTACTACATTTGATACAGGTAGTAACTGGCATCATGCCAAGAACAGGAACTCTGCAATTAAACCTTTCTTTATAAGAATGAGGGAGTGAGAGAAGAAAAATGAAGGAGGAAATGAAAGCACACACAAGGAGAACGGCACAATACAACAGAAATGAGAAATATGGATGAAATTAGTAGAAAAGGGCAGGCCCTTTAATCAAACTGGCCACATTAAAATAAATAATAAATTGTTTGTTGATTGTCGGAAAAAGGCTCCTTTCTATCACAAAGCAGGCTGCAGGAATCCATTTCAGAGAAATAATGGTCCTAATGTGAATTTCCTTGGGAGGAATAAAAAATATCTTGGAAAAAAAAGTATTTCATTTACTTTCCAGAACAACAGCCTGAGCAACAGGTATTCCTCCTCCTTCTCCTCCCCATGCTTTCAACAACCTCCACCATACCCAGAATGACTGATTTCATCTCTGAGCGTGAGCTTAACCTAATGGTGATGCCAGGGCCTGCTAGCAGCGTTTGGACAGGGGAAGACATGCTGAGTGAGTCTTTTACATCAGCCTACACATGTCAGTCCATTACAATTGGCCTGCTACTTCAATAAAAGCCCTCTGATGCTGCAGAACTCCCTTGTGTATTGAAACAGGCCCTTGAGATTTCCTTTATTTTCCTCTCCCCTACCTCTATAATCAGACTTCTCCACTGGAAATGAGCATGACACCTTAAGAATTCTTAGTATAGTGGAGGGCATGGCTTTAATAAAAAATGATAACAGAAGATGAAGGTCGACTGCAGCCGAGAAACCATCTGTAATCACACTGCGCTAAGTTATTTTAGGTCCTTCAATTTGGACACTCCGTCTGGCCAGGTTCATCTTCAGGCCAGATAAACGTGCAGCGCTGCCTCAGGTCAGATTCAGGTGCTCCTACAACCTGGGCCAAGCAGATGCTCCTGTGCTGTGATGCTTATTTAAGCAAGACAGCCTTTCTAATGTGCAACAGCTTATCTGGGTTCCTCAATCTGCTCCTTTGTGAAAAGAATACACTGAGGTTTAAGAGGCGAAGGACAGGAATGTTTTGGCTTGGATATTGAGTTAGTGCTGATTAAACAGGGCTTTAATAAGGTCAGCCTGAGCAAAGCCCTGCAGTCTGTAGTCACTAATGATCATCGGGTAGCAGAAATGCAGCAGAAATGCTCATTCATATAAATAATTTGCTCCTTCACTTGAGTAAATATATGAGTATGACCATATGGAAAACATCTCATCTGAACATATAGTATATTATCATATACCATCCCATTCTGTAATCAATGCAATATCATAACAGGAAAATTCATGCTCTCAAGCTTAGAGACTATTTATTAGGCAGTGAAAGCACCCACAAGGGTAAATAAATCAGTGTGACCAGAAGAGCAGTTTGAGTCTACGTATGAATACATCTAATTAGACAAGCAAATCGGGTACACGCGCATATTATGAACGCAAATAAATATATTCATGGCCTTTGAATGATTAGTTTGACTATGTGAATTTGTCCAAATTGAATTAATCCTGCAAAGGGAATGATTTGTACAAAACAGTTCTCCATCATTAATTCAACATGTAATTACTGTAGGAACTGTGGCGAGAATAAAGGCCTCTTCATAACACTGACAGATGAGGGCACTGCCACAGAGATGGCAGAAAACCACGAACAAGTGTGTGTGTGTGTGTGTGCGTGTGCCCATGTCTACTGGGAGTGCTGCCGAGTGAGTAATAAGATTCTGTTGCAGCATATCTCCTGGTGGCCTCTAATCTGGCCTCTTACATAACTCTCATTTCCATAGCAAGCAATCTAGGCTCTTTTCGAAATAATCACGCTTAAGGAACACAATAATTACACAAAGTGGCACATTTACCCTCACTGTCTCTGCTGCTGTTTACAGCCCATGCTTTCTTGTCCCTGAGCCGAGGCGTCCCCAAAAGCCTCCAAAGACCTCTCTGAAACAAGGAGGCCATTAAGAAAGAGCGAGTGTGAGCATGGACATGTTCAGTATGACTTTAGGGATTCGGTTCCATTCAACAAACTCATTTATTTAGATTTTTTGATGTTTTGCCAGATCTTTTGCTCATACCACTCAAAACTTACCCTTCTGTAGTTTGTTCATTCATGTAATTTGTACTTTGTTTGCTTAGTCTATTTATTTCTAGTTTCGCCTCCAAATGGGAAAGTAATCCATCGCATTCACAACTGCAAATACATTCACAACTGTATTTCATGTGTGCCTCCTCAATCACTGCTGATAACATGTATCAGCAAAGCACAATTAGACTTTTAACCAAGTGCAATCACTTGACATGCTGTCACTGTTACTGCATGAATTTATAGTTTGGGCTGGAAAGAAATCAGCCCCAGCCTCTACTTCATACCATTCTGTGTATTATTACTTAAGACTACTGGTGGTGCTGTTGTTCTTTATTCTACAAAATTTAAATAAATAAATAAATAAATAAATAAATAAATAAATCCACCTAGGCCATTTGTTAACAGCAAATAAGCCAATGTGGAAATTGAGCCTTATTGTTATGTATTTTTTCTCTACAATGAGAGGGGTGCTTGGCTACAGTGACCTACGGTATGTGGTTAACCAAGTATTTCATTCTGTACAACAATACACTACTAATAATAAATAATACAATACAACCAGTTAGCATTCTGCGATTGAAGCATGTGACAAAGATAATGCATGTCAGGTGATTAAAAAAGTGAAGACTTATAGCCTTGTCAGATGCATAAAATATCATGAAAAATAAATCAGGTTTAATACTTCATATATATATATATATATATTAGTGTGATTTTTTTCAATTCCCTTAACTCAATTAAAAGTTTGTTTTAAAAAGAATCATTCACAAATCAACCATCAGTACTTATAAATAGCCATGGGTCCTGAGACAGCAGGTGACCTTGGTGTTTGGTTGGTTCAGAAGCAGTGCTGAGTTTAGTTCAGTGCTGTTCTTCCTGTGTAAGCGTCCACCTTCAATCCTCCTGTACTTATTTATGATCACTGGCCAAAGCACATGAGCTTGGCGGAAGTGAAAAACCTCAACAGTGCCAGTTAACAGACAGAGATAGTATACTTGAGGTCAGATTCAAAAAGGGGAAGCCCACGCCTGACTAAATCCAGCCGAAGAAGTGCCGGCATCAAAAATGGCCCTGTTCAAAAATGCACATAGACCCATAAAATAATGATGGCATGTTTTATTGTCTGTTTTCATGCCATTTTTTATTTACTACTAGCCTATGTTTTTGAAAATGTGATGGGTGGGCGAGTCGTTCAGGCCAGAAGCTGTGTTTCACTTCTCTGCATTACAGCAAAGCTCTGCGGACTTAAGTTACTAGCATTTCACAATATTATTGGAAACAACATCTCTGCTGTTAGTGCAAGCTCCCACAATCAATACTGCACGATGGCTTTATCTGAACCATTATGTAATCATATCTAAGGATAAAAAAAATTGGATGTTGCCACAGTAACAAACAAATATTTAGCATCAACAGCATAAACCCACACATGTAGGAGAAGGTATATAACTGTAACAAAGATAATTACAATTCATAGATTGTAATTAAAAATCTGACTATTAGGAAAAAATACACTCATCGGTATCCCTGATTGAACTGCTAGCATTGCCTGAGTCTCTGAGCATGTAATTTCTTCCTTTTCTGTCCTAATGGAAATAAATAAAAGAGCAAATACAATCTACTCAATGCCAGCCTTCTTACTCTTACTGCAATGCCTCACTCACCTGATGCTGTGATTCTAACCCATGGGCACAAGATGGCACACTTTCCAGCACTGACAACATCTCAGGAAGGAGAATAAAATATTATAACTCCACATCCCAAGCTAATCAAACCTATTTTCAGCATCACTGTCTTTCAGACTCACACAAAGGCAGTGAGCGAGTGAAAGAACTTCTTCTCGCTCTCCCTGCTGTGCTCTAAGTCCCGCTACAATAATATCTGCGACAAATGGATGTGACACCAACAATCTTATTTTCCCATCCATCTCATTGTGGGCCTTTGGCTCCGAGAGAGGAAATATGCTTGGGATCAGACACGACTGCATAATGAAGAAGTCATCCGATCGAGTTCAAACTTCCATGCAAAAGAGGCTGTAATGACCGGCTACTAAAATGCCACAGCTTGTAAATCATGCCGTGAGGGAGGGACGGCAATGCAGCAGGTTTTACTCGGATGCTAAATGAAAGCTAAACAAACAGCTGGAGGCCTGTGATTAAATGTAATGGAGAGAGGAGTTGAGTGCCAAGCCTGGGGTAATGCAGCAGAGTTTGGGGAT
This sequence comes from Pangasius sanitwongsei, assembly GCA_037576675.1. NCBI lineage: Eukaryota > Metazoa > Chordata > Actinopteri > Siluriformes > Pangasiidae > Pangasius > Pangasius sanitwongsei. The sequence continues at coordinate 6,903,717 of CM075014.1, read as the reverse complement.
GCTTCGTTATAAAGAGAGAAAGATCCCAAAAGTGACATTTTGGGTCAAATCAAGCTGTCGAATTTCTATCTCAGTCAAAATTAGTGTTCTTGTTGGGGGGGGGGGGAAGCAGAGCAGCATGTTTCAATTAACAGGAGAGACAGATGAGAGAAAATGCTGCACTCACTCTGTGTGGGTGTGTGTGTTTGTGTGTGTGGAAACAGACATTGTTCAATAAGCTCTGCTGGATGCCTGAAAGGTTTTGTAAGAAAGTTGACCCTTGTACTAATCTACATTCGCACAGTTAAACAGGCTGATGAAGGAATGCCAAGGCTGGCCTTTTTGTCATTCCTGGCTTTTAGACCTAAAATTACCTCATTCTCTCCCTTAAGGTCCAAACTCATTAACTTCCAAAAGCCAACTTCAATTATGCTGCCTGGCGAATAATTCATAACAAGCACTGAGTTCTTGTACTGTACGCCCTACACTTCCAGAAATTCTCAGCAGCAAAATATTTCACTGCTCGGACACCGTCCAAATGAGGGCCGGATTCTTTAGCAATGATTTAAAGATGAGGCTTTTGCCTTTTTTTTTCCAGCTCAGTTCCTTTGAACCTACTGGTTCCCTCAGCCCAAAACAAACAGGGGCCTCTCCTGCTTTCTCTCTCTCTTTCTGTCTCTCTGAGAATAATTCAAAGTGATAAATAAGCACAAACAAGATCTCAGATGAATATGAAACTACATCAATACTGCAGTTGCTAATGAAGGAGAAAAAAAAAAAAATCCTTGTTCCAAAACAAAGCCTTGAAAAGAGCCTACCTTTCTCATCTCATGCGCTTTATAAATAGCCGAGGAACCTGAGCGCGAGGCAGCGCACCTATGAAAGCAAAGGCTAACCTTTGTAAATGTTTAATATGGGTCAGTCACACATCCTTGGGCAGGGTGAATAAGGAAATCCATTACAGCTGCTACACAAGCCTAGACGACACCTTGATGGAGCTCGCAGCCTGCAAACAGCTGAGTCTACAGATTTACACTGATGATTGGCACGGCCGTTACTCTTCTGCACGCCGAGGAAAAACACACAGCACAACATTATCTATATTGAGAATCATGCCTGACGTAATTAGTCAAACTCGGGCTGCTGCTATAAATCAGACACTTTTGTCTGGTGAAACAATAGACGTGATGGCATCTTACTAGGGCAAATGAGCCTGTAAATCTCCGTGCAAACTGCAACGATAAAATAATTAGATCAATCAGGGATTTAATTAGGATTTGTCAGCTTCAAACACCCAGCGTGCCAACCAGACTCCTTTCCATTAGGTAAATTTCATCAAGGGTGTAAATACAGATACCGAGATAAACGCAAACAGACGACTATTAATATCCATCAGTGCAAATCCCTCGGATTTCAGTGCACAGCAGCGAGATTCAAGGATTATGTATAGAAGCTGTACGCTCTGCAGAATGATTGCGTAGGATAATCCGTTCAATATTGTGATTGTTTACTGCAGCCCGCAGTCTCGAATGAAGCACTGACCTCTTCAGCGACACAAACAGCTGATGTAATGCCCAGAGGAAACGGTGCTATTCCAAAGACACACCATTAAAATTTACTTAAAGGGCTTGCATTAAAAAGCTGTCATCCTGGCTATAGTTTCAAGGAAGCGATCCGTGAAGCGTGGCTCATTCGAATTGAGAGCAAACATTAATTCCAAAGAGGAAAGAAAAATCAATAAAGCACTGGGAGGAACTGATGTGTTTCTTTTTGCACCCCCCTCCCCCTCCCCCTCCCCCTCCTGGCAAAGCCACAATACACTTTATCATGCACCAGATTAACTTCTTTTTAAAAAAAAAAAAAAAAAAAAAAAAAAAATTCGGTTCATCTTTCTAAACGGAACAGCCAAATAATGTAATAAGGTTATGTAAATCTGCAATCTTTATGCAAAGCAAAGAACAAATCCTTTGCAGGCTAATTACAGAATAGAGGATGCAAATACAGAGCCTTTAACAAGGGATTTACATGGTACAATATAAGCATCGAAGTCACAAGATAAGGAGCAGGGAATGCGGTTATCTGCAGAGCGGAAATCACGGACGGCCCGTTTCTGGAACAGCGATCTCCCTGGGAGGAGGAGGAGGATTAAATAAATAAGCGCGGCCTGATTGATCAGTGCCACTGACCTATATAATTAAAAAGCAGCAGGAAGGGAGGGAGGAATGCCGCAGTTTCTCTCAAGGTTATTCATGTCGTTTTTATGACCCAATTTGCAATCTATGTTTCTTTCTTCCTCTTTAATCCTGCCCTCCTCTCTTCAGTCACCAGACATTTAAAGAGATGAGAGAGCTAAATAAATATTGGGAGTCGTTCTACTCTGATCTCCAGGACTGTACAGGATGTTAAATATTGATTTGAAGCTTTTGTGCTTTGAGCAGTTTTAGTGGCCTAAATGGAAAAGCCTCCACTGGGATCATGTATGAAATGACCAAACATACCCTAGATTACATTTAAACATAAGCAGCACAAGTATCTCCTTCTCCTCCTCGCAATTTATAACTTTGTTACTATGTAACCTTACCCCAAGCCACAGAACAAAGTGAGCACATTTAGCCTGGCGCCCTTCACCGAAACACTAAACACTTGACAGAAAACTTTCTGAACAAGACAGAGGAATCGAAACAAATTATCCAACATCAAGGCGTGTTTAGGGTCCATGGTCATTCTATTTTCATGTCAGTAACAAAAAAAATAAAAATAAATAAAACATGAATGGTTTATAATTATTGTTTCCAGGCAGGAGAAATAAAAAAACAGGTTATTTTTTCATTCAGATTATAATTAATAGCAGATACAAAAATTTAAAAAGCAACTTATGTTTCTTTTCATTCTCTGTAAAACAAAAAAATGAAATTGTAAGCAAACTAAAACAGACGTTTTCCCTGAAAACGCCTGTATGCCTATGACTCTTACTATTAGTTAACTTTAGGAATAGTTTGGGACTGTATTCCATAATGGTTATAGACATGGCAAGAACAGGAGAACATTTTCTCTGCAAATGTGCATCAAGCCATTTTGAGCAGAAATAAAAATAATGTTCAGGTCATTGTATTTTATTTATTATTTCCCCCCCAATTTTCTCCCTAATTTTAGTCATGGCCAATTCCCAACCATCAGGTAGCTCTCCTCTATCACATGATGGCCACCAACCACGGAGGGCAAAGGCTAACACGTGCTTCCTTCCGAAGCATGCGAAGCTAGCCGACCGCAACTTTTCTAACTGCTGCTCTTGCAATGTCAGGGGGCGGTATAACACTCTCAGAGCAAAGCTCTATCCGCCCACTTCCACATGCATGAGCTCTCATGATTGGCTAGTGTCACTGTGATTGACTCGCTGGGATGCAAACTCGCGATCTGCAGAGGATAGGCTGAACGCTTTCCTATTACGCCACTTGGGAGCTGAGCAGGTCATTTTAACATGAAAAATATTTTTGTCCTATATTTTTGTAAAATACAGGGAAAAAATGGTGGTTTAATTATTCGCATACATTCTATCCCTGATTTAGTCCCTATCAGGAGGATCCCCACAATATGTACAAACCACAATATTTAAAGTATGAACATGACATGCTATTACAGGAAAAAAAAATCAACAATGGTATGGTGTGATGAGGCACAACGCAACATGGAGATACCACAGCTACTTTCCAACAATTAGTTGTTACTTAAAGAACGACGCCATACTTTATACTCAGCTATACTTACATTTAATGTTGTGGAACGTCTGCAAAACTAGTTAGTTCCTGTTATCTTTATCACTTATGTTATGGTAATCTCTCACCAGCCTCTCTTTTACTCTGTCGGAAAACCTGAAGCTTTATCTATGTTACAAAGTGATGAACTGGACAATTAAACATCTCCTTACAGAAAACCTGACCATAGCAATGATTACCCACATTTTTTTTATCTATTTATGTGAAACCCCCGTACAAGTCCCTGTGTAAGTTGTAACAATAGAAATGATAACACATTAGAACAAGCGCATTAATATAAACCTGTGATCTGCTGGCATCAGCTTCTGACCAAAGAGAAGTGAGAATTCAACAGCGCTGTGTGATAATAGGGTATATAAAACATATATGCTAATTAATAGAGTGTGTCCTGAATGAATGAGACAGAACATGACAGTTAAAGAGCTAAAAGAGCATGACACTTACGAGCTGCTTCAATTCAGCTCCAAAGCAGAGAGTTTTTTATGCAGAACAATGCACTCATCCCACGGTGAGAAACTGAAAACTTTCCTCGGGCAGAACAGTGTTTCAGTCTGCGACTAAAGGATAGATCAGCTTAACAGCCGGGGAAATTAATCCGGTTAATTACTCTCACTCACAAGTGGACATACGAGCATGTTGCCCCACATTTGGTCAAGGATGTTCCATGAGCTTTTGGCAGTGTGTTATTGACTGAGCAGTACGATATTATACACATATATTGATTGAGCACTGGGTTGAGAGCAGTGGGCCTGAGGTGAGAACCCACTCGTCTGACCTTGACTCTCAGCTCCCTCAAAGCACCGGCAGCAAACACAGACTTCTCACAAACATTAAAGGTCGCATTGGATTGCTTTTCAACCAACTGAAAGAAGGCCTTTTTCCATAGCTTACGCACTGATCCATGCCAAAATTGACTGTGAGTACAGTACGCAATATAAGTACACGAAAACAGACACCTCTGGACATTTACAGACTTCTTTTCCTATATTAAGTCACATTAATTAAGACTTATAATTTTTAATGATTAGGCTTTAAATCTCCTTGCACCGTCTTTTCTCAGTTGATGTGAGTCTTTGATAATGTCAGCAGAAAGTGAAAATATCTTGAATATGAACAAATATATAATACAATTATTTTAAATATTATTTTTTATTATTATTTTATTCATTATAAATAAAATATCATATTATTCAGCCTGTTCTCGATGCTTTTACACATTTTTCACTATATGCCCAAAGGTACAGAACTGTGCTAAAGTCTTACATAATATTCTGCTTTCTTTACTGCCACACAAACGTTGTTCTGTAACATTTAATTTTGCGAAAACTAATGTTTGGAAATGTAAAATGTTTTTGTACTGAATTAATAATGTAGATTACAAGAAGTTTGTACTAAAAAAAAATAGGGTGCCTAAGACTTTTTGCACAGTGCTGTATGTGGACACCTGACCATCACACCCATATGTGGTTCTTCCCCAAACTGCTGCCACAAAGTTGGAAGCACACAACTGTACAGAATGTCTTTGTATGCTGTAGCATTACAGTTTCCTTTCACTGGAACTAAGAGGCCCAAACCTGTTCCAGCACGACAAAGCGAGTTCCATGAAGACGTGGTTTGGCAAGGTTAGTGTAGAAGAACTCGAGTGTCCTGCACAGAGCCCTGACCTCAACCCCACTGAACACCTTTGGGATGAACTGGAACACCGACTGAATCCCAGGCCTCCTCACCCAACATCAGCACCTGACTAAAGATCTTGCGGCTGATTGAGCACAAATCCCCACAGCCACGCTCCAAAATCTAGTGGAAAGCCTTCCCAGAAGTGTGGAGGTTATCATAATAGAAAAGGGGGACTGAATCTGGAATGGGATGCTCAACAAGCACATATGGGTGTGATGGTCAGGTGTCCACAAACTTTTGGCCATGTACTGTACTTTTGCTTCCTTCTAGAAATAAATTTGAAAAAAATGATCTGCCAATAGAACAGGACTATTTCAACCTAAATATTAGTTAAAGGTGTCTAGAAATAGATTTAATAATCACAAATTTGATTTAATGTAATCTTATAATACGAAACACTAATAGAAAATACATGCCATATTAAATTAAATAAATAAAAAAAATGAAAGTGTAAGTGTTACTGATTTCATAATACATGGAAACAAAAACATTCCTCTTAGCAGTTTTGTAAATAGATTTTAAGGAGAATCTCTTAGTTAAGCACTTTTAATGCTACTAAGAAGAGTTCTTTGTGGAAAGATAAGATTGTGAATACAGCACCTGAATTTCAGGATAGTACTTTAACAGAGCTGTTGTAATTTGCTTACCATGTTGTAAACTACACGAAAATGACTTGTGTGAAAGCCAGTCTAGGACATGCATTTCCATAAATGTGTTTTGCATTTCTGTTTGTGCACCTACAATTGATGATTGTCAAAGCTAAAATGGCGCAGCGCTAAACGTGTGAACGGTGGCTCTACCTCTCGTAGTGTCTCCGCGTACATGTGGCAGCACTGGTGCTTCCTGGGTTTCCACCCAACTCGTCATATACATTTTTCCACTGTCGGCGGGCTGTGATCTGGCAAACGACACAACAAAGATAAAAGACATTTAACATGATTACTATACAATAACATTAGTACAAGGTCAATATGCTACTTGAAATCTAATGCCTGCCTCAGTGATGCTACTGAGGACATATCAAGGTCCATTAAGTAAGGAATAATGCACAGTGGGCCGTGCTGTGATGATAAACTAATCAATGTATCACCCTGAAGTTGATTATTTTCCTATAACAGCATGTCCTGAAGCAATTTATTCCTCTAGTTATATGTTATGTTGTGAACCATCCACAAAACGTTAGCTCCTCTTATCTCTTACATTATAACAGCTATAAACAGTTGTTTCATCACCAGAAAAATGTGAAGGAACAGCACTTCTGACACTGGAGGCTCCTTCCAAAAAAATCCCCTCACAGAAACTTCATCATATCAAAAATTACACATTTTTAAATTCCCTAAATTCCTTTTAAATTAGAAGGTACTATAGAAATGATAACAAAAATGTTAAATATTAAATGTTAAATCTCCGTAGCGATGTTTATTTATTATTATTAATGTTAGCTTGTGTGGCCCCTGTGAATTAGCTATTAACATAGAAATGACAATGAGAACAAGTGCATTAACATAAACCTGTGAACTACTGTCAGAGCTGCTTTTATATAAAATGAATCAACTCCTTCTGATCAATCAGAACGGAGAATTAAACATGATGCTTGTTGTACATCAGTGTTTACAGCTCAAGGCCAACTCAAGCCAACTTCCCTGCCTTGTGACCTAGACTCTGAGACAAATTGGACTGGCTGGACTTGATACACTTGTTCAGTCACCTCCTTCACGCAGGTACATACGACTGGCTGATGAGCGACACATGCAATTAAGTCATTTTTCAAGGTCATCAATGTTTAACAGCATGATTACAGAATCTTTTGGACAACATCTCTAATTTGAGTCTAACAAACATCATAAACGTGATTATCATAATGACTGCACACAGTACTGATATTCATGAGAGACCTTCAGTATGTTCTGAGTGTTTTCCAGTTGCTAATGGAAGCCTTTCTGTATAGAAGAACATGCTGCATAAAAATCAGAGGTGAGCTATTCAACAAATGTATGCTGTACTACAACATTTCAGTTAGGCAGCTGTCTACACTTGGCCCCTTAGTGCCCATGATGGGATATCTGCCAATTATTTAAAAACAAATCCATATTTCACACAATTACAACATCAATGACTCTTCATTATGTGGCGTAACTAATATACAAGTAGCATGCTGTTCTTATAGCAAGTAGCTCACAGTTATTACAGCAGGAGAGATCACTGGCCTGATATTATTTGACTATTTTAGACGGGCTACGCAGTTTAGATGGGTTCTGACGCATGGACGCTGACATCAGTGCACTTCATTACACTAATGGAGTTGTGTTCCAGGTCAGACAGTATTCCTCAGAGCTGGCTACGAAGACTCCGAGCCTCTCAAACAAGAGCTTCCTCGAATTTACAATAATTTCATTATGGAACATACGCAAAACAGCGTGTTTCCTGTGCCTCAAAGACAGGCAGCCTGTAGTATTGATAAGTTAGATAAAAAGCCTCCTGAGAGAGCGAGAACGAGAGAAAGAGGAAAAAAGAGGCCTTGAGTGGCTTCCTGTTCACTCCTTGTCCAAACAACTCTGCCTCCTTTCTTGCTTCTCTTTCCTTTGCGCCGACAAACAAAAAACGGCACTCGGCATCACTGAGAATCTTGCGGAAACCATTTCTGACTGAATGTAAAATGTTCTGGCCACGTTATTGCTGTGCGGATGTTAGATGCGCTGCCAAACAAATTCTCTGTTTGCTGGTCTTGGAATAATAACCCCCTTAAGAGGCTCAATATGTGCACCGAACAGGCCTGACCAATTTCCTCTCCGGCAAAAAGGGTTACACATGTTTTTTTACTTGTACATTTTTTATTTTTTATTTTTTTTTAAGAGAGGCTTCAGTGAGTCATTCGGGCCAAACACGGAACCGAGACAGGGCTCAAACTTAGTAAAACATGTGTTTCGTGGCAGGCTGAGAAATTTGCAAAATCCTCCTGCCTGTTTCTCCTGCTGAAACGCTGCTGCCAGTGGGACTATAACCCTCCGAGCGGATGGTGTACACACTTACCAACTCGTATCCTCCCAGCTTCTGAGCAGCTTGAAACATCGTCCAAAGGTTTACTGTGAGAAGGACAATAAGAACAAGGATCAATACCACAGGAGACGGAACAGCCACAGTAACACACTCTCCCCATCAAGCACAATAAGGATGGAAACATTACTCAAAGCACTCGTCGACAATCCATCCTCTGTTATAAATTTTTTTTTGGCCTTGAGAATCCTAAGCAGGGGCCTCTCAGGAAAACAGAGAACAGATGAAACTAAATAAATACATAGCACTCGTACAAATGAAGTCGAGCACAAATTAGCAAGACTATTGCTGCTGGGAAGATTAATCAATCAGGATTCAATCTCCACACACACACACAAAAAAAAGCCCATTGCATTCATCAGAGCAGCGTTCTCCTACGCCCATATCTGGCAGTATTGATTTTCACCTCCTCCCTAGCAGCTATTTCAGATGGACTGCAGGATTACGCCGCCTGTTCTTTTTTAGCCCTGTGAATGACAAGCCCACAGCTTAGAGCGCTGTGAACTGAGGCTTTTATGCATCAACAATATCTCTCTCTCTCACACATGCACACAAACACACATTCTCGCTTGTAAAAGCTGTGAGAGCTCTTTAATATTTGATCTGAACATGCAAGATAAAGCCTGTGTTTATACAAATGCAGGTATTATGTGTATATGTGTAACACTGCACCATTATAAAAAAATATATAACATATGTACAATTATAAAATATACATCAAATATCTACAAAATATTTTGCAGCAAAAATATATAAGTTCAAAACACTGCACCAATTTAATCCATCTAATCGAGTTTATTACATTTTCTAATTTATTGTAAATAGCTTTCTGTTTTTCAACATAATGTAAGGAGTAAGCCACTTGAGGGTGTGCAGTTATAGGAAAATGATCAACGACTGGGTGGTGTGATGCAGGCCGACACGGTGAGGAGTTACTCTTACCACTCCACAGCTGACTATTTTTTTTTTGTAACAGCATGTCCCAAAGTATATTATTCCTCTTATACCACAAGAATTAGCCAGTGATACATTTTTTTTTATTAACAAGTGAACGTCATACTTTTATCAGTCTATAGTTTCATTTAATGTTGTGAAAGGTCGGCGAAACAAGTTAGTTCCTGTTATCAGTTACGTTATAGCAGCTATAAACAGTTGTTCCCTCATCAGTCTCTCTTTTATTCTCTCTCTTGAAGTTAATAAGACAAAAAAAAAAAAAAAAACTCAGCTTGTCATGTCACCAAGAAACAACATAATCCTCCGTCCTGAAAACTTTTCCATGGCGGGAAAAATACTGACGGTTACAAAGACTCCTACCATAAATGGTAAATAAACATCTCTTTACAGAAAGCCATGTATTAGTTATTATTATTATTAGACTATATGAAAGTCCCTATGTATTTGTTGTTGCTATAGAAATGATAATGAATTGGAACAAGCGCATTAATATAAACCTTGCATGCCGTACTACTGTCAGAGCTGCTGTTATAGAAAATTCAACTATAAGGGCTTTCATTTCAGTAACTGCGTGTATTCTCCCCCAATAAGTTCCAATTTTCATGTTAATATTTTAAACTAATTTTATATATATCCTATATAATATCCTAAGTGAAGATCTCATTTCAGTTCTGGAGCTCTACGGATATAGTTAATGTTTCTAACTGCACACTGTTTATATGCCATGTTTGCTTATTTGTGTTCCTTCCAGGCAAAAAAAAAAATCTAATTATAATGCTAATATTGGCTCAGGAGTGATAACCAATACTTCCTAGAGTACAGAACGCTAATACGTCTTCAAATACTGCATGTTCTCTGCTCTCTGTAATTGAACCAATCCCCAACTGAGATGTGATTCATCTGTGTTTTTTTTTTTTTTCTGTCCTGTACTAGATAAAAAAGGGAACATCTTATTCTTGAGCTGGTTTTAGTGGCTGGGAGGTAGCCGACATCCGTTGCACAGAGTGGAGGAAAACGAACTGGGGCTTTTTTAGATGTTCCACTCAGGTGGCTCAGTTCTATGAGCCCCAGAGGCAAGAGGTTTGTGTTGAGAAAAAACAAAAAACAAAAAAAAACAAACAAACAGGGATTTGTGTCTTTGGATTCTGATTCAGCAACGTTAACAATAAAAGATGCCTTGGTGTACAACCTGGCACATGTGAATGAGTTACTGATGTCTATTTACAGCACACAGATTAACAGGAGGAGAATATTGTTTTCTTTTTTTGCAGGAGAGGAAAATGTGCATTTTCCATTTTCTCCAAGCCTTTCTATAGGTATGACATAAACTGCTTGTCGATTCGGGTCAGACGTGGTACGCACTTATACATATTCATGGACTGGAGCAGCGTGGCACTGATGACTGCGCTAAAATCAAGAGGGAAATTGAAGAAGAATATTAGCATTTTCACTTTCAGCATTTAGATAGAGAAGGGTGTGTTTGTGCGCTGTTTAGGGTTTGGATTTGACGCTGAACTACTTGCCTATTCACATCATGCATGCTGATCAGGGAGCTGTAGGCAGCAAATTAGAAAGGGCACAGCTGACTAACACTAATTGTCTCCGCACTTTCTTGAGTTACACCGACCTACTTTTCAACATGGCTTAGTAGATCACAACTTTTCTGTTTCTTCAAAAGGATAACCTGTGGTTCCTGGTGAGGGAAGGGATGTCTCAGGGAATACTGCATATTTATTCCAAAGTGGATGGACGTGTCTAGTGTCTTTCTCAGTATTATAGTCCTGAAGCCTCATTTATAAAACTTTCATGCAATCAGTTTTGCTATTAAGATAAAAAGATATCTTTTTATCTTTCGTTATCTTACGTTAAATTACATTAAATCTGTTTTTAATGAAACTGACATACAAGTGTCTTTATACATATGCAAACTAAAAAAAACTCTGTTCATGTTATGTTTATAATGAACTGTGAATTCCTTCATATCATGTTATAATGCATTCATAATGTTATAATTATTTATGTAATGCCTTACACTTTATAGCTACCCTTACTATGCATTATGGTTGTTACCGTGTCGCAGTGATTATAACACAATATGTCACTAATACCAAAGAAACCCAGTCCCTCCGTGCATAATGCGTTGAGACGTAATTTTATTTTCAGTTTGTTTGTTTTTAATAAATGAATTATTCCAGGGTGGTTATCATGAAATCATACTACAAAATGTTTCAAGATAGTATAAAACTTTACGAGAGCTTTTGTAAATTCAGTGCTCATCTCTGTATATTGGCAATATAAGCCATTACAAATGCCACTGATTTAATAAACATTTACAACCCAATGTTCAGCTCACAAATACAACTTATAAGCTATTATAATAAAACGTCCGTTCATCTACACTCAGTTGATTACACTTAGCTTGGTATTGGCGATTGGTATTGGAGAGTTATAGATACCACTTACATAACCATTTATAAACGCATTATAAACATGGCTATAAACTGCAATGACTTTTCATAAACAATTGTTTTAAAAATGTGTATAATGCCTTGAATACATGTTATGAATGTATTACTGGGTCATTATACAAATGGCCTTCATAGAAAGTGTTAACAAACTCTTCCTTGTGCTCATGCACCAGCGTGATAGCGTGATAGGCTCAATGTTTTTCCCGATGGGTGACTTTACTCTGCGCTAATTAATTTAGTCAGTTACATTAGTGAGTGCCTGAACGAATGAATTACGGAATGAATCGAATGCTGATTACTTATGTGAAGGAAAAGCAACAGCTGAGGATAAGGAGTAATAAATTCCCAACAATTAAATAGGTAAAAAGCAATAAACAAACAAACAAACAAACAAACGGGTAGAAAGATAGATGGATACAAAGGGGCACAGATAAATTAAAAACATTTCAAACTGTGTTAACAGTGGTTGGATAAATCAGTAGTTTTTATTCATATTTGCCCAGAAGAGAAGAAAAAAAAAAAAACAAAACCTTCTCCTTATTGACAAAACAAAAGATTTAACTTGGTATGTAACTATGTTCAAACTTAATGTACGTCAGGGTCATAACTACGGTTCCAAATTCCACTGATTTCCACGTCTTGTCGCACGGCGCGCTTCCCAGTGCAACAAGCCCTTCTCAAGCATTTCTTTTCAGCTCACGTCGCATGCCTTTGTTTCGGTCCTGTCACTGCCATGTTTCCTGATTGTGTCCAGATGTTCGGGGTTAATCTTGTGATTAGTTTGTTTATTTATACCCTGTTGTGCCTGATCATGCCTCCTGTCCATGCCTTGTTCTTTGCTTTGGTGTTTCCTGGTATGGACCTTGCTCGTGTCTTCATTTTCGAATGATGGGTTATCCCTTTCTGACATTACCTGCATGTGTATTGACTACGAGTTTTTAACAAACAACATGCTGAGTTTACGCACTTGCCTCCTCCTGCCTTTAATCACCACACATTACACAGAACAGCGGCTGCTGCACTACACACAGCACATTGCTCATTTTTATTATCCAGATTAATTAGCGTTCATGAATGACGAACGATCTTTTCAGAATCAGGAACACGCAGGTATGTGGAAACACTGAAAAAAACAAGCAAAATAAAGTCAAGCGCAAGAACCTGTTATATAACTCTCCAGCTATAAGAAAGACTCTAGCGATAATATCTTTTATGTGTAATGTGAAGAGAGAACACTAAATCTCATAGCCAAACTGCTGGTCAGTGCCTTGATGACTTTTTCCTCGAAGACGCAAACATGGTGTGATTCTTTAATAATAAACACATACTCATTCATTTGCCTTAGCCTGTATTAATGCACTTAACTAGCTAACTGGCTTGCCATATGTCATTATACTACTTTAGCTATCATTTGTTAAGCTAGTTTTCGGCACATTGGAGCCCTAAGGGCTAGCTTTAAGATTTGTCCATCCCAGCTGTTTATTTTTCAAGAAGTTAATTACAGTGTGACCTTTTCACTCATAATGATGAGTGGCCTGTGAACTGCAATAGGCTATCGAGAGCCATCTGTCCGGACCATGTGAAGAGAAAAACTGGCATCACTTTTCATGTGTAAGGATATTTTATGAATTGTTGATAGAGACCTTATACACGAGGACCCTCAGAGAAAGAGTGAAAGTGAGAGCGGGCATTACACAACTTACTCTGCTTGAACCCTAGATAGGGTATTCGCTCAATAGGGGTCTTCCTCTCTTTCATGTACTTGTAGAGAGCCACTAGGAAGGCCTGCTCTTCAGCGCGACACTCCTCCCCTGCCTCCTCCTTGCTCTTCTCCTCGGCCAATACCTTTTTGCAGCTGCTGCTCTTAGGTTTGGACACGACTGCCTTTGTTTCTGCTTTCACCTGGATGATGATGAGTAACGGAAGAAGAAAGAGGAGAGAAGAGGATTAGCAAGGGCTAACTGAAAATGCTTTGCTAGAGATTCTTCATATATGCATCGAGTTACTTCGATGAACTACGTGAACACATTTCCTAGGCACTGTTAAATTCACGTGACATTCAACTGCCTTACTTATACTGGAGATGACTAGCAACACGACTGAACTATGAAGAACTGTATCCCGCAGCCAAAACGCTGATGCTGAATATTATAGCATACATATGAAGCATCCTATAGATTTGTGATATGTAGGCTGTAATGGATATGGAGCTCTAATGCACTGCAAAAAAAAAGGGAGAAAAAAAAAAAAAAGAGATGCGCTGAAATTTTTCACAATCCAGCTTTTTGGTTTCCAAGCACCGGAGTGCTGGAGGTGGGCGTGCTGTGTGTTGAGCCCGCAGTCAGATCCCGAGTGTCGGCTTCAGTCATGCAGTCACACTCGACAGTCAGCGCTGGCCCACACGTGTCTGCTTAGCCATCTGCTCCCAACAATCACACGCATTTATTTTCCAAAGGAGCTATCAAGGCTAGCAGGATATGTGAATGAACAAAAAAACACCAAAACAGTGGAAACTAGTTCACCATTGCTACTAAATAAACACAGCTTGGAAACAAGGCCAACTGCAGAACAAAGACTTTTAAAAGATCTGCTAGTGGAACTAAAAAGTCTTTGGTGTGAAATAATACAGATACAGATAATACAGATAATACAGTAAACCAGCTAATTTTGCATGGGTGGATCTTGATCCCTACTTAATTAAAACAAAATTCTGGCTTGGAACATGGACATGGAACATACAGTACTGTGCAAAAGTCACATGCAAAGAAATGCTGTAGAGCAAAGCTGCCTTCAAAAACAATGAAATTAAATGTTTCTACATTAAAAAATACTATAAAGAGCAGTAAACAGTAATAAATGAAACAAAGTCAATATTTGGTGTGACGATCCTTTGCTTTTAAAAAAAAAAGTCCCAGGTACAATGTGTGCAGTTTTATAAGGAAACGAGCTGTAAGTGTTACTGAGCATCTTGCAGAAGCAGCCGCAGTTCTTCTGGAGACTTTGACTGTCGCACTCACTTCTTATTTTTTGCAGCAAAACCCAGCAGCCTTCATTGTTTTTTTGTCTGAAAAGTGGTGTCTTATGTAATATTCTGCTTTCTTTAATGCCATACAAACATTGTTCTGTAACATTTCATTTTGTGCTGGAAAACTAATGGAAAATCTAAAATGTTTTTGTACTGAATCTATAATGTAGAAGTCATCAAATAAAAATTTTTAACAAAGTTTTTACTAAAAAAAAAAAAAAGGGTGCCTAAGACTTTTGCACAGTACTGTATATGCACTCTATGGATGTAACACAATGTCACTATCTGTATCTGTACGGTGCTCCAAATATCCGTATCTTTATCTACATTTGGATTTAAACCCAAAGTGGGCGTGGTCTAATATGAACCCTAACACTATGCCCCACAGAAACACTGGAAAACACTGAAAAACACTGAAAAACAAAACAGACGTAAAAAGTGAGCACTGTCAGCATGGTGTGTGAATTCTGGCTCTTCCTCAACCTCAGCTATGCCACTCAAATTTACCTCAACTAGAGATGTGTGCAAGAGATTTGTTTTGAAAACCTCGTTTGCGCTAGGCTTTGGAAGATTGACGATAGTATCGGAAATAGACAAAAGACTCCAAGATTCCAATTATCGCGATGTCTATGAAGACAGATGATTTCAGTCTATGTCAGAAAACATGCTGTCTGCAGCTTTAATTTTGACAAAAATAAAGTGTGTGTTTTCTTTTCGCCTGTTTTGTATCCTATATGTACCTTAATAACCTGCTTCACAGCAGAGCAACACAACATCTTTCGCCGATGCATCTTAGCTTCCCTTGTCCATGCTGCTGAACGGATAAAACCATTAATGTCTTCACTCTCAAAACATGAATGGAGATTTAAATTAAGAAAATGAAGCAGTGTGCTGTTTATCAGGGCAACTTCACTATACAAGAATTCAGTAAGTATCTCTGCTGCTGTTCAGAGCACATGCACGTGTAGTTTATATAGTTGTAGTTCAATTTCATCATAAGCTTAGTTACAGCTAATAACTCATTATGTTTATTTACACTCTTGACTTCAGTTTTGCAAGCATTCCTGACCTTGTTAATGAGTAATTAAGCCATAAAAAACTGACTAAACACTAATGCTAGCGACTGCAGCTACAGGCGACTCGTAACCAGCTTCCGGTACTTATTATAATGATGTAACATGTACACAATGCGCGTTACAGGACGATGGTACACTACACACAATCTCAAAGCCTATTTTGTGCAATTATTTATTCTTTTTGTACTTGCCTGTGATATTTTCTAACAAAATTGGATCCCAAAATATAAACAAGTTAGTAGTTTCATTTAAACCACCATGACCTTGACCAAGCAGTTACTAACTGTAAATACAGATCTTTGTCCTGCAAGCTTCAAGATCTAACTGCTCACGTGCATGACATTTTTGCCTCAAAGACATGTCCTGCCAAACTTTCAGGCAAGCTTTACTCACATCTGTATTTTCCGAATCCCTAGCATGCACCAGTATACACAAAGAATGTAACCAAATACGTAGACATTATTTATTTTGATTGAACAGAGAACGCATCCTAAATCAATATAAATACAGATATGAACAACAGCGTATTCGTTTTTTTTTTCTTTGTTTGTTTCTTTGTTTTTTAGCCGTGTGTATTTGTGAGGTATTTATTTTAATGTGAAGCTTTAAAGGACTTTTTGTTGAAGCTCGTGGTTGCCAGGTTTGAACAAAAGCATACTAAAAACAATGCACAAAAAGACGTGAATCTAGCCCAAAATATTAAGGCATAAGAAAAGGTTGATGTGTTTTTCTTCTTTTTATTTCTCAGTGTATTCAAGGTCAACAAGTTTACAGTTGTGTGCATTTCTGATTTATAGTATCTATCAATATGCAGATATTTTACACAGAACCTGGCAACCTTGCTCGTGGAACAAAGTTCATTAACTTGATAGCAATTCTTTTTTTTGTCAGTGGTGAGCTCCAGTAGCCTGACTTAAAGACTGCCTTAATGAGCTTCAAAATAAAATCATATTTCTACCTTATTTCTACACAAGAAATGTGCGTTCATATACTGAGCTAGACCGCGTAGATGCGCTGTGCACAAGGCAGCATATATCTGCTGGGCTCTCCAAAAAATAATCATTTATAGACCACGCCCACTTAAATATGAAAAACAGATACAAATATATTGACAACTGAACTGATACAGATACAGATAATAGCACTGCATTACATCCTTAGTATATACAGGCCAAAATAAGAAGCATGAAGTAATGTCTCCCACACTGGTGGCGGAAACGTCCAGGAAAAGGCAGGTGGGAACAAAGGTCGGTGAAATAACGAGAGGAAAACAATTGTGGCTGTTTCTGATGACTCCACAGTGGGCTTTCATAAAATATTATGAAGTTCTGAGGAAACAGGAACTACGGGATGCCAACTATGAGAAGTGACACCGAGGAGACAGAAAGACTGACAGATACATATATAGCTGCTGCTTATTGTTTAATGAGAATGTTACCTTGCTGGGTGTCCTGGCCTCCACACTGCTGGGCTCTTTGGTGTTTCCACTCTGGGCCTGCGAGTCTCTGCGCTGGCACATGGCGACTTTCTTCTTCCGGGGCCGGCCCTTCAAATTGGGTGCTGTGGAGAGCAGAGAGAGAGACACTCACAGTCCAGCAGGCCGTGACAGTGATTAGGAAAAACACTACAGGTGTCTGACACACCGGCCCTATAGTCCCTATACAGCTGCATGAGAGCACCAAATTAGCCATCAGTGTTGACCAAAACAGAGGAGTGATAAGGTTCTTCTTTAAACTATGAGCACAGAACAGTGTGGTGCTGCTGGACTGGAACTTTTTAGGATCTATTTCCACAATGACAGCCAAGTCTGCATTTAAAACACACTTTCTGTTCACTTATGCATTCCTTATAATCTGTTGCAGTGTTACTGTTCGTTTTGCCCCATGCCTTATTTAACCTAAAAAATATTCCAGCAGTGTAAGCTGTGAAAGCATGTGTCAATACTTAGGTGTGATATAATAACACTTGATAGGCAGGTGAGAAAATTCTTAACATGCCAGTTCTTAAAATAGCACTTCAGAGTAATGTTAGTGCATGTTCACACACTTCTGTGCGTGCATGTGTGCTAGGGATTTTTATATCTTTAACAGATAAAGTCTGAGACAGCGTCTCAGACTGCGTCTATTAAAGGCTTTACTTGCTAATCGGCATGTTTTAGTCTGTAGCCAAGAGGATGCATTGAGGCTTGAAAAAAGTGCCAGCATTTTACAAAAACAGAAGGCCATGGGGGAGGATTTAGTTTTCCACAAAGTCCTGAAAATGACGTCTACAAACAAGATCAAACATGACAGACGCTTATTCTAAAAACAAGCACAAAAACTCTCCAGAGCACTTAAGTTCAACTGAATGCAGCATTCAACATCTGATGATGATCAAATCACAGCCAAGGTTACACCAAGCCCAAGGCTATAGCCCCATTGCCATTAGTGTGAGGAGAGCTAAACAAAAAATATCTGTCTGGAGAGAGAAAAACCAACCACACTCTAATCAGCAAAGGCTCTATGTCGTTCTCTTTTTTTCCCCCATTCAAATCTCCATTCTGCACTTTCCTGTATAATTTCTCAGCAGTGAGCAGCAGGGGGTGGAGGGATGTAGGGAGAAGAAAAACAGCAGCTGAAATTAAACCTTTTCTTACAAGAATAAACATTTATATAAGGGGCTTTTATTGTCACCTTGGCAACAGGCGAGACTGTTTCGCTTCATGCAGTCCATGTGACAAACACACTTGCTCAGGCATCAAGTCCAGCTCCTGCTGAGCTCTCCGCTGAGGTAATGGGGACGTTTGGGAAAGCGCAGTGATTCGTTCTCGAATATCAAATATCACCAAATATATATAGATTGTTGTCCCTGAGGCTGATGTATTGTCAAAGTTCGTTCACTCCATTATTCGAATTCCAGTCCTGTGAGTAATGCAGTGCATTAGATCTTATTCTCTGGGCTTGTTTTGTCTTTGAGAGTTTCTCGGAACACATGTTCACGTGTATGCTTTACAAAGAGCAGAGGCTCTGAAATAATATTTTGTTTACAGTAGTTGGTGGGGGTGGTCACAGGAAAGCGGCATGGAGCCATCACATGTTCGACAGCAAACATCTGTCCCCTTTCCTCACTCAAATCCGACTGTGAAATTGCACAAAAGAGAGGAGGGAGTGATGCAGACACAGACAGAGAGAGAGAGAGAAAGAGAGAGAGAGAGAGAGAGGAAGTTGGAGAGAAAGAAAGAGAATATGTTATTCCTGCTTCACATTTCCTTGCTAGTAGGCCTCCTCTCCCAGTGCTTCATTATTCACACATAAACACACCGCTGGCTTCCCCACGCTGGCATGCAGCACAACTGTTGCATTCGTCCCCTTCCCTCGTATTATTGACTCTCCGCTGGACTGACAAAACAGCTGTCCTTCTATTTTACTCCCTCCGGCACACAACACTGGCTCTGCAGAACCGTGTCAGTGGGCTGCAATGAGAATGCTGAGAACAGTGACACTGGTGATGAGAAAGGCGCGACCTCGACGCTCTCAGGAACTTAGTGATTACGTCATGCTCTTCTCCTTATTGACAAGTAGCTATGTCAGAAATATCACAGGCCCATTACTGTGACTAGATTACACATCTGTGGCATTTGTACTGTGTAATATTATCCACATGGAAGACTGCACGTCTCTGTTGCTTTCCATAGACAGATAGACAGACAGACAAATAAATATAGGTCAACAGACAGACATACTGTATATAGACAGTGATAATGAAGAGCAGTACATACATAAAACCCTTGGAAGATTCCCCCAGTTTTAAATACAAGGACAATCATCTAAGGAAACTGGTATCATGACAGGCATGCAAATTACTGAATTATTCAAACAGGCTGTACAGATGAGCAAAGCAACAGCATTTGAAAAACAAAACTGTTCAAGAAGATTAGGGCTACACAGGTGTGGATATGGTGACCTTGCTATTGGTACCAAGTAATTCTCATTCATTCATTCATTCATTCAATTATTAATTTGTTTGTTTATGACGGTAATTTTAAATGTTAACTGCTTTATCCTTATCAATGTTGCGGTGAATCTAGAAAAAACTGTTAATAATGTAAAGAGAAACGCCACCACTACTACTAATATGTTGTTAATGTAACAAGAACAACAATAATAACAATAATACTACTAATGATAACAAACATTAATATTATTATTAGTAGTAGTAGTAGTAGTGACAACAGTAATAATAATAATATTTATTTGTTTGTTTGTTTGTCATTCTTCTTCTTCTTCTTGTTAATAATTAAAAGCAACCAAACAGCAACAGGATGTATTCTCAGGCCCTGACCTATTTGTACTAGCATGATATGTTTTTCATGGAGGATACACAAAGCACTTCTGCAAGTCTCTCTGGATAAAGGTGTCTGCCAAATGCTGGAAATATAAACGTCAGTGTAGATGTATATGTATGACATGCATGTAACATACAAGATATATATCGCACATTTCCCAGACTGCGATCTTGTCGTAAAGTATGAACGCTACACATCCATCTGTTGCTCATTAGTCACAGGGGATTTAAGGATTTAGTCTACGACAGGTTGTTTGAACGCTGCTGCTTCAACAGGTTGTTTGAACAGTGTGCTGGGGGTCGAGACTGTAATCGAGGGACCCCTCCGCCTTTCCTCCAGATCCACTGAGGAGCACTACAAGGCTTCCAGCAGATCAAATATCTGCTCGCGCATGCCTGTGGCCGTGTTTGTTCCTTGAAATATGTTTGAAACGCATCTGTGGATTCTCCTGCCAAAGATTTGGGACGAGCCGTTTGAAGCTCGAGGGAAGTCTCAGAGGGAACCAAATTAAATGCATCACCTTACAGTGTTACTCAACAACTCCACCCCCCCTTCAGACGCACACTACCACAGAATGTGAAAAATGCTGTGTCTTCTCTCCTTCCTACGAGGCTAAAACCACCTTAATCCTTCACTTACACTACAGCATTCATGAACAGCAACCAGACCCATAATCTGCTAATCTCAATACAGTGTGTTGCAATTAACTGCTTTATTATTGACATTATTGATTTATATTTTCTTTTGGTTCAGGGCTGGAGAAAATTTTTGCAGTCTCAGAGTTACTTTACTGGTGCTTCAAGTAGCATGCAAACACACTGCGGCCACAATCAATGCACGCCTGCTCTGACAACTTCATTTATATTGCAGCGGAGCATCGCTCTCATTTTTTTCTATCAAGCAATTTGTCCTCATTATTCTGGAGGACAATTAATTAAAAAGTGCTGCCAAATGGCATGCAAAATGGCCGATATTTCATATTGATAGCGAGCTGGAGGAGCGTGGAGAGTTGTGTCAGGGCCACATCTAATTTGTGATCATACACACTGAAACTAGAAAGAAAGCTAGAGACAGATAGGAGCAGACTTGAAGGTTGAGTTTAAATCCCACGACTGGCCACAGTAATCCAGTGTGACTCAACTTGTCGCTTTCTCACCTAACTCTTTTTCTCACTTTTGCACAAGCCCTGATTAGGAGACAAATATCCAAATTCGGGTGTGTTTTCTGTTCTAAAATGCAGGGGGTGAATTATCTTACTCATTCTAAGCTTTTATGCCCAATGAGAATGTGGACAGACAGACTTTCTTATTTGATTTTGAAACAGACATCTCTCTAAGATGTAAGAGACCTCTTCATCCCAAATCACCCAAATCTTCATCATCATCATCATCATCATCATCCTCATAATCATCATCAGCACAGCCCATTAATTCAGCTCGTAATACGGACGTGAGGACGTTCTGCCAGACTGTATTGAGCTAGATGCATTAGACGAATATAAACATGACAGAAACATTCATATCAATGTGCTAGAGAAGCAAGGACTGGTCCGTCACTTCAGATCTATCCACGTATCACACGGCTCGCCATCTGTAAGCGAGACAGGAGGAAATTAATCTCCACCTATTCCCTCCCTCTGCCTGTTCACCCCCCCCTCCTCTGATTTAATTCTCTCGCCTTCTTTTCGCTCCCTCCTCCCTTTTCGCTCTCTCTCTCTCTCTGATATAATACGACGCTATACGGCAGATGGCGTTGTGAGGCGCAGAAGGAGCAAAACACACACGATTAATAAATGATATCGACCTCGCTAAATAATGCCGTGTGCTGATAAATCCCCATCTGAAACAGCAACTGTTCCACCTTTTAATCTCAGAGAGGAGTCAGCAGGAGTCCCTCGCAACGTTTACTGCTTTGCAATGCAAACAATGCAAACGTCAGTGGCGCACTGTGCCAACGATGGGCTCTCCAAGGTCAGATGCTAATTTGAGAGAGACAGCGTGTGCTACATATATATATATATATATATATATATATATATATATATATATATATATATATATATATATGTAAACACACACACACACACACACACACACACACACACACACACACACACACACACACACAAATATATCTCAGAGTTTATTGTAAAGGGGGA